>CM035156.1:8897235-9497235 GCA_020205615.1 Panax quinquefolius
ATATCCCACATTCGTTGTAAAAATATCACAGATTAATATATTATTAAAATAATATATTTAAATGAATTATTTTATCGAGAAAAAGATAAAATATTAATTTTCAACAATTGTCATTTAAAAATTTTCTCCATCTATATCCACATAAAATCAATATTTTCCTCATCATATAAATCAATAATTAATTATTCACAAATAATATTACTGAGAATCATGATATTGTGACGAGGCGGTTCAGGAAGAGAACTTTCGATAGAATTTCTTCTTCTTGGTAGCGATTAGGTGACCAAACATCTTCTTAAACAGAACTTTCTAGACATTGCCAATAATGTTATCTAATAATATTAGGATAATATGAATTATTAGCCGATAATGAAAAATCTTGTGTAATGTGATTATTGAAGCAGCAATGATATAAAATATCATATGCAATTATTAACTTTCGATAAAATCTTTGAGCAGTAATTCTTTGTAACCATTATTGAGTAGTGCCTTCTTACGTAGAATCAATAATTGGTGCAATCTGGTAATCTTCTTTTTACAATGGCGTATTAGTGTGTTTTAACCATCCGGGTAATCAGCTGATGCTTGATACTGACTTCTGTAGATTATTTAAAAACAACTTATATTTATCGTTTTCTTCATCGATATGCTTTCCAGTTATGGGACCCATGCGTATTTATGCGTAAATCGATACGAATATTCCCCTAATGATGCAGATATTCCACGACCAACGAATATTCCCAAGCGATAATGAATATTTTATAACCGCTTGCTTATTTTGAAATATTTGCGTATTTAACCCATAACTATCCACGTTAATCAAATCAAGCCCTTACTATTTCAAAATAATAAATAAAGGAAATTCCTTTTTATTTAAAAATTTACGGGTCTTCTGACCTCCCTCATATGAAATTTAAGTCCTCGAAATTGGCGTACGATACTACAGTGTTTGAAAAGATGAGGATACCTACGCTTTCGTTTAGTTTCAATTCCAGGTCATTTCCTCATAGCATGATTCCTCCTTTGAAACTTTAACTTGTGGTATGACCTTTCTTGCGTGGGACATGCTCCTTCTATCAAGATCTTGGCGGTTACCTCCTGCATCGTTAAGTCTTGGCTATCTCGTCCGGTTACAACTTCTATCGCGTGGTTGGGTCTTTCCACGTATTCTGAAATACTGAGATATATGAAACACATTATGAACACGAGGCATACCTTTCGGAGATGCTTATGAGTCTATAGGCTACATTCTTACTCGGTCGAGAATTTAAAATGGACCCGATAAATCGTGGATTGAGCTTTCCTCTCTTCCCCGAATCTTGTAACTCCCTTCCATGGTAGCGGTACTAATGATAATCATGATCCCTACATTAAATTCCACGTTCTTTCGATGAAGATCGCATAACTCTTTTGTCGATCTTGTGCGTTTTATATCGTTGTCGAATCATTTGGATATTTCGGTGATAAATACGTCTTAACTTTCGGGTCCCAATGATATTTGCTTCACCCACCTCGTCCCAACGTATTGGAAGCGACATTTTTCGTCCGTATAATGCTTGAATGGAGCCACACTATACTTGCACGATAAGCTTTGTTGTTGTAGGAGAATTCCTGATGGTAAATACTTATCAAGCGCCGCTTGAAGTACAGGACCGAGTCTTAATAAATCTTGAAGTTTGAATAGTCCTTTTCGATTGTCGTCAGATTTTGAGGTCGGTATCGAACAAATCGTAAATCCGTGCCCGTAGCTTTTTGCAAGCTAACGAAATCTTGAAGTGAATCTTGGGTCGCGATCAAAACTATGAATCTGGGCATGCCCGTACGACCTCATGATCTCATTCGCGTCACATCTTAGAGGCGTTCAGTGAATAAGTCTCCGTGTCGGCAAGAAATGAAAGCGGAACTTGGTTAATCTATCAACAATAACCCAAATAGCATTGATGCCTTGAAAGCAAGTAGGAAGACCGTAATGTGAAATCCATGGTAATGTGTTCCCACTTCCATTTCGGAATCTCGAAGTGGTTGCAGCGGACCCTTAGGTACGGAGATGCTCACTTTTACCGTTAATGAAGTTAAACACGTTGAGATAAACTTTCAATCTCTCTTCGTATTGTTCCACCAAAATGTATGCCGAAGATCACGATACATTTTAGTACTTCGAGATGAATTGCAAATGGTGTATTGTGTGCCTCCATCATAATCTCGTACTTCGAAATCAGTCGTTAGGAACAAAGTCTGAAAGTGGACTCGAAGTATTCTTCTTCCGTGATTCTACGCTTAGGAATAGCTCCTTGCTTGTACTTTCTTCTAACCATGCACGCATCATTTCGGGTAGGTGGCAGCGACCTTAACTTTTTATTAAAGTTGGCTCTGTCGTATACTTGACATCATCGCTTTTCGTTCCGCATATGATCTTCTCTCAATGCATCCATTACTGCGTTAAGCCTTTCGAGGATGGTATTGAATAGTGTGGTCGTGATCTTTCGATAGCTCGAGCCAGCGTCATTGCTTAGCGTGTTGAGTTCTTTTGGTGAAGAAATATTTAAGGCTTTTATGGTGCGAATATATCTCACTTTCTCCCCAAATAGATAGTGCCTCCGTATCTTTAAGCCTTGGCATTGCTTTGCTGACTCTACAGATCGTGAGTAGGATAATTCCTCTCATTACTCTTTAAGTTGTCGCGAGGCATATGCTATGACTTTCCCGTTGCATGAGAACACATCCCAACCCCTTTGCACGAAGCATCGCTTATAGATAACAAATCCATCAAGACGGATGGTATTGTTAGAAACAGTCTTAGAAATAAGTCTCCTCTTAGCTCTTGGAAACTCTTCTCGCATTCTTGCTCGAAGCGAATTTTGTATCCTTAGGAGTTAAATTTGAGTTAATGGAGTAGCGATTAGAAAACCCTTCCACGAATCTCAGGTAATAACCGGTAAGCCCAAAAGCTACGTGCTTGATCGCAAAGCTTGGTTGCTCGACTTTGTATTGCTTGATCTTGCGTGGGATCGGCGGATACTCCGTGTTTTGACACCGCGTGCCCGAGGAATGCTACTTCCTCAAGCGAACTTCGCATTTCTTGATTTGGCATATAATTGGTTTTCACGAAGCCTTTAGATACCGACTTCAAATGGTGCTCATGATCTTCCACGACTTTTGGAATATATGAGGATGTCGTCAATAAAAACTGAACAACGACGGCCCGATCGAATATTCCTTGAATACTCGGTTCATCGTATCCATGGCCGCGGGAGCATTAGTCGATCAAGAAAGACATGGTAAGAATTCATAATGCCGTCTTAGGGATTAAAGGCGGTCTTTGGAATATCCTCGATTCAATCTTAATTAATGATATCCGAGCGAAGATCGATTTTGAAAAATTGTGCCCCTTCTGTTGGTCGAAACAAGTCATCGATACGAGGTAGAGGATACTATTCTTGATGGTGACATGGTTCGATTCTAGATAGTCGATACAAAGTTGCATACTCCGTCTTTCTTCTTTCTGAAATAAAGCAGGAGCACCCCCGAGGAGATGTCTTGGGGCCGAATGAAGCAGATGTCCAGCCAATTCACGTAGTTGGACCTTTAACTCACGAAGTTGATAGGAGCCATTCGATATGGGGTTTTAGAAATGGGCTGTATGCAGGTTCAAGATCAATAAAGAATTCAACTTCACGTTACGAGGGTAGGCAAGGGGAAGTTCTTGAGAAAATCGTCGGAAAGTTGATAACAACGGAATATTATTCAAATTTGGCGTGTCTTTATTCAAATCCATAACATGGGCTAAGAAAGCTTGACATCCATTTTTGATAAGCGAATAGCTTTATGATTAGATATGGCGGTGATTGATTTTAATGGTTTAGTTAGCTTGAATTCGTCTGACGGGTTGGTTAGGAATATGAAAACTATGACACTTACGAAAACAATCAATTTTGGCATGATGAGTAGTTAACTTGATGATCCCTAAAATCACGTCAAAAGCAGTATCTTTAAAGAGATAAGGTAATTGAGCGGTAAGGTAATGGTGCCAACTTGAATCAAAACAAGATTTATAAGCGGTGGATGTGATGAAAGTTTCTCTAGCAGAGTTTCCACGAGATAGGTCGAAGTCCCAATTTTCCGGTCGAGTTTAAGCGTTGAGCACATGCGGGAGAGATAAATGAATGGGTAGCAGAGGTATCAAGTAAGGTATAAACTTGTGAGAATTTATAAATAAGCTTACCGTGATCACCTCGTTTGGGTTCACTCGCATTATGACCCGATCTGACAAAAGCTTTCTTCCGGAATCGTTGACTTTGACTTTTACAGAACGGATCTTTTGAGTCATTTATCCCATTGAACTAGGTTTCTTTACCATCTGATCTCGGCGATATGTCCTTCCTTTCTGATTATAGCGTACCTTGAGCTGTTGTGGACGGTTTGAATGATATATCCTCTTTCCGCATTTATAGCATATAATGGGTGGTCGTTCTCCTCCCTTAGAACCGATTCTTCTTAAGCCTTTGTCATCTTAGCATAGTGGTTATTAAATCTCCTCTTTTAAAATCTCCTCTGACTTCGCAACCTTACATTTTCATGGCCATGATTACCACAGAGTGGTTACCATTTCTGTCCGTCTGTTTCTTTCTCCATTGAGTTATCATTATTACATTGTTGCTTTATCTACGTCTGATCCACAGGTTGTGGTCCACTAAGTTGGTAAGTCTTTCGTTATCTCATTCACAATAATTGAGCCACATTTTACAACATCTGAATAAAGAAAATTTATGAGAAATGAGATCTTGGCGTATCAGGGTTCAAACCTCGAAAGAAACATCCAGCGTCATCGTTCCTCATTCTCCACCTGAATGAGGTCTGAACTGGATAACTCTGCAAACTTTGCCTCGTCTTGAGACCTTCGTCGTGTTGTTTTGTTCGATCGATGAACTCGGCTTCGCCGTATAACGAACACTTTCGGGAAAGTATTTGTCATTAAATAACTTCTGAAGCGTCTCCCGAGACATCTTTGAGTCTTGAATGGTGGATGGAGTCTGACTTCCTGAGACTCCCACCGATGATGCGCCGCCCACGGAACATAAAGGTGGCGAATGGAACCTTTGTTCTTAGTGCATCCCAGAGACGTGAATATCTTGGTAATTTGCTTGACCCGTGTTTCCTTGGTGATCGGATCGGCTTTCCCTTAAATTACTGGTGGTCCCGACTCTTTGAACTACTTGGGTGTGACAATGACAGGTGAATTCTTTATCATTTCCTCTGTATTTTGAACACGAGTCTCCAAATGCGATTTTGCATGAGGCAAAAAACTTCTAAACATCCTCGTTCATCATCACGCTTTCGATGGTGTTGTTCGCTTTGGGGAGGAACATTGTTGACTGTTACACGTTCTCCTCGTTGGTGAGTCTGAGGCGTCTCCACGGTCTCATTTCCATTGTTAATATTCTCGATCGAGCATTCTCGAATCGTAAGCCAAAACAAGGGTTAATTAAGAAATCAATATATCACATAATATCCTATATCTTGACCAACTAACAAATAAGCTTAGGTAGGACACCACTAGCGAAGGATTTTCGTCTCTCCCCTCTGATTACATTCCCAGATCTCATGAGATCGTATCCTAAACTACGATACCATTGTGGCCCCAAAAAAATAGGTATACATCACTTTATACGGGTTGTCAATCGTAGATGCGAAGCTTGACTCTGACTTTATTATTACAACTGATAAAGCTGAGGTTTAAATACAAATATTATCTTTGAAACGATATCTATACTCAAATAAATCCTCATCGTATTTATTGATACATTATTTTACAAAAAATGGTGAGGGACTATTTAAGCTTATTTCTCTACAGAACCTTCATTTCAATACCACAGGCTAAATACTTCTTTCGTATATTACCTGCTCACGAGAAAATGGAACAAAAAGGAAAAGGGTGAGCTCAGTAGCTTTCGATAAAAGAATATTATGACTAAGATAATATCTGACAAATTAGATTAGTCTTGACAGGGAAAAATCTAATAGAATCTGATAGACAACAAATTTTAAATCAATATTATGCGGTGAAATAATAATTCATTAGAAGAGTTAAGTAGAGAATCAAACTACTATCTTACATGTATGAATTTAAAGTTCATCGTACATCTTTTATCGTAACATCAATGATATATATACGGAATTAAATATTCATCTTTTGCTTCTGAGCGAAAGATATTCATCAGATTAGTCGTATTCATCTAAACACACATTCATCTTTGCACTTCTGAGCCAAAGATATTCATCGATTAGTAAGTGTTAAATACTAAACACTGTTCATCTTTTACTCTGAGGCCAAAGATATTCTTGAAATCATTCATCTTTGCACTGCTACGGGCCAAAGATATTCAATAATATCATCATTTAAGGCGAGGATGATGAAAAATATTTTAAAAAGCGAATCCGGTGAAACAAAATGATGAGATTAAGGATTAAGGATTCGTACTTTATTTTATCCGTCCAAAAATACCTCAAAAATAATCACGAGTGGTGTAAAATTCAAGAATGATCAAAACATGGATCTGATCAAGCTAGTATCCGAATAGATATTTTGAACGAAAAGAAAATTTTTCATTTTTAGATGAATAGTCAGTATCGTGAATAGTCTTGAGTATCGTGAATAGTAACTCAGAAACACCAAAAGTTCAAATTTGATAAAACTTGGATCGATACTTGGCGTAATGATATTGAAGAAATAATATCATTCTGAAAATAATAATATCACTTACCTCGAAGATCGAGTCTTCTGGTGAAACAGGATATAGTCTTTGAAGGAACTTGCACCGTAGTATAGCAATACTCAAAGTATACTCAAAATACTCACAAGAATCGCTCGATAATATAGAGAGAAAATTTGAGGTTTACGGTGTGATTTTCAATTCTAACCTAAGCACCTATTTATAGGAAAATAGAAGAAACAAAGCGAAAATTTAATAAAATAATAATATAATTAAACAAATTCAAGCCCACCTTAGACCAACTAAATTCAGCACATTTATATCACATGTAGGATTGCAAAAATGTTTTCTTAAATAAAACAATTAAAACTTCCAAAAATTAATTATTTGAACTTTAGAGCTTCAAAAATTCATAATTAATAGCCCTTTCATCGGAAAATTCGAATCTCGCTTGAGTTTTATAGGAAATTCAATTCTCTACAACTTCTGAAGAAAGTTTTTCCAAATTCCAAATAGAAATTGGCCAAGAAATCCATAAGCAGGCGATTTTACTGGTATAATCAAATTTGATCGATAAATGGGGTCCATAGAGCATGTTTAACATGTTTTAAACATTTATTGCAACAAAATACTCTTCCTCCTCGTATACTCATATATCCCACATTCGTTGTAAAAATATCCTTTTAATATATTATTAAAATAATATATTTAAATGAATTATTTTATAGAAAAAGATAAAATATTAATTTTCAACAATTGTCATTTTAAAATTTTCTCCATCTATATCCACATAAAATCAATATTTTCCTCATCATATAAATCAATAATTAATTATTCACAAATAATATTACGGAATCACTGATATTATGTGACGAGTAGGTTCAGGAAAGAGGGCTTTCGATAAGAATTTCTTCTTCTTGGTAGCTTGATTAGGTGACCAAACCTCTCCTTAGGCGAACTTTCTAGACATTGCCAATAATGTTATCTAATAATATTATTAGGATAATATGAATTATTAGCCGATAATGAAAATATTGTGTAATAATGATTATTGAAACAATGATATAAAATATCAGCGCTTGCAATTATTATTAACTCGATAAAAATTTGAGCGGTAATTACGTAACCATTATTGAGTAGTGCCTGCTACGTAAGAATCAATAATTGGTGCAATCACAGGTGTCTTTCTTTGTTCAATTAGCAGCGTATTAGTGTGTTTTAACCGTGAAGTATTCAACGGTGATACTTGATGGCTTAACTACTGTAGTTATTTAAAAAACAACTTATATTTGTCGTTTTCTTCATCCGATCGCTTTTGGTTATGGGACCCACATGGCCATTGCTTGGCCGTCGTATGCGAATATTCACAGAAGCGATGCGAATATTCCACGACCAAACGAATATTCCAAGCGATAATGAATATTTTATAACCACTGCTTATTTTGAAATATTTGTGTATTTAACCCTTGCTATCACATTAATCAAATCGTACTTCTTATTTCAAAATAATAAATAAAAGAAAATTCCTTTTATTTAAAAATTTGAGGTCTTCATAACAAGTCTTCATCAACATTAACCTTGCCCTTGCCTTTCTTAGTAGAAGGTTAAATCGGTTCTTTCGTTCTTAGCTATGATATTATTATTCTGAGAGTGAAACACAAATGCCTGAGTATAACAATGAAATAACGATATAATAACATGCGAGTGAATCAAAGACATCTGAATAAAAGCTCAACTTTTGAATAAAGAATGAATAACAAAGAATCAAAAAGATTTACGAGGTCGTAAGACCTTGAACTATATCTGGGTTATCAAGGTTATACTTGAAACCTTTAATGGTCGTAAGACTATGGACCTTCTACTTCGTACTTGGGGGATCGATACTTCAGTACCATCACATGCACAATATCTTAACGTTAGCATAAGTAAATCCCTTTGCGAGGTTGTTCATCTCGATTTGACATTCGAGTCACTTTGAAAGGAAGTTTGGTTTGGATAATTCATCAAGGTTACGAAATTTAGAGCGGCTCATCAACTATGGACTAGTCGAATCGATAAGGGTTATTTATTAATAATAATAAAATTCAATAATAATGATATTGAATTGAATAATAATCTTAGGAAATATCTGATAGAACAATTATTGTATAAGCTGAATCATGCTTTGAAAAGATAATCAATCTTTAATATAACATTTGAACTTGAATAATAGTAATGATAATTTACTCGAGGTAAATAATAAACTTGAACAATAATGACAAGTAGGGTTAGGAAACTTGCCTCGTCATGTAAAGCTAAAGCGATTACTACTTAGTTCACCACAAATCCTACACATACCATATGTATTCACGACATTCATTAGTTACATTTTCATTTAATTATTTAATATAAACTCTACTTTATTTAACAAATCATTACCCTTCTAATTTAATTACTTAATTAAATTAGAATATTTTCATTCTCTTACTTATTATTCTTTGTAAGACCCCAAATTATAAATAAATAAAATTTATTTTCCTCATTTATTATTTTGAAATAGTAATGATTGATTTGATTAATGTGGATAGTTATGGGTAAAAATCATGAAATATTTGAATAAGCAGTGGTTATAAAATATTTATTATTGTAAAGAATATTAGTTTGGTCGTGGAATATCCGTCTTATCGGGAATATTAAATGCTGCCAGTATGATCTTTTATGGGCCCCATAGCGGAAGCGATTGGATGAAGAAAAGCGACAAATATAAGTTGTTTATAAATAACAGACGTAGTTATTCACAGATTATCTTATTGGAATACCGTTGGTTAAAACACCTTATCTGGCGTTGTTGAGCAAGCACGGTATTGCACCGATTATTGATTCTTACGTGAAATGCCTGCACTAAATTAATTATTACGATAATTCTTTATTTAGTATTTTATTTTATTGATTGATAATAACGCATTGATATTTTATTTTCTTTGTTGTTTGATAATTGTCATTACGCATATTTTTTCATTATCGAAGCGATAATTCATATTATCGAATAATATTATTACATAACATTATTGGCGATGTACAGAAAGTTACATACAAGGAGAGGTTTGGTCACCTAATTGCGGCGTCGATGAGGAGAAATTCTTATTGGAAAGCCCTCTTTCACGAGGAGCTGCTGGTTGTCGATATTGTGATTACGTAATATTATTTGTGAATAATTAATTATTAATTCATATGATGAGAAAATATTGATTTTATGTGGATATAGATGGAGAAAATTTTTAATATGACAATTGTTGAAAATTAATATTTTATCTTTTACGATAAAATAATTCATTTAAATATATTATTATATTTTAATAATATAATAATGGTGATATTTTACAACGAATGTGAGATATATGAGTATCTGAGGAGGCGAGAAATATGGCAGTCTTAGTCGGGGTATGGAATTAAAGGTTAGAGAGAGTTGTTTAGTAGTCCTCACCATTTTTGTAAAATAATATATCAATAATTATGATGGGGATTTATTTGCGTGTGGATATTGTGCAGAAACAATAATTGTATTTAAACTCACATATATATATGTTGTGCGTATTTTACTGACAAATATAATAATAAAGTTGTAGTTATTTATGTACCATGTATTTGGCGACTCAGAATGGGTTGGATGGAATGGGCCTATTTTGGGGGCGTCACAATTACACTCGAATAAATTATTTCATAATAATTTCCATCGAATATTTATTTTATTCCATAAACATCTCAATTAAAATATTTACTTTATTTTATAAATATTTTAATAATAATTTTCATCGAATATTTATTTTATTCCATAAATATCTCAATTAAAATATTTAATTTATTTTATAATTATTTTAATAATAATTTTCATCAAATATTTATTTTATTCCATAATATCTCAATTAAAATATTTAATTTATTTTATAAATATTTTAATAATAATTTTCATCGAATATTTTTTATTTTTTTTTTTTTTTTTTTTTTTGGCAAAGGTGGTAATATAGTTTAGTAGCATGCTTGGCGTAGAAGCTGAGTTACAGAGCTCATTCTGCGATTCTGCGATTCTGCATTCTGCGATTAGCTTGAACATATGAAGCAAAAATCAAACACACGTAAAATTATACATGAATATGGCCATAACTTCCAATTAGTTATTTTACGAATTTAGACTTACCCAATCATTGTAATATATATATAATCATTACTTAACCCATCTAGCATGATTTTAACAAGTTATAACACGTAATTTGCAAAATCAACACATTTCTTCTCTTGTTCTTGAAGGTTTTGAAAAAAAAAAAAAATGAAAATTGTCACTCTGGATTCGTTATAACATCGAATCCAGTTTATTTAAACTTTGGTCTCTTCTAACATCAACATGCATAACAACATACGAATATAAAATTTAGGGATAATATCGTTCGATATATGAAATATCACGTATAAGGCCGTATGGCAAAACCCAAACTCTGTAAATTTTGAAATAGCGATTCATAGTATTATGAAGCGATGATGTGGCGCCCCAAAATTAGGTATACATCACCCGTCTTGGGTGCGCCACTTACATGGTACAAAATTTAAATCTGACTTCTTAACATAAGCATAGGTATGCAATCTGACGTAAAGCGTGAGTTTAAATCTGAATATCGTCTACTAGATATTATCTGAACTCGAAAAAGAGTCCTCATTACAATTATTATCACACTATTTTACGAATAGTGAGGGACTACTAATGTTATCTTCAAGACCATCACTCGTTTCCCAGGCTCGTCATTTATATTCTCATTTCATGAAGAAACGGTGAAAGAAAGGGTGAGCTCAACTAGCCCGATAAGAAATATTATGACTAAGATAATGCGAGAATAAATTATCAATAGTCTTCAATGATGTTAAGCGATAAAATACAATATAACAACCGGTTTAAGCTGCGCGTGAATATCTGATCCATTAAAAAAGTCGAGTAGAAAATAAAATCTACTATCTTTTATGATTTTAAAGGTTTTTCATCTTTATTATAATTTGAGACTCGACTTTAATAAATATTCCACATCATCGAATCACCCTTACACTTCTGGCCGAGGATATTCTTTAGTATCACGACCACAATTATTAAATGCACTACGGGGCGAGAATATTTGTGTATTCATTAATAATGGTCGTGATCGTGCCAACAATTTGTCCACCGATGCACTTCTGACGCGCGAGGATTTTTATCACATCATTTGTAACATTACGGTCGTGATTACCGAATAGTCTCAGTGTAATCATACCAAGTCCATCCATGCCTACAGGCCCACGAGATGACTTTCAACATAATATAAACATGAGGATGATGACAATGATATAAGAATTGATAAAACAAGTTCAAAAATTATTTTATCCGGGAATTATTAACGTCCAATTATCGACATAATCTTTGTTTTGTAGAGTAAAATTCAAAAATGATCGGAAGAATATTTCCATGAAAGATCTTTGGATGAAAGCATGAATATCGAGGATATTCCACTAATTTCATGGAGTATAGAAGTCGAAAGTTTTAACATTTGGGTATAATAAAGAATAGAATAACAAAAGAAATCACCGTAAATGCGATAGGCCATAGCAGGCGAGGTTATTCAAACAGAATAATAAATAACGGAACTAGGTCGGCGTAAAAAGCGCCTGACGAGGATGTTCAGCGAGAATAATAAAGAATGGAACCCGGTCGGCGTAAAACACAGAGCGAGGATGTTCAGCGAGAATAATAATAAAGAGCGGAACCGGTCGGTGTAAAACCTGTGAGCGAGGATGTTCCAACAAAATAATAATAAAAAAGCGGAACCGGTTAAGGTGTAAAACACCTGAGCGAGGATGTTCCAGCGAGAATAATAATAAAAAGCGGAACCGGTCGATTGTAAAACACATGCGGGATGTTCAGCAGAATAATAGAAGAATGTCACCAAGTATAGGGTAAACCACATTATCGAGTTATTCCACGAGAATAATAAGCGATGGAATAACAACAGTTCTCTTCATGAATAAGAAAGAATAACACCCCTTACTTTTGGTAGGAGATTGAATCTTTGGCGGTGTGTAGTAACAAAATACTCTTCTTCTTTTCTCTCTTATCTCTCTATACTTTCTCTACATAAGCTTGAATGAATTAAGTGAAAATAATGAAGCACTAGGCCTCTATTTATAGAAGATTTCTAGCTTAGCACTGAGATGTGTGAAAAGCGAGTGAAACGACGGTGATGATGTGAAAAGAAAAGTGGTTTGTTTTTGTAATGAAAGCGACAAGTGGTTCGGCCTTTGTAATGTGAAGCGACAAGTGGTTCGGCCTTTTGTAATGTGAAGCGACAAGTGGTTCGACGTCTGGTAAAGGTAATTACTATTGCGAAGGTAATTCATTATTCTGAGGGTAATTACTATTACTATGAAGGTAATTCTTATTCACAAGGAGGGTAATTCTATTGGCCCGAAGAGACTCTTAGATGATGACATATGAAGGACCCCCATATAAAATAATCAAACTTACCACAAATCATTTTATTTTTAATCAACACATATTTAATCGATTATTAATCATTTATAACTTGTCGTCTCGATTATTGATTTAATACTATATTATCTGAGGATGATCTTGTGACAATAATTGAATCGATAATATAAGAGATATGATCGACAATTCTTTGTATGATAATTAAGCATAATTTGAGTGACTTCTCCGTAAGCATCGATAATCAATCTGAGTGTCTTCTTATCGACAGCGTATTCTTTGTACTTTTACCCGGGTAGTTCAAGCAGTTTTATCGGTAACACCTCGTAGTTATTTTATAAAATATTTTTGTCGTTTTCTCGATCAAATGATAATTACATTAATGGGGTCCACGATGATTGAGTAGTTATGCGAATATTCACAACAAAAGAATATTCCCAGAGCCAAAGCGAATATTTTATAACAACTTGCATACTTTTGCAAAATTTATAAATATTACCTAACTATAACATTATATCAAATTTATTCCATAATATTCAAAAATAATATTTATAGAAAATTCATCTTTATTTATAATATTTGGGGTCTTCTGACCTCCCTTATACATGAAATTTAAGTCCTCGAAATTAGAATGCGATACACGGTATGTCGAAGAGGTAAGGATACCTTGATTTCATTTGATTCTAACTCCCGAGTCATTTCCTCGACATCGTGGTTCCTCCATGAAAACTTTGACTTGAGGTATAACCTTGGGCGTAGAATATGTTCCTTCTTATCAAGATTTGAGCAGGAACCTCTTTATCGTCAAATCTTAAGCTATTTCGTCAGGTTCTAACTTCGATAATGTGGTTCGGGCCTTTCACATATTTACGTAACATGGATATGTTAAAAGCGTTATGAATCTGAGAGACATATTTGGCGGGAAAGCGAGTCTATAGGCCACAGTTCCTACTCGATCGAGGATTAAAATGGACCGATGAATCGAGGATTAAGTTTTCCTCTCTTTCCAAATCTTGTAACTCCTTTCCATGGAGCGACTCTTAACAACACATGATCTCTATATCGAATTCCCGTCCTTTCGATGAAGATCGGTATAACTCTTTTATCGATTTTGTGAGGTTTTTTATCGTTGTCGGATCGTTTGAATCTTTTACGTAGTCATACGTACCAACTCGGTCCCAACAACGTTGCTTCACCCACCTCGTCCCGTATCTTTGGAAGCGACACTTTCTTCCATCTGGCGCTTGAATGGAGCCATGCGATACTTAACGATAAGCTGTTGTTGTGGGAAAACTCCACCGATGGTAAGAACTTGTCCTGACTCCCTTGAAATCAAGGACCACGAGTCTTAATAGATTTTCAAGAGTTTGAATAGTCCTCTCCATTGTCCGTCAAAATGCGAGGATGATATCAGAAGCTAAATCGTGAAATCTGTGCCCATAGCTTTTTGCAAACTAACCCGAAATCGTGAAGTGAATCTTGGGTCTCGATCGGAAACTATGGATCTGGCATACCATGCGATCTTACAATCTCGTTTATGTACATCTGACGAAGGCGTTCAAGTGTATAAGTTTTCGTATCGGTAAGAAATGAAGCGAGACTTGGTCGATCTATCAATGATGACCCAAATCGCATCGATGCCTTGAGAAACCTTAGGAAGGCCGTGCTTGAAATCCATGGTAATGTGTCTCCACTTCCATTACGAAATTTCAAGTGGTTCTGATGGACCTTTTGGTACTTGATGCTAAAGCTTTAACTTCGTTGACAAGTTAGACACCTTGAGATAAACAGCGTTATCTCTCTCTACATGTGCTCCACCAAAATGTATGGCGAATATCATGATACATTTTGGTACTCCCGAGATGGATTGCAAATGGTGTGTTGTGCGCCTCCATCGTGATATTATACTTTAAATCGGGGTCATTAGGAACACAAAATGCGGAGTTGATTTCGAAGTATTCCTTCTTCATCGATTCTTGCTTCGGCGTAGCACCTTCTTGCACTTTCTTCCTCATACGCATCGGCTCCAGTGCAGCAGCAGAAAGCGACTTTAACTTTATCGATTAAAGTCGGTTCTCTTTCGTATACTCATTATCATCACATCATGCGTCCCAGAGTCTTTAACTCTATCTCCATCCTTTGCAAGTCACACAAAATGGGCCTTTGCGTTGTGATATCGCCTTTTCGTGCTTGCGTATGATTTTCCTACTTTCAATCGTCATTACCGCGTTTGCTTTTCGAGGATGGTATTAGATGGTATGAAGATAATCTTTCAGCGATTCAAGCCAGCGTCGTTGTCGCATGTTGAGTTCCTTTTGAGTGAAGAAATATTTGAGGCTTTTTATGATCGTAAAGATCTCCACTTTCTCCCCATCTGATAATGCCTCCAAATTTTAAGTGCAAAACAACATTTGTGATGACTCTAGATCATGAGTAAGATAATTCCTCTCATATTCTTTGAGTTGTCATGAGCCATAGGCTATAACTTTTCCATGTTGCATAAGAACACATCCCGACCCTTTTAGAAGCATCCTTTACATTGATGGATGTGAATCCTCAAAGGCGGATGGTATTGTTAGAGCAGTCTTTGAAATAAGTCTCCTCCTCTTGAGTTCTTAAAAACTCTTCTCACATTCTTGCTCCAGTAGAACTTTGTATCTTTTAGAGTCGGTGAGTCGATGGAGTAGCGATTGAGAGAAAATTCTTCCACGAATCTCAGATAATAACCATTAAAACAAGAGAAAGCTACGTATGGAAGACCCCAAATTATTAATAAATAAAATTTATTTTCCTCTATTTATTATTTTGAAATAGTAAGGGTTGATTTGATTAATGTGGATAGTTATGGGTAAAATCATGCCAAATATTTTGAATAAGCAAGTGGTTATAAAATATTCATTATCGTCGGGGAATATTCGTTTGGTCGTGGAATAATAAATCTTTGTCGGGGAATATTAAATGCAGACAGGTGCGATCTTTATGGGCCCCATGCTTGGAAAGCGATTGGATGAAGAAAGCAGCAAATATAAGTTGTTTATAAATACTTGGCGTAGTTATTCACAATTATCTTGTTGGAATACCGGTGGTTAAAACACACAAATCGCGTTGTTGAGCGGTAGCTTTGCAGTATTGCACCAATTATTGATTCTTACGTGAAGGCCTTCTTTCGATAATTATTCTGATAATTCTTTATTGATATTTTATTGATTTAATAATTCTTTGCGTTGATATTTTATATTCTTTGTTGTTTGATAATTGTCATTACGGTATTTTTTATTATCGAAGCAATAATTCATATTATCTGAATAATATTATTAGATAACATTATTGGCAATGTCTAGAAAGTTACATCTAAGGAGAGGTTTGGTCACTAATTGCAGCTTGTGGCAGATAAGGAGAAATTCTTATTGGAAAACCCCTGCTTTCACAGGAGGCTTGCACTGGTTGCCCGATCTTGTGATTCTGTAATATTATTTGTGAATAATTAATTATTGATTTATATGATGAGAAAAATATTGATTTTATGTGGATATAGATGGAGAAAATTTTTAAAATGACAATTGTTGAAAATTAATATTTAATCTTTTACGATAAAATAATTCATTTAAATATATTATTTTAATAATATATTAATGGTGATATTTTATAATGAAATGGGATATATGAGTATATGAGGAGGAAGAGTATTTTTTGTGGCATTAAATGTTTAACACATATTTTGTGTGTTGGTGGACACAATTATTAATAGAAATTTGATTATAGCTTTGTAAAATCGTCCAGTTTGTGGATTTCGGTCAATTTACATTTGGAATTTGGAAAACTTTCTTCTGTAAAGTTGTAGAGAATTGAATTTCCTATAAAAACTCATGAGATTCGAATTTTCTGATAAAAGGACTATTTATTATAAATTATTGAAGTTCGAAGCTCAAAATAATTGATTTTTGGAAGTTTTAAATATTTATATTCACAAAAACGTTTTTGTGTTTGGTGGGCATCTTTAACACATGTCATGTTGTTGAATTCAGATGCTTGATCGTAGGAGGATGTAGAAAAAAATTATAATATTAATTTATTAAATTTTCTACTTTGGTGTTTAGCGATTTTCTATAAATAGGGTCTTAGGTTAGAATTGAAAATCACACAGAAGCTGAAGTTTTCTCTCTCTATATTATCGGCGTATTCTTGTGAGTATTTTGAGTATACTTTGAGTATTGCTCTACGGTGCTGAGTTCAAGTCATGCTTTATATCAGGTGTTTATTTAGAAATCTTGTCTTTCGAGGTAAGGGATGTTATTTTTTATTAGAAAATGATATTATTTCTTGATATCATTATCTTTGAAATATTGGTTGGAAATTTTATCAAATTTGGAACTTTTTCATATCGGGGTTCTTATTCATGAGTTCTTATTCATGAGTTCTTATTCACGAGTTCTTATTCACGATTCTTATTCATGATTCTTATTCACGATTCTTATTCACGAGTCTTATTCATGAAGCGTGAAGATGTTTTTGTGGAATTTCTATCTTTTGGTGTGAGATTTTATTCACGTATACTTATCTATTATTCATGAAAAATGAAAAATTTTCTTTTCGTCAAAATATCTATACGGATCTACTAGCTTTGATTGTATCATGTTTTGATCATTCTTGAATTTTACACCCTTTGTGATTATTTTTGAGGTATTTTTGGGCGTGGATAAAACAAAGTCACGAATCCTTAATCCTTGTTGTCATTTTGTTTCCTTTGGATTCGTTTCTTAAAATATTTTTCATCATCCTCGGTCTAAATGATGATATTCTTGAATATCTTTGGCTGTAGTGCAAAAGATGAATGATTTCTTGATGAATATCTTTGGCCGTAGTGCAAAGATGAGCAGTGTTGAGATAAACATAATGGTGATTAATATCTTTGGCTCGTAGTGCAAAGATGAGCAGTGTTTAGATGAACATGACCCGGTGATGAATATCTTTGGCTGTAGTGCAAAGATGAATATTTGATTTCGGATATATAGTGATTGATGTTAAAGGGATAAAATATCGACGATGAACTTTTAAATTCATATATAGAAGATAGTAGTTTGCATTCTCTCTTAACTCTTCTAATGAATTGTTGTTTCCATTGCGATTGTTGATTTAAAAGCGGTTATACTATTGTATTCTATTAGATTTTTCCTGTTGGAGACTAACGATAATTTGTTGTATATTATCTTAGTCATAATATTCTTCTTGGGCTAGTTGAGCTCACCCTTTTCCTTGTTGTTCCATTTTTCTTCTCGGGAGGCGAGAATGTAGCGAGTCTTAGTCGGGGTATGGAATGAAGGTTCTAGAGAGAGTTGTTTAGTAGTCCTCACCATTTTTGTAAAATAATGTATCAATAATTATGATGGAGATTTATTTGCGTGTGGATATTGTCTAGATGGCAATATCGTATTTAAACTCACGAGTTTATATGTTGTAATAATAAAGTTGTAGTTATTTACGTACCGTGTATTTGGCGACTCGAGAATGGGTTGGATGGAATGGACCTATTTTGGGGGCGTCGCAGCGTCACTTCGATCATTTGATTTAGGTTGTTCAAGCTTTGAATAGCTTGATCTTTCTTTGGGTCAGCAGATATTCCATGACTTGATACCACGTGCCCGAGGAATGCTATTTCTTGAGCGAACTCGCATTTCTTGACTTGTCATAAAGCTTATATTCCATGAAGCTTTTGGAGTGTCGATACCTCAAGTGTTGTTCATGATCTTCACGGCTTTTGGAATAAATAAGGATGTCATCAATAAAGGCGACCACAAAGTGATCAAATATTCCTTGAATACTCGGTTCATCATATCCATGAAGGCGGCGGGGCATTAGTCGATCGAAAAGGACATGACTAGGAATTCATAATGCCGTCTGCAAGAGTTAAAGCCGTCTTTGGAATGTCGTGATTCTAATCTTCAATTGGTGATATCCAGGAGCGAAGATCAATCTTTGAAAAGAATTTGGCTCCTTCTGTTGGTCAAACAGGTCATCAATACGTGGCGATGGATACCTATTTTTGATGGTGACATGATTGACTCCAGATAATCAATACAAAATCGCATACTCCATCTTTCTTCTTCACGAATAGAGCAGGAGCACCCCGAGGAGAAGTACTAGGACGAATAAAACCCGATGTCTAACAATTCTGCGGTTGGGTCTTTAACTCACGAAGTTGATAGGAGCCATTCGATATGGGGCTTTGGAATTAGGTTTTGTCTGCAAGGGTTAAAAGTCGATACTGAAATTCAATTTCACGCTACAGGGGGTAGGCAGGGAAGTTCTTGAGAATCGTCGGAAATTTATTAACAATAGAAATATCGTTCAAAAGCGGCGTATTTTTGTTTAAATCGTGACATGAGCTAAGAAAGCTTGACATCAGTTTTTCGATAAGCGAATAGCTTTATGGCTTGAGATGGCCGTGATTGATTTTAATGGTTTGGTCCTTTGAATTCGCATAATAGGTTGATTAGGAATATGAAAGCTAACAACCTTACGAAAATAATCAATTTTTGCATGATAAGTAGTTAACCAATCAATTCCTAGAATCACGTCAAATGCAAGTATTTTAATGAAATAAGATCGACGAGGTAATGTGAGGGTGCAAATTTGAACCAAAACAAGACTTATAAATAGTGGATGTAATGAAGGTTTCTCCCAGCGGAGTTTCCACGAGATAAATCAAAGTCTAATTTCTCCGGTCAAATTTAATCGATGGCGCAAGTAGGAGAAATAAAGAATGGGTAGAACCGGTATCAAATAAAGTATAGACTTCATTAGAGTTTATGATAAGCTTACCGTGATGACCTCATTCGGGTTCCTTGCTCTCTGGGAGGTCACAACAAAGCTTTCTCCCTTACCTCTTCTAGGTTTTGAATTTTACAGGATGACCTTTGGTGCCTCCATCCTAAGTGAATTTGTCTTGATGGCGAAAAATCGAGCTAAGTGACCATCTCTTCCACAATTATAACATCTTTTTGAATGACGTGGGCATGATTTGGTGATGTGTCCCTCTCTCGCATTTGAAGCATATGATAGGTGGTCTTTCTCCTTCTTAACAACAGCGGGTCTTTGGTCTTGACGTCTTTCCATTATTGTTGAATCTCCTTTTCTTGAAATGTCCATTCTTATTGTTTTGTACGATTACCGCAGAAGTGGTTACCATATCGGCTTTCATTGATTCCCTCCGCGCTTGTTGTCATAGCCGATGACTCTCTACCATTTGGTATTATAATTTCTTGGTTGCTCTCTTTTAGTTGCGTTGACTCATTATCGCGCTCCCTTAAGCGAGCCCTATTTACAACATCCGAATCAACCACGGTTTATGAGAAATAAGATGTTGGCGTATCTCGACTTCGAACCTCTTAAAAACATTCGCGCCATTCTCTCTTCATTATCCACCAAGTGGGATATGGCCGTGATAACTCGCATAAATTTTGCCTCGTATTGCGACACGGTCGTATTATTTTGTTTCGACTTGATAAACTCCACCTCCTTCCGTGTGGCGAATACTTTCGGGAAAGTATTTGTCGTTGAAGCGACTCTGGAACTTCTCCCAAGATATCTTGATCTGATGAGTTGAGTACGTTTCTGGATTCCCCGATGTCTGCCAGCGCATAACATAAAAGCGTGAAGGAACCTTTTGCTCCTCGGAGCATCCCAAGACATCAAATATCTTGGTAATGCTTTATCCATGCTTCCTTGAAGTGGTTTTGGCTCTCCCTTAAACTCCGGTGGTCCCAGCTCCTTGAATTGTTTAGTTGTGGCCTTGAGAGTTTTCTAGTGTTTTCACCTACTTTTTGGGCGAGAGTCGCTCTCTTTCTTTGTTGCATAAATTGCATAAAACCTCACGAACATTTGATCATTCATCATTTTGGTCGGTGTTGTTGTTTTGCGTGAGGATTATCGCTTCACGATGCACATTATCACGATTATTGATATGTGGTGAATCAGCGATGCGCTGCGCTCCATTCTTATTCTCAACATTCTCGGATGTCATTTTCGAGATCTTGCCACAAAACAAAGGTTAATTGGACGTGTAACAAATTATCCCTATCTTGACCGACCACGATAAAATAGAACATAAACTTAGGTAGGTAAATACTAGTGAAGGTATTCCGTCTCTCCCCTCTAGTACTATTCTCACATCTTAGCAGGGATCATATCCCTAAGCTACGATACTGTTGTGGCGCCCCAAAATTAGGTATACATCACCCATCTTGGGTGGTCGCCACTTACGTGGTACAAAATTTAAATACAACTTACTAACATAAGCGTAGGTATGCAATCTGATATAAAGCGTGAGTTTAAATCTGAATATAAATCTACTAGATATTATCTACAAACTCAAAAGAGTCCTCATTACAATTATTATCACCTTATTTTACGAATAGTGAGGACTACTAATCTTATCTTCAAGACCATCACTCGTTTCCCAGAGCTCTTCCATTTATATTCTCATTTCATGAAGAAAACGGTTGAAAGAAAAGGGTGAGCTCAACTAGCCCGATAAGAAATATTATGACTAAGATAATGCGAGAATAAATTATCAATAGTCTTAATGATATTAAGCGATAAAATCTGATAAACTGACCGGTTTAAGCTGCGGTGGAATATATGCGATCCATTAAAAAAGTCGAGTAGAAAATAAAATCTACTATCTTTTATGATTTTAAAGGTTTTCATCCTTTGTTATATTTGAGACTAAACTTTAATAAATATTCACATCATCGAATCACCCCGCCTGCTACTGACGAGGATATTCTTTAGTATCGCGACCACAATTATTCATGCACTGGCACGGGCCAAGAATATTTGTGTATTCATTAATGGTCATGATGATCGCCAACAAGCGTGTCCACCGATACACTTCTGACCCTTTGAGGATTTTTATCACATCATTTGTAACATTACGGTCATGATTACACCGAATAGTCTCAATTGTCGTAATCATACCAAGTCCATCATATGCACTCACAGGCCACGAGATGACTTTCAACATAATATAAACATGAGGATGATGACAATGATATAAGAATTGATAAAACAAGTTCAAGAATTATTTTATCCGGGAATTATTAACGTCAAATTATCGGCGTGATCTTTGTTTTGTAGAGTAAAATTCAAAAATGATCGGAAGAATATTTCCATGAAAGATCTTTGGATGAAGCATGAAATATCGAGGATATTCCACTAATTTCATGGAGTATAGAAGTCAAAGTTTTAACTTAATTTGGGTATAATAAAGAATAGAATAACAAAAGAAATCACCGTGCATGCGATAGGCCTTGCAGGCGAGTTATTCAACAGAATAATAAATAACGGAACGGTCAGGCGTAAAACGCATGCAGACGGGATGTTCAGCGAGAATAATAAAGAATGGAACCGGTCGGCGTAAAACACTTGGATATGATGTTCCAATGAGAATAATAATAAAGGCGGAACCCGAGTGCGGTGTAAAAACACGCGAGCGAGGATGTTCTAACGAGAATAATAATAATAAAAAGCGGAACCGGTCCGGGTGTAAAAACCTGACGAGGATGTTCAGCAGAATAATAATAAAAGGCGGAACCCGGTCGGTGTAAAACACATGACAGGATGTTCAGCAAGAATAATAGAAGAATGTCACCAAGTATAGGGTAAACCACGTATACAAGTTATTCCAGCAGAATAATAGCGATGGAATAACAACGATTCTCTTCATGAATAAGAAAGAATAACACCCCTTACTTTTGGTAGGAGATTGAATCTGCGGCGGTGTAGTAACAAAATACTCTTCTTCTTTCTCTCTTATATTCTCTATACTTTCTCTCTAAAGCTTGAATGAATTCGTGAAAATAATGAAGCACTAGGCCTCTATTTATAGAAGATTTTACAGCTTGCTTAGCACTGCTTAGTGTGAAAAGCGAGTGGCAGCTTGTTGATGATGTGAAAAAAAAAGTGGTTTGACCTTTTGTAATGTGAAGCGACAAGTGGTTCGGCCTTTGTAATGTGAAGCGACAAGTGGTTCGACGCGCTGTAATGTGAAGCGACAAGTGGTTTCGACGTGCGGTAAAGGTAATTACTATTGGCGAAGGTAATTCTTATTCACGAGGTAATTACTATTAACGAAGGTAATTCTTATTCACAAAGGGTAATTACTATTGTGAAGAAGAGACTCTTAGATGATGACATATAGAGCCCCCCATAAAATAATCAAACTTACCACAAATCATTTTATTTTTAATCAACACATATTTAATCAATTATTAATCATTTATAACGTCGTCTCAATTATTGATTTAATCTATATATTATCTGAGATAATCTTGTGTGCAATAATTGAATCGATAATATAAGAGATATGATAGCGGCAATTCTTTGTAGCAATAATTAAGCATATATTTGAGTGACTTCTCACTTAAGCATCGATAATCAATCTGGTGTCTTCTTATCGACCACAGCGTATTCTTTGTACTTTTTGCCGGGTAGTTCAGCAGTTTTAAGCAGTAACACCTCGTAGTTATTTTTATAAAATATTTTTGTCATTTTCTCGATCAAACAATAATTACATTTGTGGGGTCCATCGATGATTGGTAGTTATGCGAATACTCCTAACAAAAGAATATTCCCAGACCAAACGAATATTTTATAACAACTTGCATACTTTGCAAAATTTATAAATATTACCCTAACTATAACATTATATCAAATTTATTCCATAATATTCAAAATAATATTTATTGAAAATTCATCTTTATTTATAATAGTTGGGGTCTTCTGAGGATGACATGATAATTCACATAATATATATATAATCAAATACGATTTGATATATCTTAACCCATATATAAACTCATAATCAAACCCTTTTTCAATTATAGAGATTTTACAAAATATATGAAAGCCATTTTATAAAACTAAATGGCGTAACTTTAAAATTTGGGAAGAAGGATTACCTTGAATACTCTGCTTAGATTACGGGGTGACAACAATTCCCAATTTCTCACACTTCTTCACCTTTAATCACATTATTCGCAATCTCTCTCAAAGTTCTCAAACTCTCTACGCCTCTCTGCTTTCCGGACTTAGAATAATAATAATAAAAGAAGGCGTAATTTCGCCCTAAGCGATTCTGAGATAGTTTCTTTTATACATGATAAAATGAACACTACGATATCTAGCAGACTCAATTATTACACAAAGACTATTATACCCTTAATGGATATTTATCGTAGAGTTCTAGCTGATCGTAGAGTAGCAGATCGTAGTGTAGCAGCTGGGTTCCTTACACGTATATTTTTTTTATTCATATTTTTTTATTTAATTTTTTTTTTATTTTAATTGCGCACATAGTGTGTGATACTAATGTTAGAAATACATAATTGTTGAACGGAGTATAACCATATATTTCATTTTTGGAAAGAAGAAACTATTATTAATTATCTATTTTGTGAAAGAAAAGAAGAAAATAATAATTTTGTGGTGTTTGATTGATCTTAATGTATTTTAACAACTCAATCAATGTATCTTAATATTTGAAATAGAGATAAAATATTTTCTTTTAAATTATTAAAATATAAAATTAAACTATTAAGAGAATCATATTAAGAGTTAAGATGCAATCAAACAAGGGTTACAAGTTTGATTTTATTACCTTCTGTTTTATTTTTATCTAAAAAATTATTAAAAAACTCGTATAATATTTTTTTATAGTAATAGTAATAGTAATTGCCCACGCACTAGGGGTGCTCAATTTTTTTTTTGTTTTTTTTTTGGTTTTTTACTAAATTGGTTGATACTGGTATCGATTTTTTTCGGAGTCGGTTATTCGGTATTTTAACACTTTTCGGTACCGGTAATGATTTTTTTGAATTCGGTAAAAACTGAAAAATCAAAAATATCGAAATTTAATAATATAATAATTAATAATTAATGTTTTGTAGTTTTATATATGAAATAATTTTTCTATATATTACTAATTTCTATATAATAGTAGTTTTATTAATTTTTTTATATATATTAATAATATTTTGTAGTTTATTTTATATATTAATTATTATTAATAGTTAATAATTTCTTAGTTTTTAAAAATTTGTTAATATATAAAAAAATTTATTTAATTATTATTAATAATTATATATATTATCGTATGGTATAACTGAAAATTGAAAAAAAAAAAACCGGTATTAATTTTTTACCAAACCGATACTAAAATGGTAATTCGGTATCCATTTTTGTTTTTTTAATAATTTTAGATCGGTACTGGTTTAATATTTTAGGTATCGGTTGAGTTTTTACAGATGAACACCCACAAACGGAGACTAGAAAACAAAACATTCAAACGCAGCGTTTCAACCCAGTGCCAGGACTCCATATATAACCTCACTCTATGCCTGTTTCCGATTTTCTGCTGAAGGAATAGAGTAGAAATTTGGCGGGGGAAAATGGGGAAGAAAATGAAGAAGCCCGGCAAAGGCAAAGAGAAAACAGAGAAGAAAACTGCCAAAGCCGAGGAGAAGAAAGCTCGCAGGGAATCCAAGAAGCTCTCTCTTGAAGACGACATTGATGCTATTTTGGTATCTTTTCGACTCCTTTAAATCTCTTTCTAGAAACGTAAATCAAAATTTCTCATCACCCCAACCAACTGCTCTTCACGTTATTATTTAAACTATAAAAATTTATATGACACCTATGATGTATTTATAATTTGTGTTTTTTCTGAGTGAGCAGTTGAGTATACAAAAAGAGGAAGCTAAGAAGAAGGAAGTCCACATCGAAGAAAATGTTCCAGCGCCTTCTCCTCGTTCCAATTGTTCGGTATGAGTAGGTTTACTTCAGTTTTAAGTGTTTTGAGCTGATGGATTTTATTTTAATTTGGATTTAAGTAATTCATATTTTGAATTGAAGATTAATTTTATGATTTGTGTAGTTAACTATTAATCCTCTGAAAGATACGGAATTGATACTATATGGGGGTGAATTCTACAACGGTAGCAAGGTTTAGTCTTCTAACGTCTATGATTGTATATTGTTTTATTATGTATGCTTATATATTACTATGTGGATGCGTGCTGCAAACTGAAATTATGGGATTCTATTGATGCAGACATTTGTATACGGCGATCTTTATCGGTATGATGTGGATAAGGAGGACTGGAAATTAATTTCGAGCCCTAATAGCCCGCCGCCTCGTAGTGCTCATCAGGCTGTTGCTTGGAAGAATTATCTATATATTTATGGTAAAAATTGAAAACGGATTTTGCTTATGTGAATGGATATGCATATGATTGCGTATTATGCATATTTACACAAGACAATTAATTGATAAGCTTGCCTTTTGTTGGTCAATAGGTGGTGAGTTTACCTCTCCTAATCAAGAGCGTTTCCACCACTACAAGGTTAGGACTGTATCATCTACCATATTTAATTGAAAAGAACTTGGTTTATTTTGTACTTATTATACGTATGGAATACTTAGACTTGGGATTATGTTTGGAATGAGGCTTTAGGAATTTTTTCTTACAGGACTTCTGGATATTGGACATGAAAACAAATCAATGGGAACAACTAAATTATAAAGGGTGTCCTAGTCCACGATCAGGTCATCGGATGGTAGGTTTGGTATCTCATGGTTGGCATGGTTATCAATTATCATAAGTTGTGGAAATGGATCATTTTCGTTTGTGTTAAGCTTTGTGTTTATTTCATAGTTTTGAATGCATCATTGGCTGAAGTTGATCCCTTAAATACTTTATGCTAGCAATTCATCTTGATAATACAGTAGTGAATGGAGTCTAATATTGCATTCAGGCATTACAAATATTTTCAAGAATGATTTCTAAATGATTGACATTTTCAAAACCAAAATATTTTGCTATAATGAAGAACATACATGAGCATTATTTTTAAATATTTTAATAAATATTTACTTTTTATGATAGTGGGTAGAGGACTCATAGAACCTAACCATAGATCGCACAAAGAAATAATGTCATAAAGGTTTCAAGACATTGCCTCCTCGGAGGCTAGACCAAATAATGATATAGAGACTTGAACTCTTGATCACTCCCCTCCCCTGAAAGAGAATGTCCGATACCACTATTGTTGGTGTCACAACTTATTTATATTCATATGCTTAAAGAAAACTAATATTATCTGCATGATCCATTTTTAGGTTCAAAATTTGTTGGAATGCTGATAGTTTTGATTGGTTCTGAACATTTGTTTTAGCCTCCTGCCTCCCTTTTAAAACACTTCAGGTAGCTTTTGTTTGGATGCTTTGAGAAAACTTAAGTGGTATGTACATGGCTGCTTCTTCATTAAACTTTACAGCATAACTTTTGGACCCTAATTTGGGTATGACCTTTTACCAATCTCTCCCCTCCCCAAAAATAACACACAAATGACAAAACAGATATATTCCTTTCTAACGAATGTTATGTTTCTAGTTTAATGTTTTTCCGTTGTTTTAGTTCCGTGGAATTCTTCAAATGCCCTAATGCCTCAATTGTTTGGATCTTTGCAGGTTTTGTACAAGCATAAAATTATTCTTTTTGGAGGCTTCTATGACACTCTTAGAGAAGTGAGGTTGTTGTCTGGATCTTATCCAACAACGCTAATGCTTCATCATTATTACATCTTAACAATAATGGCATTTAAATGTCAGATTTTCTTATTTAAGGCTACATTAACAATGATTTCATTTTGCGAGATTTTAATTTTCTATAATTTACCTTTATATATATATAACAATGTTATAAACTTGAGTTCGTTAGAAGTTCCAAAATTAATTTCAGTAATATTTTACTTTATTGCTTTCCTTGCCATCTAAAAGTTCCCATTGGTGCAGGTATCATAACGATTTGCATGTGTTTGACCTGGATCAGTTTAAGGTGAAGTGGGGAACATAATCTGCCCATATATGCTAACATACTGAAGTTGTTATATTTGAGGTTCAGGTGACGTTACTAAACATATGCTTTGCAATATAGTGGCAGGAGATAAAACCTAGACCTGGATGTATGTGGCCTAGTGCTCGGAGTGGTTTTCAGTTTTTGGTTTACCAAGATGAGGTAAGTGAATAGTTATGCACTTTAGTAAGGCTTGCATTAAACTCTTACAATACAATAGTTTTCTTTTCTGTTTTCGTTTAAGGGTTACTAGACAATACCAGCAATATTAACTTAAATGCCTGTAATTAGAAATCTGGGACATCACAAGTCATCCTCCCATGCTTAAGTGGTTTGTTGGGTTCTTCAATAGTCAGTTCCATTTACTAGAAAAGTAGGTACATAATGTAGTTGTCCATACCTTACTTCGAACACTGACTTATCGAAAGCAATATCATTAAGTGTTTCTTAGGGGAAAGTTAATAAACGAGGTAAAGATGAAAAAAGTGTTTTGGATTTATTAGTCAGCTTTCTCAAAAGTCTAAAACTTATTGCTAGTAATTTGACCTATGTTGTGCTATTCGCCCTTTTTTTATTGTTTCAATTAAGGGTGTAAACGACTCGATTCGAAGTGAATAGAGAGTTGCTCGAATTCGACTCGAAACATTAAATTCATACTCGAATTCGAATTGTATTTGAAAAATTCGACTCAGATTCGACTCGACTCGAATATTTATTACTCGAATTTGATTCGACTTGGATCGAATTATATTCAAACTACTTGCGAGCTTCAAATTCAAGCTCGAATTCGAGTCTCCACATCATAATTAACTTTATAATAAATATAATTATAAATTGAATTTGATATTTTACTTAGAAATAAGAAAATATATTTACTATTACACTTTACAAATATAAAATCACAATAAAAATAAAAATAAAAATAATTAATTATCCTAATTTGATTTAATTTAATTGTATATATTATAAGAGAATGTATCGAGTATCTAATTGAGTATGTATCGAATCAATCGAGAATTCGAGTAGTTTGAATATTAAACGAGTCGAGTATAACCTTACTCAGATTCTACTCATATTTTTATTTTTTATGTTCAAATTTGGATTATATTATTAACGAATTCGAGCCTCGCTCATATTTTTTCGAGTTGAACCCAAACCGTTTGGCTCGTTTACAACCTTAATCTCAATGGCTCAAACATGGAAACCGATTAATTCATGCATGTCCAAGCGTGGGCAATCTGAACTATATATCTTGAAATTCCAATACATTTTATGGGTTTTGCCAATTGTAAGCGTCAAAATTTAACTTAATTCAGTTCAACCTAATAATTTTATTAGACTTTCTGTCCTTTTATTTACATCAAAGGAAGTTACCTTGAACCATTTATGTGATTAGGAAAGTTGTCTTTTATTATTTTGTTTTCAATGTATTTTGGTAGCGGATTGAATTAATATATAGAAATGGTTACTAAAAAAAGTTGGTGAATTTGAGTTAGACTTTTGGTTGCAGTGGTATTTTTTTGTACTTTCTAATTTGATCAAGTCTTGGTTATTGATAAGTGATTTTTTACTGTTTACCAGTTATTGGTAGTGTATGTTGCTTCTGATATGAATAACATGGTCATTGTTCTGTATGTCTTTTAGGACATCATATGTACATGCAAACACACACACACACGCACGTAGACAGACTTAAAAGTTTTGTCCTCTTAATGTATCGTGATTCTATTGTCATTTTCGAATTGATGCATCTTTAAAGAGAAAAAAATATATAAGGATCGCCTGTAAAATTAGTGTTTTACACCATCAAATAGCAACATGCCATGTAGGTAATTTGAAATCCCTTCTCCTAAATTTCCTACATGGCATGTTGCTATTGGATGGTGTAAAACACTAGTTTTGCATGCCATCCTCATATAACATATTCTCATCATGAAAAGAGAGAAGAGAAGTCTAATGTTTTCCATCACCTTAGACAATGTAGATATATTTATATGGTGGCTATTCAAAAGAGGTTTCTTCTGATAAGAACAGCTCTTCAGAAAAAGGAATAGTTCATTCAGACATGTGGTCTCTTGACCCTAGGACTTGGGAATGGAACAAGGTATGTATGCTTTTCTCTTCCTTTCACTTTTGTGTTCCCATCTTGGTAGACCGTGCCCACCCTGGTAGAAAGATCTTATTGAATACTATATAACGATATGATTTTTGTCTTAATAGCCTGCATCTATAATTTGGATCATTTTTTTTAATGTTCTAGATTTCTATTCCTGTCCAATGCTTCTCTGTATAATAAACAGTTTTCTTGTTTAAGTGGTATGTCATACGTGCATTATGCCAAGACCTTTGTATTTGATTTTTCTCTAGCACCGGATGTAGCTTTTCGGAAATAAATATTATCAAATTGTTGCCTCAAAATACATATCATGTGTGGTGTTGATATTTTTTTGACTTAGTAAAGTCAGATTCTTGATAGTTATTGGCTGTTTTATGTGGAAGTATAAATGGTTTATAAACAATGAACAAATGTTTTTTTTTCCTAATTGTATTACAGTCTCTCTTTTCTTTTTCTTTTCCTCTTACTCAAATTTATTAACGATGCGCACAGAACATTCTTATTCCTCCGTTAATCTGTAAAGTAGCTATCCTATTTTCCTAAGATCTTTTATTTGCTTCTGCTAAAATCTTCTACCAGAGCAACTTACTTTTGATTTTTTATTTTTCCATGTACTAGGTCAAGAAAAGTGGGATGCCTCCTGGGCCTCGTGCCAGTTTCTCTATGTGTGTCCATAAAAAACGGGCCTTGCTATTTGGGGGTGTGGTAGACATGGAAGGGGAAGGTTAGTTTCCTTTATATTCGCATGTCCTGTTCATTTGTATCGTCTTTTACATAAAGCTTTATCCCCTGGTAATCATGATTCCTGGTTCAAGCTTCTGGCTTCAAAATCAGCTTCAATTCACCATTTAGGAGTTTTTACTTATATGGTTTTCAACTTAATTTCTAGTATCATCGGATTTTAAGCAGAAAAATCTTTGTAGTTTGTGTATGCCTCATCGTGTGTTATAAAGTACTGTACATTCAATGCTTTAGGAGTATGAAATGTTTATTTACACAAAGAAATGGAACTTAGCATTTGAGCGAACTTTATTTATTGTGAATATATATGATATGCATGAAATTGTGTCTTACAATAGCATGCATGGAAAATGCACATATATAGCAGCTTCAGTTCTGTTTGCTTGTGCTGATGTTTATGTCAGATATTTATTTAAAAATAAACTAATTTTAGATCTTCATCTTATGCTCTTTGAAGTGATTTCATTTCATAAACAGGGTTGCTCAGTTTCAGTGGATGTGTATGTATGCATGTGCATGTATGCAGGTGTGAGATTTGTAACCACTAAACTGTCCTGGGAGCACTTGCATACCCACTCTCTCCCCAAGTCTCAGTCTGTTTGCTCATTCTGTCACTAGATTTGTTCATTTTTTTCATACGGGCAAAACTTTGATTTTATTGCTTACTTGTGGCTTCCATTATCTGTGCAGGTGATGTATTGATGAGCTTGTTCTTGAATGAGCTTTATGGCTTCCAGTTAGACAATCATCGCTGGTAATCCCACAAGTTATACTTTCATATCTGGAGAACAGTTTTGGAATTAAAGTTTTTTTATTTCATGATCTGTAACTTATTTCCCTTGACTTTTGTTATATCATAGACTAGGCATGATATTACTTGAATATTTTATTACATGGGTGTAATTTCAATTGGATAATCTTTTGTTAAACCATTCAAAATAATAGTATTTCTAAGTAGTCATTTTGTTACGCTGCTACGGTTCAAGACCCCGAAATACATATATGTGTGTGTGTGTGAGAGAGAGAGAGAGTGAGTGAGTGTGTATCTTAATTGCCAATTGCTATGCAAAAAGTTTGTTCAGTTGCTGAATGTATTATTCTTATTTTGCATTTAGGTACCCGTTGGAGCTACGGAAGGAGAAGTCTACAAAAGATAAGGTATTCTTGTCAATAATACATAATTTGATCTTCTTATCAATTATCATCAGTTTTTATTGATGTCATTGTCATCTTCACCATCAATATTAGCATCAATACTAGTTATATTATTGCACAAATTTCTGCTGCTATTTATGTGTTGCCTCCATATTTTATTTTTCAAACTTATTGCTAATTCTCCAAGTTTAAAATTATGAAATTTGCTATCTTACTGCAATTGTTGTACTGTTCTGAGATGATGATGTTGTGTTTTTATTGGTTTTGCAGAATAAAAGGACTATAGATGATAAGGCTAATGGTGTTTCTCTTGACAGTAAAACTAGTTTGATCGAACCAGTAAATGGTGCAGCAAATGATAAAGATGAGAAGTTAAATTATGATGAAACAGTCGACATGGAATGCGATATCAGTGAAATGTCTTTTCATATGGAAAAAAATGTGACTGTTGATGATTGTGATGTGGCTGTTAGGTCTGATGGAAAACCTAATGAATCAAGTTCTAAAATTTCAAAGCAAAATTCAGCATCGCAAGAGGTTTGTTGTCGTTGTAGAAATGATAGTTTCATGCATTTTATATATCTTCATTCATCATCTTTTGACTCTAGTGTAAACTTCAGGTGGTGAAGCCCTGTGGCCGTATCAATACTTGCATGGTTGTGGGAAGAGATACCTTGTATATATATGGAGGTATGATGGAAGTTAGGGATCGTGAAATAACACTTGATGATTTATATGCTCTCAATCTCAGTAAACTTGATGAATGGAAGTGTCTCATACCGGTATGTTTTTGCCTCTTCTAGACTTGTACAATTCAAATGATTTTGAATTGGCACATTGTGTTGCATGCAGTAAAAGTAGCTAATTAGAAATTGCTAACTTGACTCTGATTTTGAAAGCAGCATCTTGTACCAATATGAGAAGGACAATTAAATTTCATTAGGAAATACAACTATGCCTTCAATCTATAAATTTATCTTGATTCAGTTTCCTACTACAAACTGCTACACCTTGTGAAGTGTATGAATATATAGATGTTATGCGTCTCCTACAATGATTTGATCATTATCTCTTATTGAATGTTTCTTGGAGGATTACTTGTCCACCTAAGTTCTATAAAATTTTCTTCTGTTTTTATTTTAGTGTAAAATGATCATTATATCTTCATTACACGGTTACGGAAAACATAAATGTATGAATTGTCATGTTTTGTACTTGTACCATTGAAGCAAGAGTTGATAATATTGCAAAATAGTAATATGTTTTGTTCTTATCTAGAAACTGAAAATTACTGCAGACTATCCTACAGGTCATATATATATATAATTTTTATTTTCTTTCTTCCCTTTTATAGCACTCAGTTCCTTTGTTCAAACAGGCATCTGAATCTGAATGGATTGAAGCGTCTGAAGATGAAGATGAGGATAATGATGAAGATGATAGTGAAGATGAAGACTGTGACAGTGGAGCTGATAGCGATGAGACTGATGATGATGATGATGTGGAGGTGCTTTTCTAAGTTTTTGTGCTTAGTTCGAGTATACTTGGCACTTCATTTTTATACTCTCTCTCTCTACAGCTTGATTTAACTTCAGACATTATTATCGCTTAGCAAACACTTCCAAAATGTGAAATTTATATTTTGTTTTTTTCTTTTTCCAGATTGAGTTTTAAAGCATGTGCATTTCCCCTTTGTGCGTAGTCCCATTCCCCTAGTCAGGTTTAGAAATGCATATATATTACTTACTAGATATGATATGGGCTGACTCAGTATGATGAAACTAAACAGGATTTGATGTTTTCTCTTGATTGATTGCAACAATACATAATAATTAATTCTGAAGATATGCAAGTCTATTTTTAGTTGATTATATGTTAATAGTTAACGAGAGACACTACACACATACACGCACCAGCTTTATGAAATACACAAGTAAACTAAAATATTCAGTATGAGTGAAGGCTAGCAATGGTGGTTCAACGTCACTTCATGTTGGAGATGCTGTTTCTGTAATAAGAGGCGGAGGGAAGAATCTTCGAAGGAAGGAAAAGCGAACTAGAATTGAGCAAATCAGAGTCAGTCTTGGCCTTTCTGATGCACAGAGGACACCAATGGTACTCCTAATCTTCCTATATACGCTTCTGGATTTTTGATTATTTAATCAGTTATAAGTGATGTTACATCATTTGTGCACTATATAAATGAACAAATCTTGCTTGCATATGCTGATTATTAGTATATTTGGATTTAAATACTTGTAGCACTAAGTTCAGTTTGAGTCGTTTTTTTCTCATTACTTTAACTAATTGTTTGTTCCTATATATTTCAATTAAGCCTGGAGAATCCTTGAAGGATTTCTATAGACGTACAAACTTGTACTGGCAAATGGCAGCATATGAACATACTGAACACACCGGAAAGGTCTGTTATTCTTTCTAATAGTTAACTGAATAATAATTTTCTACTAAGGTACTAATCAGTCCATCTGTTTCGTCCCTTCTATTTATATTTTGTGCTTCATTATGTTGTTTAAACCGGTACGGAAGCTGAGTCGATCTGTTTATAGTAGGTGTGGAATGCCTCAACACAAATATGACCCAATCAATGAGTAACTAAAAATTAGCTTCCAATATGTTTTTGTTGAAGAGTTTTAGAAGTGTGAAAACCTTAATGGTGAGAGAAATTATTTTCAGCTCTGAACAAAGCTAGCTTAACTACATTAATAAATTTTCACAGCCTACTAGGTGCCAGTGTCAATTGTTAGATGCAGAAACTGAGAAACCTAATCTGACCCAGTTGGATCGAAGATGTTCAAAGTGTTAGTTAACATGGGGGATGTTTTCGTGTGGATAGAGATTCTTTAAATTACAGCTTGCCCTCATCTGGTACATGAAAAGGGGTAGTACATAAATTGTTCCTTCACCAAGGTGGTTTTTTCAGGGATGATAAGCTTAGTGGTAGCTGAAACGGCGGATTCCCCTGCTACATTACAATACCTGGCTCCTTATACAGGAGCTGCTCTTGAGAAGGAAGACTGGAAGAGGATAGAGTAGTCTGTTGCTTGGGCGTATAGTTGGTTATGGGATAAATCCAACTCTTGGGTGTAGTTTGATGGCTCAAGTTTTGATTATTAGTCAAGCCTACTGCTGTACAGAGTTTTAGGACTGCTACCACAGGATGTTACTTGGGTTTATCATCCCGCCCCCTCCTTTCTGTCTCTATGTCGCTTGTCTGGGTTAAATTCTGATTGTTAGTCAAGTCTCTCAGTCGCTTGCCTGAATATGGTAGATATCCCACCCACCCATCTCAGAACCTCTGTTCTTTTTTCTGCTCACTCATAGGGGTCTGGACCCCAACAAAAGGGTGGGAGTTGACTGAACCTCTCAGCTATCAGCCGGAATTTCTCCCACATCCAATTCCCAATTCTTGTTCACCCCGGACGATCATTTTGGGTGAATTGTGAATTCTCTCGATCGTGTCGGGCGAGCAACAGCAGCTTCAGTACTTATGGGCCAACTGGACACACTGGTCAGGTATCCTATGAAGAGACTCCCACTGCATAGCTAGTCAACATTTGGGGGAATGATTCAAAGAAGGATGTCCTTGCCCGAAAAACTCTGTTAAGAGGAATTATACAGTCATTGGGTTTATATGAACATAAAAATTAAAATAACAACTTAAACAAAATAGGTACTCATCAACGGGGTTGTACAAGAAAACATGTAGGAACGACATTATGCAATTTAGAATCTATATATAGGCATCAATTTAGAATCTCTCCCTCCCCCTCCCCCTCCCCCTCCCCCCCTTTTTCCTGGTGTCAGTTTATTGTGAACTGACGTATAAATGTATCAAATTCTTTTATGGCACCACAGGAGCTCCGGAAGGATGGTTTTGATCTTGCAGAAGGCCGGTACAAGGAACTTAAGCCAATACTTGACGAGGTAATTTTCTTGGTTAACCTTTTTCAGCTATTGAGATGAGAGTTGTCTATGCAAGTCATTTATTTATACAAAAGTTTGTGTGAGAACTTGCAGTTGGCAATTCTAGAAGATGAGCAAAAAGCTGAAGAGGTAGAAGGACCTGAAACTAGTTCGAGAAAAAGAGGCAACAAGAAAAATAAGCATGTAGCAGCTAATAAGTAGTTTGACTTAAATGTGTTTCATCATGTGTGCGAGAACAAAATAACTGGTAGCTGCAGCGTTCTACATTCGCTATTTTGGAACTTGAGAGTTTTGCCATCTGAAACATTATTTCTATTATAGAAGTTAAAAATTATGGCAGTTTGAATGTTGGAATACATTAATGATGTCATTATAATTAATTAATTAAAAGATGGGTCTTTTGCCGAATGGGAAAATGAGAATGAGACTCTTTTTATATAGAATAGAGGATGATACTAAATTGGATTTAGGAATAATAGCACTACCAGGAAAAGCTTTAATACTATATTATTGGAAAAAGGTTGATGGAAAATGATCGATTAAACCTATTTGTTAGGGCTTTCTTGTATCTCTCCCATCAAACACTACAAATAAGATTATGAAGGAATTATACGTTTAGCTTTTGTTTCTTTATTGTTATTAGATTTCTGTCAAAGATGAGAGCCATTTATTTTCTTATTGTTCTTATAGGTTAAATATAGGTGAATGTGACGGGTCACTTCTTTAATACTCCACCTCATATATATATATATATATATATATATATATATATATATATATATATATATATATATATATATATATATATTTAATATTTGACATGCTTTAATATTTAATATTGTCATAAATTTTCAAATATAAAGACGTCGAAACTATATTGAAAAGATGATAATAAAAAGAAGCCATTAAAAGGATATTAGTCCAAAATATGAATTCCCTATTCCTTCTAGACATTAAATACTTCATTATTTTAAAACTAATATTATTTTTTAAAAAAATAATTTAAGATATTAAATATAAATATTAATATCAACTTTATAAAATTAATTTGAAATATTTTAAATACAAAATTTATATCAACAATACAATTATAAATTAGCTAAACGAATATTAATAATTATGAGATCTATTATTTTGAAACATAAATAAATAACCTTCATTTTAAATTAATAAGTAAATTACAAATCTTAATTTATTGCAAGTCTCTTTTTGATTTAATACTCCGGACTAGGACTAGGACTAGGACTAGGACTGGGACTATTTTGAGAAACAGGTTATAAGAGAGAATATGGGGTTTTGATAATAGGATTGTAATTCAAAAGGAACTGAATTTTCCTGTTTATATTTGAAAATTAGCAAGCATCTATTTTCATTGATAAGTTTACTTTTGCCTCTTCTCTTTATTCCCTATAACTTAACTAGAAGATATTTGGAAGTTCCTCAGAATAGAATACCTAGTTTCACTATCTAGGAACATTTGTAAAGGGAAGTGTTATACTGGTTGGGAATCAAGACAAATATTTTTCATGGCTAAATCAAGTACTAGAGGATGGATTAATGCTGGTTGGGAATCAAGCCTGAAAGAATTTGCGAGCAGAGCAGAGCAGGGCCTAAAAAATAATAATGATCTTTAATTTTACTGAATTGTCAAATTAGTGTGTTGGAACTTGTGACTCATAACATAGAAGCTACTGAAAAAGGCTAGTGCGGAGAGCCTGTAGCTTGGACGGTCGTTTTTCTGGGTTGTTTTTTGGAAATTGAGACATAATGGGAAGTAGGGTTGGAATAGAATTAGTGGATATAAATACAATCTATTGTAAAACCTTATATAACCAGGAATCATCAATAAACAACAAGGCGCCTTTGGAGTACCCAAATTGAGAAACCACATAAATATCCGTGTGTGAATCTTAATTCTCTATTGTCGTGTGCGTGTGTGTGATCCTAAATTCTAACACAGTGAAACTGCAGAACGTGTATTTGTTAGGCTTGGATACTATTTAGTGTAGTTAGAATAATAGCTCATTGAGATGGATCATATATAATAACAGTAAATATATGCTTTTAATTCTGAAGCTAGCTAGCTAGCTCGGCAGACTGCTGCATGCAATCAGTTAGCAGCTCCTAGCTAGATTTCTGCATTTTCTGGGTTAACAAGTAGTGAAATGAAGGGTAAGTAGTGGTTGTTCCAGTTAAGAACAAATGAGAAATTGCCTTGTACATGGCTTCAGCGAGATGGACTCCATCCCAATTAACGTAGTGAGAAGGGTTTGTGCAGGAGGTTGAGATAAATGAGCCACACGGTCCTAATATGTTTATGTTATACGGTCCAGCACCTGATCCGCAACAGGCTCTAAAGAGCTCATAGAAGCCGTACTTGGCTGCATTTTTCATGATAGTGCGGTAGGTGTTCCAGTAATCAGCATAGGCAATGATAGCATTTGGAAACTTTTTCCTCAGCTCCTTCAATCTGGCTTGGTACATGTTGTTGTGAATGTAGCTCATTCTGTTCACACTTCCCACGCATCCCGTATCATCTCTATCAAACTCTGAAGACAGATCCATGGACAGTGCGAGGCACCCTGTTGGAGGCATACCTTGGACTACAACATACTTGGCACCCTTGTTCAGCAATGCCTGCAAATCAACAAATTAAAAAAATAAAATAAAATGAGAATACCATTAATTAAGTGAGATTTGCATTAATTAGTTTTTGCATTCTTGCACATCCTAATTAATAAGATAAGAACAACTTCTTAGGTAGGGAGAAAGGAGACAAAAAGCAAAGTTGAAGATGCATAAATTAAATGATAATCTGGGTGGTTGTAATTAGTTAAGGGGAGAGTACCATTAATTAATTAATTACCTTGAGAAATTTAGTAACGCTCTTGATTACAAGTTGTCTAATGGTTTTACCCGAGACAAAAGATGCCAAAGTATATGCATAGTCATTAACTCCGATTTCACCGACCCAGATTAAGGCTTCATCAAACACGGCCTTGCACCGGTGTGGTGTTGTTGATGAGTTTATACATCCTAATTGACTCTCCAACACCTTTTCGAACCACCCAAGTTGATTTTGGAGCGATTCAGGAGTCATGGCCAGCGTAATGTTGTTTCTTACAAAGAAACTGTGCTCTATAGCGGTGGCACCAGCCACAGCAAAATTTACACCGTGTGATCTATCGGCATTTATATGAAGGTAAGGTGGCAAATAAGGTAAAGACAGTGCTTCGGCTACAAAGTCGATCACGAGTCGTCCATCAGAGTATCTGTTGGTGGGGTGGTGAAAAAATGTGCGACCATAGGGAGGGTTTGAAACAAATTGGAAAGCAGCCGGGCCAGTGAATGAATTTGTGTTCCCTGTGTCGGTGAATGAGTCACCGAAGGCATAAATCTTTTTGAAATGACTGGGTTTTCTACCGATTTTAGCATGAGCAAATGAGGAGAGGATGAAGATGGAGATGGTGATCATGAGGGGGATTTGAAGAGAGGGAGATATAAAGGAGGAAGGCATTATTATGTCAAGGCTTTTTTATGCTCGCTCGCTCGCTCGCTCTCTCTCTACTTAATTTATATACACCAGAGTTGTTATCTTCGAGACTAAGGATAGTTTTTTGAATTTTTCCAGGGTAGTAATTAATTGACTTAAGGATGTTGTTAATATATATAACCTCCTCTTCTTTTGCTTTTTCATTATAATGTGTAATAGGAATTGATTTTGACCCATTTCTTGAATTGCTATAGTTCGCCACATTTAAAATTATCATATCCACTCTCTGAGCTCACTCTGATTAAATGAAATTGACTTCTACAGAAACATACATCTTATGTGATTTTTTGTTTTGCTACATAAAAAAACATACACACACCACACTCACACACCCTCCTTGATGCCACATAGGATCAAACCCTCCACCTCTTCCATGGTGTGAGTCATACTGCTGGTCCAAATACCATTCAGTAATCTTATGTGATTTTCAAAACATTAGTTCAATTTGTGAAGTGACAATTTTGCAAACAAATCATTCGGCTCGCTTTTTCTTGTTTAATAGGTACTCAAATGCAGGGCTGGTGAAAGATCCATTAAGGAACAAGGCTGAAATTGCCTTGTACATGGCTTCAGTGAGGTGGGCTCCGTCCCAATTGATGTACTGGGAAGGGTTTGTCCACAACATGCTTTGTAGAGCTCCTTGAAACCATACTTGCCTGGATTCTTCATCACAGTGCGGTTTCCAAAAATCAGCATAAACAATGATAGCATCTGTGTCCTAAGATATTCCAACTTGGCTTGGTAGATGGTATTGTGGATGTAGCTCTGTTTGTTCGCACTTCCAATGCATCCTATATCGTCTCTATCAGTAGTATTTTCTACAGAAAGATACATTGACAATGTGAGACACCCTGTTGTAGGCAGACCTTGGACTACAACATACTTGGCGCCCTTGTTGAGCAATGTCTGTGAAACAACAGAAATAGGTAAGTAAATTCATGGTCATTTAATTAAATATGCTTTTCTAAATAATTTGGTTTAAATATGAATATTGATCTTTACGTGTTGCCACCGTTTTCACATGATTTGGTTAAATGATTGATTAAATTGAAAAGCACTATATATTTTGCTCACCTTCCTAGAATTAAGTAGTAAATGATTCTGTATAATGTTTTTATTGACACATCATAAAAATATTTTGTTTGACATCATATATAATTAATACCCTCATTACCTCCTAGTACATAGTAGTATTTGTCAAAAAAAAAAAAATTATTCATTGATAAAAATTTATTTCTATCGCTGACTTTAAATTAAAATTAAACAACACATATAACATCTAATTATGGTGTGGTGATTACCTGTAGAAAATTAGTAGCTCTCTTAATTGCAAGCTGTTGAATGGTTTTGGCCGCGACAGAAGATGCTGAAGCATATTCATAGTTTAAGTCCAATTTCACCAACCCAGATCAAAGCCTCATCAAACACTGCAGTGCAGTGAATTGGTGTTGTTGTCAAGTTTATACACCCTTCATTCTCCAATAACTTTCTAAACCAATTATAAAGCTGGGTTTGGAGTGACCGAGGAGTGGTGTTCGTTCAGTGTAATATTGTTCCTTACATAGAATTTATGCTCTTTCCCAGTGGAACCTGCAACAGCAAAATTCACTCCATTTGAATTAGCATCCAGCTTCTTGTTTAGGTAAGGCGACAAATAAGGTAGTTAGAGAGAGCGTTTCTGCTACAAAGTCGATCGTTGGTCAGTTGGTGGGATGGTGAAAAAATGTGCAGCCGTACGGAGGATTTGATACAAACGTGAAGAAAGTCGGGCCAGTAGCCGAGTCTGTGTTGCCAGTATCGGTGTAAGAGTCTCCAAATGCGTAGATTTTTTTGAAGGGAGCTGGGTTTTTTCCAGTTTTGGTAATAAAAGGATGAACAGAATAAGAAAGGATGAAAATGGTGATGAGAATGGTCTGCAGAGAGAAATATTTGAAGGAACAAGACATTGTGTCAAGACCTTAGTGTTAAACTTGGAAGCAACTAGCTTAATAAAATGCATGGATGGTTGGTTTATTTTTATAGGTATAGGATGCTCTCTATCTCAAATGAAATGAAAAGGAGTCTTAATTTTTTTATTTTTTTTTCATAAAAATTTCTCCTCTGTCATATGTCATATTCTAACATATTTTAAATCAGGACCATCAAATTGAAATTTTTTAAATTTGAATCATGAAATGGAGACTCTCCAATTTATTTGAAATAGAGAGGGTTTTAATTCATTTTATACACCTCTTGAATGTCAACTTGGATATTGTATATATATATATATATATATATATATATATATATATATATATATATATATATAACCTCCTTTTTACATGTTTCAAATATTTGAAGTAATAATATAATACTTAGCCTTGTGCAAAATATTAACAAAAGAAAAATGTCATTTTAAACTTTTATTAGAGTATTATTGTTTTAGTTTCAAACTTGACTTTAAAATTTTAAAATTAATTTGAAACATCTATAAATTTAAAATTAATATTATTCATTTAAATTTTAAATACAATGAATGTGATAATATTTATAGTTATATTTAAAAGGGAATGATCCATAGCATCTATATGTTATAGAATAAAAAGTGGCATATAACATCTTATCTCTCTGTTTTGTATTTGGATGGCTGAGATCAGATCCAGGGACACGCCATCCGCTAGTATTACTAGCGGACGTGGTAAGTATGAATAATGAACGTTTATGCCCGTGTAGTCAAAGACAAATTGGAAAAGTAACAGAAGTCTTCTAAGCAGCCTTCTTATCTGCTGTCAATACTTTCGTATCATTGATCTTCTTCTTCTTTCTTTGCAGCAATCTCTTCTTGGCGATCAGATGACCCACGCTTTTGCCCACCTTTTTTAGGATCATCAGGCCGGACAACAGGTCTATGCGGTTTAAAGGATGGCAGTTCTCTGACACTCTCAGCAGGAGTATTGAAATTAAAGTCTTGTTGGCATCTTCACTGTTCCCCATTGCTTCCTTCACAAACTCTTGTTACAGGCTCACTCACTTAACTGCAAAATGGAGTATTGAAATTAAAGATGGGCTAAAAAGAATTTTACAATATAAATACTACATAAAAACGCTCTTATTCTATAAGAATTTTCAAAAGTCACAGCAAGTGTTATATCCAAGTGGGAGATGGAGAAAATGGGAGAAAGGCGGCATTTTTCAAAACCAACTCAATTTTCTCATCCCTACATAGGGGAGACCAAGTAACAACATTGCATTTGAGCTGTGTTTTAATGTTTTACCGTTTGGGACCCAGAGTAGTCTTGATTATACATCTCTCTATCTCGCACTCTCTTATAGTCTCACGTGCAGAAGTTAGTTTAGTTGTCCATAACATAATATTAAGGTGTTTTTGTAAGATCCCAATTTTTTGAATAAAGATGAATTTTTTATAATTATTATTTTTGAGTATTATGGAATGAATTTAATATAATGTTTTAGTTGTGGGTAATATTTACAAATTTTGCAAAGTATGAAGTTGTCATATTATATTCGATTGGTCGGAAAATATTCTTTTTGTGGGGAATATCCAAATGCACGGCAAGATAATCATCGTTAGTGGAATAATGTAATTAATTATTTATCGGATTGAAAGCGACAAAAATATTTTTATGAAAATAACTAAGAAGTTTTTGAATTAATCTTTGTTGAACTACTCGGTAGTAAAAAAACGATGTCGTGTGGTTAAGTAAAGTAGCGCGTGGTATTGATTATTGATCTTTATGTGATAAATCAACCGGTTTGTTTTATTAGTATTATTAACGTAATAAAACATAAATATCTTTTATATAAAAGCAGAATACTTTTATAAAGTTATTCGTTTTATTAGATAATAATTAGATTATATTATATTTTATTATCGTAGTGTAATAAGATAAGTATTTTGCGTAGTAAAATTTTAAATAGAATATATTATATTTTATTTAAAAGATTTTACTTTAAATCTAGGCCGTCCGATTAAAGTAAATCAATCTAGAATAGTTAATCGTGAATTAATTCTTATCTGATCCATTCTTTATAAATAGAAGTTCATTCCTTCATTATTTTCTTTACAATTAATTTGGCTACAGAGATAAAGCTAAAGAGAAGAGAAAGAAGAAAAATATTATCTTCTTAACTACACTTAATATCGAGTTTCTTTTTACGGTGAGGATATTATTCTTTTGTATTCATGAAGAGAATTTTGTTATTATTTTTATTATTATGTTGGAATAACTTCAGATATCTGTAATTACCTGCTATCTTGGTATTCTTCTTTATTATTACATCTTTTATTATTCGGTTGGAACATCGCATCACGTGTGTTTTACACCTAGGACTGGTTAATCTTTTATTATTATTACATTGGAACATCGCATACATGTGTTTCTACTTTGGGACACAGTTCCGTCTTTATTATTCATTGGAATATCGCATGCATGTGTTTTACGGGGCACGGATTCCGTCTTTATTATTACATTGGAATATCTATCATGTGTTTTACAGGATCTGATTCCATCTTTATTATTCTGTTGGAACATCCTCGCCGATTGTGAATTTCAATTTTGACGCTGGTTAAGATTATTATTATTACATTGGAATAACATGTTTATCAATCTGCATGCGTGGTGATTTCTTTTGTTATTTCATTCTTTATTATCTTCGGTTGGTTAAAGTTTTGAACTTATCTTTCATAAAATTAGTAGAATATCCTCGATATTTCTGCGTTTCATCCAATATCTTTTCATGAAAATATTCTTACGGCGATTCTTGAATTTTACTTCTACTGGAAGTATCGTGTTGACAATTTGGACGTTATTAATTCACAGACAAATTAATTCTTGAACTTGTTTTATTGAATTCTTATATCATTGTCATCATCCCCGTGTTTTATATTTTTTAAAGTCGTTTTAATACTTGTAGTGCGTAGATGAATTTTGGTATAATTATAATGAGTGATTATTGATATGTAATCATAAGTAATGTTACAAATGATGTGGTAAAAAGTCGCCGTTAGTAGTAGTGCGTTGATGGGATGATTGTTGGCGTGATCATAACCAATGATGAATCACAAATATCCTGCCAGTAGTCATGGAATTTGTGGTCGTGACTAATGAATATCCTTGGCGTAGTGCGGGAATGATGTGGATTATTTATTTAGCGAGTCTCAATGATAAAAGTGATGAAAAACCTTTTAAATCATAAAATATAGTAGATTTTATTCTCTACTGATTCTTTTTAATGGATTCTTTGTTCATTGTGATTAAACTTGATATCTATTTTATTTTATCGGTTTAACATTATTGAAAACTAACGATAATTTATTATCGTTATCTTAGTCGTAATATTTCTTCTTTGAAATTTGAAATGAATTTCATTTTCTTCATTTTATTCTCTTTAGGAAATGAGAACGTAAATTTAGAACAGTCGGGGAATGGAGTGATGGTTGGGATGATAGTATTAGTTAATAGTCCTCACTATTACATTAAATAGTAATGATAAATGTAATGAAGACTTTATCTCGAGAGTGGATATTATGCAGAAACAATATTTATATTTAAACTCTTCACAAGATATGTTTTGTAAGTATTTTACATTCTTTGTATTATTAGTTTGTATTTGAATTTTGTCTACGTATTTGGCATTTAAGATGGATGATGTATCATATATTTGGGTGCGTCATGCTTTTTACCATATCTTAGATTCAAATTCAAATGTAACTAAAGCTTTAATTTACCTAAACTCCTAGCTCTCCTGAAAGATTATAGGACATCCCAAAAAAGTTTAGGATTGGTACTTCTCTTTCTAAAGTATTAATGATCAAGACAAATCAATGCTCAAGCACAAATACTTCAGTGAGACCCCAATAAATCTTGAGTTCAGCTATATACATCAGGACACAGGACAATAATCCAAGTCTTGTTGCCGATTCGCAAATTCGCAGAAGCAGCTCATAAGAATTCGCAGGAGCAGCGCAGAAGAATTCGCAGGAGCAGTAATGCTGTACGCAGAAGCAGAATAGGAATGAATTATTGGGTTATTACTCCATCCGCTAGTACGACTAGCGGATGCATAAGATCTGATTTGTTTTGGCTAAAGTAAAGGTGGGGGCAAAACTGGCAAATAATTTGATTAATAACGTCCGCTCTAATCTCAGCCATTCAAATACAAAACGGAGGGATAAGATGTTATATGTCACTTTTTATTCCATTGCATATAGATGCTATGGATCATTCCTCATATTTAAATTTATTTTATTATTTACTTTGTTGGGGATTAGACTTTGACCGTGTTACATTAAATAAGAAAGTCTTATCACTATTATATAATTACATTTGGTCTTCGCTCAAAAAGACATCGTTGAAAATCACATACAACATCGTTAAATAAGAAAGTATTATCACTATACAATATTACAATTACATTAAATAAGAAAGTTTGGATTATTACTTGATGGCAACATCTTTGAAAATCATTAAGAAACTAAAGCGATTGAGGCTGAGGAAATAAGTTAAGGGCCCTAAAAGTGCTTTTAATAGAACCATCTGCTTTTTTCGGTGATTTACCCTAGTCAATTCTATAGCTTGTTATTGTAATGTTTATAAAAAAATATTGTATTAATAAATTCTATAGGATATTATTACATTTGTTAATATAATATTTTTATAATCAATGTAATAAAAAATTAAATTTTGGGTTTTGCAAATTTTTGTTGAATTCACATTTCATCTTTACATTAGTTGTTTCTCAACATTTTATCAGACGCTATGTAATATTTACATCATTGTGAGGATGACTCCAAAATTAGAGAAACCAGGCATTGCTCCAAAAGATAAAAAAAATAAAAAAGTTGGCTCAAAAGTGAAAGCAACACATAAAATGGATTACTTTTCCTATAAATATAAAAGTCATGTATTACTTTTTCCTATAAATTTAAGAAACCAATTAATCTAAAATTTTAAACAATTAATTCTCCTAAATTATATATAATATTTTCTCATTTGAAATAATTTTGAAAAGATTATAGTTAATTCTCCTAGATTATATAAAACGACAAATAATTTGAAAAAAATAAAATCATCTAAAACGTCGTAAATAACTGCGGTGTGCAAATTTTCTTGTCCGTTGCACAAAAAACATATATATTTTATTTTTATGTTTGTTTCTTGATAGGATAAGTGATTAAAGAAAATATTATTTTAAAGGAATATATCCTTAATATTGACTTAATTTGTGGATGGAGCCCTGCCGCAGAAACACAAAAAAAAAAAAAAAAAAAAAAAACTATCTAGGGAAAACTAAATGAATGATATAGTATGTAAATTTACCATCCGAATTGTGTTTGTTTACATATGAATCTCTCTTAATAGATATAATAAAATTTGTTTGGAAAAAAAAAAATTCTCTTAATCATAAAATATGAAATTAAATATATACTATTAAGAGATAAGTCTGAACTACATTAATTATTTTTTGAACAACAATAACCTCTTCAATATTACCAAATTATTGGCTAGCATTTGCAGAAACGTTTGCTACTTCTACCACCAAATGGCTATTCCACACCATCTCTCTGTTCTGCTCTTTCTAAAATATGTTCCTCTTGTATCGATCTGCCTTCTATTGAACCAAATTAATATATATATATATATATATATATACACACGTGAATTTGAGCCGCACTCTGAGCACAAATCTAACGAAGATTGAAGAAGAATAAGAAACAAGTGAGATAAAGGGAAAGGGAGGAACGATCGGAAACAATTGGTGTAAGAAACATGTGGTAATTAATTAATATGGTTAAAGTTGTATAAGTAATTGATTTCATGTACTGTGTTTCTTGTACTGTTGTAGAACTGAAATATTAGAATTAAAAAACCCATATTAAATTTAAATAAGATAAGAGAATAAAGATGAGAAATAAAAAAGAGTTTTTAAAATTGTTCAATCAAATTACAAGAACAGATCAGATAAGAGAGTAAAAGATGAGGAAAAAATTATTTGAGAGGGTAATATGATAAAATACTATTATTAAAATATTTTGAAAAAATTAATTATCAAACAATATTTTTTTTCTTCAAATACACTTTTATTTAAATGCTCTACATTATTCAAATATTTAAACTGTTCAAATTTTAATATTCAATTTTATCAAACAAAACCAATAGCACCAAACAGCTCTCAAACCAAATGTCAATAGGTATTACTTTAGAGCATTCACAACAGTTTTCTTATCTCTATCCCTACTCTATAGTGCTATTGGGTCATTCTGTAGGATATGGATTCAATTTTTTCACTATGTACATAACAGGTTCCTTATATTGATTACTTAAATATTAAATTTTGAAATTTAAAATTTAAAATTTGAAAGTTCCAACAGTCAAATCATGTTTTGAACGTTGTAACTATTTTTTTATTTATAAGTAATTGTTGTTTGAATTTAAAAATTACAATTATTTTATTTTAAAAATAAATATTGCTAGAAATCAAAATGTGCAACGATCATTATGTGTTTATGAGAACTAAAACACTATTATTTTAATTATAAAATAATAAAATTTATAATTAGTAGTAATACTTTTTACAAAAATGATCAAAATCAAAATTTGACTAATTTTTATTTTTTTTTTATAGTTTTCTTTCTTCTCTAAATCCTCTGTTTAAAAAATAAAAAATGAGTGAATTTGATAGGCATGAATACCCAAATCAACAATTAAGTGAGATAAAGATCCTTTAACCAACATAAAATCGCAATAAATAAGGTGTGAAATGTCATTTTACATAAATAGGGAATGTGAGACCCCAGATTTTATCAATAAAGATTTAAATTTTGTCGAAATAATTTTTAATATTATGGTGTGAATTTAAGATAATATTATAGTTGTGGGTAGTATTTATAAATTTTGCAAAGTATGCAAGTGGTTATATTATATTAGATTGGTGGGAATATTTGGTTTAGCGAGGAATATTAAATACAACGGCTCAATCATTGGTGGACCCCACATGATGTAATTATTGTCGGATTGAAAAGCGACAAAAATATTTTATTGAAATAACGGCGGAAGTTTTCTGGTTGATCTTGTTGAACTACTCGGTAGTAAAAAAATGCGATGTCGTGTGGTTGCGTAGTAAAGACACTACGGTATTGATTATTGATGCTTATGTAAGAAGTCACTCAGTTTGATTCCATTATTGTCGATTAATAATATGAATTATTATAGCATTAATGACGTTTTGTTTTATCTCATTTGATTGATTTTTTATATCATTATCCTCATGTTTATATTATGTTGAAAGTCATCTGTGGCCTGTAGTGCATAGATGGACTTGGTATGATTATGACCAGAGATTTTTCGGTATAATCATAACCGTAATTGAAAACACGATTATCTTTGGCCGTAATGCATGGATAATTTGTGGTCGTGATACTAATGAATACACGATTATCTTTGGCCGTAGTGCATTGATAATTTGTGGTCGTGATACTAATGAATACACGATTATCTTTGGCCGTAGTGCATGGATAATTTGTGGTCGTGATACTAATGAATACACGATTATTTTTTGCCGTAGTGCATGGATAATTTGTGGTCGTGATACTAATGAATACACGTTTATCTTTTGGTAGTAGTGCGAGGATAATTTGTGGTCGTGATCTTAATGAATACACGATTATCTTTGGTAGTAGTGCATGGATAATTCGTGATCGTGATACTTAATGAATATCCTCGGCACGTAGTGCGGGGATGATTCGATGATATGGATTAATTATTGAAATGAGTCTCGTGAATGAAATATTAATTCATGGATGTGGTAAAAGTCATCTTTGGTTTGTAGTGCATTGATAGACTTGGTATGATTATGACGAAAGTTATTCGGTATAATCGTAATAGTAATTGAAAACACGAATATCCTTGGCGATAGTGGTGCATAAATAATTCATGGTCGGTAATCTTTATTAAGTCGTTGCGTCTCGGCATTATTGGTTTTCTGGTTGTATATCTTTGCTTTGTAGTCAAAAGATGAATTGTTAATAAATATCTTTGGCTGTAGAAGGTAAAGATGAATTGTTAATGAATATCTTTGGTAGGATTGCAAAGATGAATTTAATGTTTTCAACGATAAAGGTATTCAAGGTATCCTCACCTCTTTATCATATCAGTCGTGCCACTAATTTCGAGGCAAAATTCCATAAGGACGGGAGATTGTGAGACCCCAGATTTTATCAATAAAGATTTAAATTTTGTCGAAATAATTTTTAATATTATGGTGTGAATTTAAGATAATATTATAGTTGTGGGTAGTATTTATAAATTTTGCAAAAGTATGCAAGTGGTTATATTATATTCGATTAGTCGGGGAATATTTGGTTTAGCGAGGGAATATTAAATACAACTACTCAATCATTGGTGGACCCCAATGTAATTATTGTCGGATCGAGAAAACGACAAAAATATTTTATTGAAATAACGGCGGAAGTTTTCTGGTTGATCTTTGTTGAACTACTCGGTAGTAAAAGTACGATGTACGTGTGGTTGCATAGTAGTACTTGCGGTATTGATTATTGATGCTTATGTGAGAAGTCACTCGGTTTGATTCCATTATTGTCGATTAATAATATGAATTATTATAGCAATAATGACGCGTTTTGTTTTATTCAGTATTATTAACGTAATAAAAGCGAAACATCTTTATATAAAAGCAGAATACTTTATTAAAGTTATTACATAAATAGAATATATTATATTTTATTATGCATAGTGTTTTTTGCATAGTGTTTTTGCATAGTGTTGCATAGTGTTTGCATACTAAAATATTTTTATATAAATAGAATATATGATATTTTATTTAAAAGATTTTGCTTTAAATATGGATAGTCAGATTAAAGTAAATCAAACTGATAGATTCATGGATTAATTACTATGCATTCTATTTTTCTATAAATGAAGCTCATTTCTTCATTATTTTCTTACAATTCACGAAACTACAGAGAGAAATTGTGAAAAAGAAGCTATATAGAGAAAATCTATAGAGAAAGAAGAAGAGTATTACGGTACTTCACTACTTTGATATCCGGTGTCTTTTTACGGTAAGGGATATTATTTGTTGTATCCGTAAAGAAGTGTTATTCTTTCTTATTCATGAAGAGAACTTATGTTATTCCATTCATTATTATTACATTGGAATAACTTTGTAAAAGTGGCATACCCAATACATAACTTTGATATCTGTGGCATACCCTATACTTGGTGAAATCCTTATGTTATTCCATTCTTATTTATTACATTGGAATAACTTTGAATCTGTGGAATCCCCTATACTTGGTGATCTTCTTACATTATTCCATTCTTTATTATTACATTTGGAATATCACATGCGTGTGTTTTACAATGGGACTGGTTCCATTATTTATTATTTCGCATTTATTATTACATTGGAATATCCATGCGTGTGTTTTACATTGGACTGGTTCCATTGTTTATTATTCAAGATTTATTATTCATTTGGATTGATCTTTGCCGATTGTGAATTTCACGACTTTGGTTCCGTTATTATTATTCATTGGAATAACCGCCTACATATCACAATCGCATGCATGGTGATTTCTTTTGTTATTCCATTCTTTATTATACCCAGGTTAGTTAAAACTTTGACTTCTATACTCCATGAAATTAGTAGAATATCTCGATATTTGCGTTTCATCGATATCTTTTTATGGAAATATTCTTCCGATCATTCGTGAATTTTACTCTACAAAAAAAGATATCTTGTTGACAATTTGGATGTTAATATATAATTCTGGATAAAATAATTCTTGAACTTGTTTTATTGAATTATTATGTCATTATCATCATCCTCGTGTTATATTATGTTATCTTTGGCTTACGTGCGTAGATGAACTTAGTATGATTATGACCGAGGATCATTCGGTATAATCATGGCTTGTTATAAATGATGTGACAAAAGTCCTCGGTGGCTTTATGTAATGCGATGATGGATAGTTTTTGGTATGATTATGACCGGGGTGATTTGGTATAGTCATGACCATTGATAATTTGATGAAAATCCTTGGCCAGTGAATACGGGGATGATTAGATATTGTGGTTTATTCATTAAAGCTGAGTCTTAGTGATAAAATTGATGAAAACCTTTTAAAACCTAAAAGATAGTAGACTTTATTTTCTACTTGACTCTTTTAATGGATCGTTTATTCACTGCAGATTAAACCGGTTATCTATTGTATTTTATCGGTTTAACATTGTTGAAGACTATTGATAATTTATTACGCATTATCTTAGTAATAATATTTCTTCTTTGGGCTAGTTGAGCTCACCCTTTCTTTCTTTATTCTCTTGAAATGAGAACATAGTTGGGACGAGTCGGGAGCGGAGAAATGGTCCAGAGGATAGCATTAGTAGTCCTCACTATTACGTGAAATAGTGTGATAATAGTTGTAATGAGGACTCCTTTTGAGTTTGTATAATATCTAGTAGACAATATTTGTATTCAAACTCACGAGTTTATGTCGTATTATTGTATAGCAGTTATATTAGTAAGTTGTATTTGAATTTATGTACCATGTAAGTGGCGACCCAAGATGGGTGGCGTATACCTAATTTTGGGGCGTCACGGTTGGTATCGAGCTTAGGATATGATCCCTTGCTAAGAGGTGAGAATAGTACTAGGAGGAGAGGCGAGGAATACCAACCGTTAGTATGACCTAACTAAGTTTATGTCTTTATTTTATTGGTCGGTCGAATATAGGGATAATTTGTTACATGTCAATTAACCCTTGTTTTGTGGCAAAGTGTTTGAGAATGGCATCTGAAAAATGAGATAAGCAATGAAGCACATGAGAGTGTTGATTCACTCAAACAAAAGGTAACGACCAACAACACGATAATAATCATCTTTGGTGGAAGAAATTTATCGAATAATGATAACCATCGTGGGGCAAATTATCATGCCAAGAATGGTAACCACTTTGGTGGTAATCATGGCAAAGATAATAGAAGTGGAAATTGCAAGAAGAGAAGGTCATTTAGCCCAATTTTGTTGTGCACCAAAAGTCAAGTCTAATTGGGGACGGTGGCACCAAAGGTGGATATGGACAAAACAAAGTCGTTGGTTTTAGGAAGTGCATTTTTATGACTTCTCAAAAAGCGAGTAAACCGAAACGAAGTTAGCAAAGTTAGTTAATTATAAATTGCGAAGTCTATACCTTATAATATCGGTTCTACCCATTATTTTATCTCTCTTGCTTGCATTCAACATTTAAATTTGACTCAGGAGAAGTTAGACTTTGACTTATTGGTTGAAACTTCGTTAGTAAGAGCCTTCGTTTCGCTTACTATTTTTAAATCTTGTTTGGTTCAAATAAACATTTTCACGTCGATCTTATCTTTTTGAAAATATTTGCCTTTGATGTGATTTTAGGAATCAATTGGTTAACTACACATCATGCTTTTCGTAAGGTTGTTAGCTTTTATATTCATAACCAACTTGTTGTGCGAATTCAAGTAACCAAACTACTAAAGTCAATTATTGTCATATCAAGCCATAAGTAAAGAGCCCGAACCTTTCGTTGTTGACTTCCTTGTGTGGAATGCTTTGAAGCCGGACTTTTCGTAGGCGACATCGTGAATGTAGATGGCAAGTTTATAGGTATCATTGTGAGGTCTTTATCTAGGTTAAGGGATAGAAGTCACAGTTGGTATCAATGTGACGTACTATCCAAGTCTTGGAGGAGAGTCACAGTTTTGAATGATATTTCTATTATTAATAAATTTCCTGGCGTATTCTTGAAGACTTCTTAGCCTACTTAGAGCATGAAATCGAATTTTGTATTGACCCCAGTACAAAACCTATTTCTTAAACCCTCAAATATATCTTCAACTAAAATGAACAGTTTACGTGGTTTATGATGAAAGTCATAATAAAAACATTGGACTAATGAAAATCATGGGTATACGTGGTATTAATAAGTGTTATGATGAGTTATGTTGGTTAGTATGTGAAAACATGAAAGTTTCTTAGAAATCACAAAGAGTTGAAAATCAGATTTTGGTGAAAAACGTAACATAAAATTCAATTGACCATATCTCCTATTATATTTCGAATTTTTGAGTGTGGTCAAGTCCTAGAGTTAGATCTATGAGTTACCTAACTAATCCAAGTTGAATTACTGGAAAAGGTGTTGTAGATTTTTGTGTGGACTGGTTTTAGCAAAGGAGTGCAAAGCTGCAAAAACTGAAAAAGCTGCTGCCATGATTTTAGAGGGGCTGTTTCGGCCACTTAAATTATGAGAAAAATTCTGGCCTTTTGGGACATGAAGGTATATGGTATAAAGTACCTCCTGTCCAAAAATGAGCTCATTCTGACTGAAAATGAGCAAGTTATGACTATTTCAATATTTAGGTTTTTCCGACGAAAAACGCTATAACCGGAGTTCTATAACTTCAGATGACCATGAAATTTAAACTAGAAGCTCACGTTAACATGTAAGGTCCTGCCAAGATTTGGGAATTTTTGGAGTTAAACTTGAGGTAGCTAATTTCTTAAGAAATTAATTAGAAATTGATTTTTGAAAAATAGTAAATGAATTTTAAAATTCGAGAAAAATATATTTTCATTATGGGACTATATTATGATAAATCCCAGAAAAGAAATATTTTTGGGACTGATTTGGTATTTTCATGAAAATAGTTTAATTCTGAACATATGAGTTAAATATGTTATGTGAAGTAACAAAGTTGAAAATAAGATTTTATGGCTAGAGAATCCTATATAGAGTATATGCATATTTTTTGATGAGAGATTTGATAATTGGTGATGATATCTTATGAGTATGACATTTTGAATGATTAAATGCATTATATGGTAAAAGCGTAAACAATTGAGATAAATTGTTTATAAATTTAAGAAGTGATTAAAATATTGTTATAATATTAATGATATTAGATTATGAGATTATTAAGTGATTGATAACATGGGGATATTCTTGAATCTGGATAAATTATATTATAAATGTTTAATATTTATCCTTTATCTCATTTGATTGATTCTTTATATCATTATCCTCATGTTTATATTATGTTGAAAGTCATCTGTGGCCTGTAGTGCATAGATGGACTTGGTATAATTTAACTAGGGATTTTTCGGTATAATCATAACCGTAATTTAAAACACGATTATCTTTGACCGTAGTGCATGGATAATTTGTGGTCGTGATACTAATGAATACACGATTATCTTTGGTAGTAGTGCATGGATAATTTTGTGGTCGTGATACTAATGAATACTACGATTATCTTTGGTAGTAGTGCATGGATAATTTGTGGTCATAATACTAATGAATACACGATTATCTTTGGTAGTAGTGCATGGATAATTTGTGGTCGTGATCTTAATGAATACACGATTATCTTTGGTAGTAGTGCATGGATAATTTGTGGTCGTGATCTTAATGAATATCCTTCGCTTGTCAGTGCGGGGATGATTCGATGATATGGATTAATTATTGAAATTTGAGTCTCAAAGAATGAAATATTAATTCATGGATGTGGTAAAAGTCATCTTTGGCCGTAGTGCATTGATAGACTTGGTATGATTATGACCAAAGATTATTCGGTATAATCATGACCGTAATTGAAAACACGAATATCCTTGGCCAGTGGTGCATAAATAATTCATGGTCGTGATTCTATTAAGTTGTGTCTCAGCATTATTGGTTTTACAGTTGTATATCTTTAGCCTGTAGTGCAAAGATGAATTGTTAATAAATATCTTTGGCCTGTAGTGCAAAGATGAATTGTTAATGAATATCTTTGGCTGGATTGCAAAGATGAATTTAATTTTTCAACGATAAAGGTATTCAAGGTATCCTCACCTCTTTATCATATCAGGTACGTACCCTAATTTCGAGGGCAAAATTCCATAAGGACGGGAGATTGTGAGACCCCAGATTTTATCAATAAAGATTTAAATTTTGTCGAAATAATTTTTAATATTATGGTGTGAATTTAAGATAATATTATAGTTGTGGGTAGTATTTATAAATTTTGCAAAGTATGCAAGTGGTTATATTATATTCGATTAGTCGGGGAATATTTGGTTTAGCAGGGAATATTCGCATAACTACTCAATCATTGGTGGACCCTAGCAAAATTATTGTCGGATTGAGAAAGCGACAAAAATATTTTATTGAAATAACGGCGGAAGTTTTACCGCTGATTTGTTGAACTACTCGGTAGTAAAAGTACTGATGTCGTGTGGTTGCGTAGTAGCACGCGGTATTGATTATTGATGCTTATGTGAGAAGTCACTCGGTTTGATTCCATTATTGTCGATTAATAATATGAATTATTATAGCAATAATGACGTTTTGTTTTATTCAGTATTATTAACGTAATAAAAGCGAAACATCTTTTATATAAAAGCAGAATACTTTATTAAAGTTATTCATAAATAGAATATATTATATTTTATTATGCATAGTGTTTTGCATAGTGTTGCATAGTGTTTGCATAGTAAAATATTTTTATATAAATAGAATATATGATATTTTATTTAAAAGATTTTGCTTTAAATATGGATAAAAGTCGGTTTAAAGTAAATCAATCTGGACCGATTTCATAGATTAATTACTATGCATTCTATTTTCCTATAAATAGAAGCTCATTTCTTCATTATTTTCTTTACGAATTAATTCTTTGAAACTCTAGAGAGAGAAATTATAGTAAAGAAGCTATAGAGAGAAAATCTATAGAGAGAAAGAAGAAGAGTATTACGGTACTTCTTTACTTTGATATCCGGTGTCTTTTTACGGTAAGGGATATTATTTGTTGTACCGTAAAGGGTGTTATTCTTTCTTATTCATGAAGAGAACTTATGTTATTCCATTCATTATTATTACATTGGAATAACTGTAAAAGTGGCATACCCAATACATAACTTTGATACATGGCGCATACCCTATATTTGGTGAAATCCTTATGTTATTCCATTCTTATTTATTACTGTTGGAATAACTGAATCTGCTGGAATCCCCTATACTTGGTGATCTTCTTCGTTATTCCATTCTTTATTATTACATTGGAATATCACATGCGTGTGTTTTACAGGACACTGGTTCCATTATTTATTATTTCGCATTTATTATTACGTTGGAATATCCATGCATGTGTTTTACATTGGACTGGTTCCATTGTTTATTATTCAAAGATTTATTATTACATTTGGATCATCTTTGTCGGTGTGAATTTCACCGACACGGTTCCGTTATTATTATTACATTGGAATAAACTTTATACATCACAATCCGCATGCGTGGTGATTTCTTTTGTTATTCCATTCTTTATTATACCCGGTTGGTTAAAACTTTGACTTCTATACTCCATGAAATTAGTAGAATATCCTTGATATTTGCGTTTCATCCGAGATCTTTTATGGAAATATTCTTACGATCATTCGTGAATTTTACTCTACAAAAGCAAAGATATCTTGTTGACAATTTGGATGTTAATATATAATTCTGGATAAAATAATTCTTGAACTTGTTTTATTGAATTATTATGTCATCATCATCATCCTCGTGTTATATTATGTTATCTTTGGCTTACGTGCGTAGATGAACTTAGTATGATTATGACCGAGGATCATTCGGTATAATCATGGCTTGTTATAAATGATGTGACAAAAAGTCCTCGGTGGCTCTGTAATGCGATGATGGATAGTTTTTGGTATGATTATGACCGAGGGGTGATTTGGTATAGTCATGACCATTGATAATTTGATGAAAATCCTTGGCCGTAGTAATACGGGGATGATTAGATATTGTGGTTTATTCATTAAAGCTGAGTCTTAGTGATAAAATTGATGAAAACCTTTTAAAACCTAAAAGATAGTAGACTTTATTTTCTACTTGACTCTTTTAATGGATTGCTTATTCAGCTATGATTAAAGCTGGTTGTCTATTGTATTTTATCGGTTTAACATTGTTGAAGACTATTGATAATTTATTACGCATTATCTTAGTCATAATATTTCTTCTTTGGGCTAGTTGAGCGCACCCTTTCTTTTCTTTGTTCTCTTGAGGAAATGAGAACATATTTGAGACGAGTCGGGGAGCGGAGAAATGGTCAAGAGGATAGCATTAGTAGTCCTCACTATTACGTGAAATAGTGTGATAATAGTTGTAATGAGGACTTCTTTTGAGTTTGTATAATATCTAGTAGACAATATTTGTATTCAAACTCACGGTTTATGTCGTATTGTACCACTTACGCAGTTATATTAGTAAGTTGTAATTGAATTTATGTACCCGTATGTAAGTGGCGACCCAAGATGGGTGACGTATACCTAATTTTGGGGGCGTCACAGGGAACGCTTTTTTGATTCTCTCACCCTGAGGAGTCAAATCATATATTGGGATTATAGAGAATTATATAAGGAAAAGGAAACTGTTGGATATTGATATATTTATATATTCTTTAAATGTAGGGATAAAGGGTCTGTTGAAAAATCTGTTGTAAATGCTCTTAGCCAAATGTTGTTGTGACGCCCCCAAAATAGGTATACACAACACCCATTCTGAGTCGCCAAATACATGGTACAAAAAGCAAACTACAACTTCAATAATACAAATGTCGTGTGAAATACGACAATATATCTTGTGAGTTTAAATATAATATTGTCTTCTGACAATATCCACATGCAAATAAATCCCCATCATAATTATTGATTCATTATTTTACAAAATGGTGAGGACTACTAAACAACTCTCTCTAGAACCTTCATTCCATACCCCGACTAGTACTCGCTACATTCTCGCCTCACGAGAAGAAAAATGGAACAACAAGGAAAAGGGTGAGCTCAACTAGCCCAATAAAGAATATTATGACTAAGATAATATACAATAAATTATCGTTAGTCTTCAACGAGGAAAAATCGATAGAATACAATAGACAACAAATTTCGAGATCAATATTCGCGTGAAATAATAATTCATAGAAGAGTTACGTAGAGAATGAAATCTACTATAATCTATGAATTTAACGGTCCATCATCAATATTTTATCCTGTAACATCAATCAATATACATACGGAATCAAATATTCATCTTTGCACTACAGCCAAAGATATTCATCGATTAAGTCGTATTCATTTAAACACTGTTCATCTTTGCACTACTGTGCCAAAGATATTAATCAATCGGTCATGTTCATCTCAACACTGTTCATCTTTGCTTCTGGGGCCAAAGATATTCTTCAGAAATCATTCATCTTTGACTACTGGCCAAAGATATTCAATAATATCATCATTTAAGGCGAGGATGATGAAAAATATTTTAAAAAAGCGAATCCGGTGAAACAAAATGACAAGGATTAAGGATTAAGGATTCGTACTTGGTTTTATCCACATCCAAAAATACCTCAAAATAATCATAGTGGTGTAAAATTGAGAATGATCAAAACATGGATACAATCGAGTTAGTATCCGAATAGATATTTTAGACAAAAGAAGAAATTTTATTTTTCGGTGAATAGTGTCAGATATCGTGAATAGTGCTTAGTATCGTGAATAGTAACTCAGACACCAAAAGATAGAAATTCCACAAAAAAACATCTTCACGCTTCGTGAATAGTACTTTCGTGAATAGTAAATCGTGAATAGTAACTCGCATGAATAGTAACTTCGTGAATAGTAACTCATGAATAGTAACCCATGAATAGTAACCCAGACATGAAAAAGTTCCAAATTTGATAAAACTTCAGATCAACATTTCAAAGTATAATGATATTGAAGAAATAATATCATTCTGAAAAAAATAATATCCTTTACCTCGAAAGATCAAGACTTCTAATTTAGAATAAGGGTATAGTCTTTGAAGGAACTTGCAACCGTCTAGCAATACTCAAAGTATACTCAAAATACTCACAAGAATCACTCGATAATATAGAGAGAGAAAACTTAGATTTACGGTGTGATTTTCAATTCTAACCCAAGACCCTATTTATAGGAAAATGCTTAGAACACCAAAAGTAGAAAATTTAATAAAATAATAATATAATTAAACAAATTCAAGCCCACCTTAGACCAACTGAATTCAGCACATTTGTATCACATGTGGGATTGCAAAAACATTTTTCTTAAATAAAACAATTAAAACTTCCAAAAATTAATTATTTGAACTTGAGCTTCAATAATTCATAATAAATAGCCCTTTCATTAGAAAATTGAATCTCGCGTGTTTTTATAGGAAATTCAATTCTCTACAACTTTGCAGAAGAAAGTTTTCCAAATTCCAAATAGAAATTGACCAAAATCCACAAAGCAGGCGATTTTACTGTTTATAATCAAATTTCGATCAATAAATGGGGTCCAATTGACATGTTTAACATGTTTTAAACATTTATTGCAACAAAAATACTCTTCCTCCTCGTATACTCATATATCCCCCATTCGTTGTAAAAATATCACCGTTAATATATTATTAAAATAATATATTTAAATGAATTATTTTATCGAGAAAAAGATAAAATATTAATTTTCAACAATTGTCATTTTAAAAATTTTCTCCATCTATATCCACATAAAATCAATATTTTCCTCATCGTATAAATCAATAATTAATTATTCACAAATAATATTACTGAGAATCACAATATTGACATGACAGGCGGTTCAGGAAAGAGGGGCTTTCAATAAGAATTTCTTCATCATCTTGGCGGCGCAATTAGGTGACCAAACCTCTCCTTAGAGCGAACTTTGTAGACATTGCCAATAATGTTATCTAATAATATTATTCAGGATAATATGAATTATTGCTTCGATAATGAAAAATCTTGTGTAATGACAATTATTGAAACAACAAAGAATATAAAATATCAACGCAGCAATTATTAACTCAATAAAATCTTTGAGCGGTAATTATGTAACCATTATTGAGTAGTGCCTTCTTCACGTAAGAATCAATAATTGGTGCAATACTGAAAGTCTTCTTGTTCAACAACGGCGTATTAGTGTGTTTTAACCACCGGGTATTCCAATAAGATAATAACTTGGTAACAACTACGCAGATTATTTAAAAACAACTTATATTTGTCGTTTTCTTCATCCAATCACTTTCCGTTATGGGCCCACACATGGTATTTGCGCTGGTCGCATACGAATATTCTGACAAGCATTTGAATATTCCACGACCAAACGAATATTCCCGACGATAATGAATATTTTATAACCACTTGCTTATTTTGAAATATTTGCGTATTTAACCCTTAACTATCCACATTAATCAAATCAACCTTACTATTTCAAAATAATAAATAAAGGAAATTCCTTTTTATTTAAAAATTCTGGTCTTACACCTCCCTCCTTATGAAATTTCGTCCTCGAAATTGACGTGACGATACACAGTGTTTTGAAAAGGTGAGGATACCTCGCTTTCATTTCCGTTTCCAACTCCCGGTCATTTCCTCTATAGCATGATTCCTCCACAAAACTTTAACTTGTGGTATAACCTTTCTTGGCGTAGGACATGCTCCTTCCTATCCAAAATCTTGACAGTACCTCCTCATACGTTAAGTCTTCTATTTATCTCGTCCGGGTTCTAACTTCTATAACGTGGTTCGGGTCTTTCACATATTTACTGAAATACGGATATGTGAAACACATTATAAACACGAGACATACCGGAGGTAACGCAAGTCTATAGGCTACATTCCTCTACTCGGTCAAGAATTTGAAATGGACCGATAAAGCGTGGATTGACCTTTCTCTCTTCCCAAATCTTGTAACTCCCTTCCGTGGAGCAACTCATAATAATACATGATCCCTACACTAAATTCCACGTCCTTTCGATGAAGATTCGCATAACTCTTTTGTCGATCTTGTCTTGGTTTGTATCGTTGTCGAATCATTTGGATCTTTTCAGTAGTCATACGCATCTTAACTTTCGGGTCCCAACAATGTTGCTTCACCCACCTCATCCCAACATATTGGAGAATAACATTTTCGTCCATATAATGCTTGGATGGAACCATGCCTATATTTGTTTAATAACTATTGTTGTATGAGAATTCCACCAATGGCAAGTACTTATCCCAACTTCCTTTGAAATCTAGGACACGAGTTTTAATATATCTTCAAGAGTTTGAGTAGTCCTTTTCGATTGCCCATCCGTTTGAGGATGGTATGCCAAACCGAATAAATAAATTGCGTGCCCATAGCTTTCTAACCCAAAATCATGAAGTGAATCTTGGGTCACGATCTAAAACTATGGATCTTGGCATGCCATGCAATCTCACAATCGCATTTACGTACATACGAGAAAAGCGTTCAAGGAATAAGTCTCTCGTATCGGAAGAAATGAGTAGACTTGGTTAATCTATCAACAATAACCCAAATCGCATCTATGCCTTAAGTAACCTTGGGAAGATTAAGTAACGTGAAATCCATAGTAATGTGTTCCCACTTCCATTCCGGAATCTCAAGTGGTTGCAGCGGACCCTTAGGTACAAGATGCTCGCCTTTACACGTTAGGCAAGTTAAACACATCGAGATAAACTTTGCAATCTCTCTCTTCATATTGTTCCACCAAAATGTATGTCGAAGATCACGATACATTTTAGTACTTCCGAGGATGGATTGCAAATGGCGTATTGTGTGCCTCCATCATAATCTTGTACTTCAAATCGAGTCGTTAGGAACACAAAGTCTAGAGTGGACTCAAGTATTCCTTCTTCATCAATTCTCGCTTGGAATAGCTCCTTCTTGTACTTTCTTCTTCATACGCATCAACTCCGAATTCGGTGGCTTGAGCAACCTTAACTTTTTCTATTAAAGTTGGCTCTATCGTATACTTGACATCATCGCACTTTTCGTTCGCATATAATCTTCTACTCATCGCGCGTCGCCTATCACGTTCGCTTTTCGAGGATGGCATGATCGGAACATGTCTTTGAAATGAGTCTCCTCTTGAGTTCTTGAAGCTCTTCCCACATTCCTTGCTCCATTCGAATTTTGTATCTCTACGAGTCAATTTGCGTTAATGGAATAGCGATTCGAGAATATCCTTCAACGAATCTCGATAATAACCAACTAAACCTAGAAAGCTACGTCTTTCGATAATTGACTTAAGTTGCTCTCTCAATTATGACTCATATCCCAATCTTGGATAGACGTCACAAAGACACCTATCGCTTTACTATCGCATCGAATATGGCGTCCCCTACAGAGTGCTCAAGCAGGTGAATTCCACAAAGGAAGTCACAAGATAAAGGCTCGGTACCAAATTCTATAGTTGAATTTTTAACTCACGAAGTTCAATAGAGCCATTCGATATGAGATTTTAGAAATGAGTTTTGTAAGGGTTCAAAGTCGATACAAAATTTAATATCGGGCTTTGGGAGTAAGCAAGAAATTCTTCAGAAATACGTCGGGAAAAATCAATAACAACGAGGAATATTATTCAAATCGGCGTGTCTTTATTCAAATCCATAACATGGACTAAGAAAACTTGACATCCGTAATAAGCGAATGACTTCATGGCTTGATATGAAAATGTTTGACTACAATGGTTTGATTGCTTGAATTGAATAACAAAGGTTGCTTAGGAATATGAAAACTAACAACCTTACAAAAGCAATCAATTTGGCATGATGAGTAGTTAACCTTAAAATCACATCAAAAGCAAATATCTCTATGAAATAAGGTTAACGGGTAATGTGATAGTGCCAACTTGAATCAAGCAAGATTTTTAAACAACGGATGTAATGAAAGTTTCTCCTAATGGAGTCTCCACGAGATAGTCAAAGTTTAATTTCTCCGTAGTCAAGTTCAAACGTTGAAGCGCAAGTAAGAGAGATAAAAGAATGGGTAGAACCAATATCTAGTAAGGTATATACTTCAAGAATTTATAATTAACTAACTTGCGTGCTAACTTCGTTCGGGTTCTCGCATTTTGACCGATCACAACAAACGCTCTTCCGGAATCGTTGACTTTGACTTTTTCGGGGACGATCTTTTGAGTCACCAATCCTCATTGAACTAGGTTTTTATTCATCGTCTAATCTCGAGCGATATGTCCTTCCTTTCCACAATTATAGCATACCTTGAAGCTGTTGTGGGCGGTTTGGTGATATGTCCCTCTTTCCGCATTTGTAGCATATGACCGTGGTGGTCGTTCTCTCTCTTAAAACTAGTTGCTTCAAAGTACCGGCGTCTACACATGGTCGTTGTTGAATCTCCTCTTTTAAAATCTCCTCCCGACTCGCTTCTTCTATTTTCATGGCCACGATTACCACCGGAGTGTAGTTACCGCCTTTTGTCGTATTCTTCTTTCTCATTTGGTTATCGTTATTCGATGGATCGCTATCTTGAGTATGATCTGGTTATGGTCCTCGGTTGAACGTATCGTTATCTCATTCTAACAACCGAGCCTTGTTGACAACATCTGAATAGAGAGAAAATTTATGAGAAATGAGATCTTGGCGTATGTCGGGTTTCAAACCTCTCGAAACATCCAGCGTCATCGTTCCTCATTCTCCACCAAATGAGGTCTGAACACGGATAACTCCATGAACTTCGCCTCGTCTTTGGGACACCGCCACGTTATTCTCGCTTCTAGTCTAATAAACTCCACTTCCTTCGTATACGCGAATACTTTCGGGAAAGTACTTGTCATTATTGAATTTTCAAACGTCTCCCATGACATCTTTGAGTGCAATTTGGATGGGTACGCTTCACGTGATTCCCACCAAAGAATCTGCCTCGCCACGGAACATAAAAGGTGGCGAATGGAACTTTCTGTTCTCCGTGCATCCCAAGACATCGAATATCTTGGTAATTTGTTTGACCCACATCTCCGCCTTTAATCGGATCCGGCTTTCCCCAATTGCGGTGGTCCCAACTCTTTGAGGCTTGCTTGTTTGTGACCACCCGTGAATTGCTATCATTTCCTCCTCAGTATTTTGAACACGAGTCTCCCTCGTCGATTTTTCATGAACTCGCAAAAAGCTTCTAAACATCCCTCGTTCATCGTCGCTTTCAATTGGTGTTGTTCACGGGAGAACATTGCCACGACTGTTGCACGTTCTCCTCGTTGGTGAGTACAGCATCTCCACGGTCTCATTTACTCCATTGTTAATATTCTTAGTCGACATTCTCAAAATCTTGTCATAAAATAAAGGGTTAATTAAGGAAATCAATATATCACATAATATCCCTATATATTGACCAACTAACAAATAAGCTTAGGTAGGACACACTTTAGCGAAGGATTTACTCGTCTCTCCCCTACTAGTTCTATTCCCCGATCTCCGCATGGAGATCATATCCTAAGCTCGATATCAACCTGTGACGCCCCCAAAATAGGTATACACAACACCCAATTTGAAGTGCCAAAATACATGGTACAAAAAAGCAAAAACTGACAACTTCAATAATACAAATGTCGTGTGAAATACGACAATATATCTTAATGAGTTTAAATATAATATTGTCTTCAGACAATATCCACATGCAAATAAATCCCCATCATAATTATTGATTCATTATTTTACAAAAATGGTGAGGACTACTAAACAACTCTCTCTAGAACCTTCATTCCATACCCGACTAGTACTCGCTACATTCTCGCCTCCCGAGAAGAAAAATGGAACAACAAGGAAAAGGGTGAGCTCAACTAGCCCGGTAAAGAATATTACGACTAAGATAATATACAACAAATTATCGTTAGTCTTCAACAAGGAAAAATCGATAGAATACAATGACAACAAGTTTCGGATCAATATTCATAGCGTGAAATAATAATTCATAGAAGAGTTTCGTACGAGAATGAAATCTACTATAATCTATGAATTTAACGATCCATCATCAATATTTTATCCTGTAACATCAATCAATATACATCCGGAATCAAATATTCATCTGCACTACAAAACAGCCAAAGATATTCATCGATTAGTCATATTCATTTAAACACTGTTCATCTTTGCACTACAGCCAAAGATATTAATCAATCGGTCATGTTCATCTCAACACTGTTCATCTTTGCAGACTCTGCCAAAGATTTTCTTCAGAAATCATTCATCTTGCACTCTACAGCCAAAGATATTCAATAATATCATCATTTAAGACCGAGGATGATGAAAAAATATTTTAAAAAAGCGAATCCGGTGAAACAAAATGACAAGGATTAAGGATTAAGGATTCGTACTTGGTTTTATCCACATCCAAAAATACCTCAAAAATAATCATAGTGGTGTAAAATTCAAGAATGATCAAAACATGGATACAATCGAGTTAGTATCCGAATAGATATTTGGACAAAAAGAAGAAATTTTATTTTTTTATTGAATAAGGTCAGTATCGTGAATATAGTCTTATATCGTGAATAGTAACTCAGACACCAAAAGATAGAAATTCCACAAAAACATCTTCACGCTTCATGAATAGTACTCGTGAATAGTAACTCGTGAATAAGAACTCTTGAATAGTAACTTCGTGAATAGTAACTCATGAATAGTAACCCATGAATAGTAACCCCGACATGAAAAAGTTCCAAATTTGATAAAACTTCAGATCAACATTTCAAAGATATAATGATATTGAAGAAATAATATCATTCTGAAAAAAATAATATCCCTTACCTCGAAAGATCAAGTCTTCTAGCTAGAATAAGGGTATAGTCTTTGAAGGAACTTGCACTGCCTCTAGCAATACTCAAAGTATACTTAAAATACTCACAAGAATACGCTCGATAATATAGAGAGAAAACTTGATTTACGGTGTGATTTTCAATTTAACCCAAGACCCTATTTATAGGAAAACGCTTAGAACACCAAAAAGCGAAAATTTAATAAAATAATAATATAATTAAACAAATTCAAGCCCACCTTAGACCAACTGAATTCAGCACATTTGTATCACATGTGGGATTGCAAAAAAACATTTTCTTAAATAAAACAATTAAAACTTCCAAAATTAATTATTTGAACTTGAGCTTCAATAATTCATAATAAATAGCCCTTTCATCAGAAAATTTGAATCTCGCGTGTTTTTATAGGAAATTCAATTCTCTACAACTTTGCAGAAGAAAGTTTTTCCAAATTCCAAATAGAAATTGGCCAAATCCACAAACCAAGCGATTTTATTGTGCTATAATCAAATTTCATTCAATAAATGGGGTCCACCGACATGTTTAACATGTTTTAAACATTTATTGCAACAAAAATACTCTTCCTCCTCGTATACTCATATATCCCACATTCGTTGTAAAAATATCACGAATTAATATATTATTAAAATAATATATTTAAATGAATTATTTTATCGTAAAAAGATAAAATATTAATTTTCAACAATTGTAATTTTAAAATTTTCTCCATCTATATCCACATAAAATTAATATTTTCCTCATCATATAAATCAATAATTAATTATTCACAAATAATATTACGTAATCACAATATTGACAACCGAGGTAGGTTCCTGGAAAGAGGGCTTTCCAATAAGAATTTCTTCATCTTTGGCGCAATTAGGTGACCAAACCTCTCCTTAGATAGACCTTTCTAGACATTGCCAATAATGTTATCTAATAATATTATTCAGGATAATATGAATTATTGCTTCGATAATGAAAGATTGTGTAATGACAATTATTGAAACAACAAAGAATATAAAATATCAACGCAAAGAATTATTAACTCAATAAAATCTTTGACAAGAATTATCGTAACCATTATTGAGTAGTGCCTTCTTCACGTAAGAATCAATAATTGGTGCAATATCGAAATCTTCTATTGTTCAACAACGGCGTATTAGTGTGTTTTAACCATCGGGTATTCAACAAAGATACTTGATGAATAACTACGCCGTTATTTAAAAACAACTTATATTTGTCGCTTTTCTTCATCCAATCACTTTCCGTTATGGGCCCACACATGGTCACATTGCGTCGTCATTTCGAATATTCCCGACACGATCTGAATATTCCACGACTAAACGAATATTCCCCGACGATAATGAATATTTTATAACCACTTGCTTATTTTGAAATATTTGCGTATTTAACCCTTAACTATCCACATTAATCAAATCAACCCTTACTATTTCAAAATAATAAATAAAGGAAATTCCTTTTTATTTAAAAATTTCGGGGTCTTACAGTTGTCATGGGTAGTCTCACCAAAATTTCCTTTAATTAGTTTCCATAACAACACTTCTTATAACTATAAGTGTGAGACCCCAGATTTTATGAATAAATATTTAATTTTCTCGAAATATTTATAATATTATGGTGTGAATTTGATATAATATTATAGTTAGGGGTAATATTTATAAATTTTACAAAATATGCAAGTTGTTATATTATATTCGATCGGTGGGGAATATTCTTTCGTGTTTGGGAATATTAATGACGACATAACAATCATTGGTGGATCCCATAATGTAATTATCATTTCGGATTGAGAAAACGACAAAAATATTTTTATGAAAATAACTAGGAAGTTTTTCCGTTATCATCATTGCTGAACTACTTAGTAGTAAAATACAAAGAATAGCGTGGTTGCATAAGAAAGACACTACCAGTATTGATTATTGATGCCTCACGTGAGAAGTCATTCGGTTTTGTTCAATTATCGCTATAGTAATTGTTGCATAATATCTCACGTTATTTGATTCAATTATTGCCTATATTTTATATATTGTTAAAATCAATAATTGAGACGATAAAGTTATTAATATTATTATTTGGAATATTAACGATGTCTAGTAAGTTTCAAGAGAGAGTTTGGGTCACCTAATCAGGCGCCGATAGGAGAAGTCCTTATTGGAAAGTCCCCTTTTCCAGGAACGACACGGTCGATTAATATTGTGGAATTGTAATAAAGATTATGAATGTTGTTAAAATTATTAAGGTGATTTTTATGAAGTTTGCTTATTTTATGGATTCCTATTTACCCATTTTTTAAAATAATCGGCAGAAAATTATTTAAAGGTGGGGCCCGCATGTGGGGGCCACATGTGGGGGCCATATGTGTTGAAAAATGATTTTTAAAAATGGGGGTGGGAGAGAGATACGTATTGGGGAGGGGGTAATGTATATAAGGTTGTGTGTGGGTGTATATATATAATATAATATATATTGTTATTGGGTTTTGGTGGGGAATGGTATTGTTAGTGGGTTTTGGTGGGGAATGGTATTGTTAAGTGGTATGTGGTGTGTGTTATGTTTGTAGGGAACATGTGTTGTATAATATATATATATATATATATATATATATATATATATATATATCATGTTCATCTTTGATTGTGTATCGATAGATATATATATATATATATATATATATATATATCTGCGTTGAAAAAAAGTTTCAGAAGAATTGAATTATTGAGTACTATGATTGTCGTTATTATTATATATATTATATTTTATTTAAAAGATTTTGTTTTAAATCTGGACCGTCCGATTAAAAGTAAATCAATCGGGACCGTTCATAAATTAGTTACTATGCATTTCATTTTTCTATAAATAGAAGCTCATTCCTTCATTATTTTCTTACGAATTCACTGAAACTCCAGAGATAAATTATAGAGAAACTATAGAAAAGTATTCTGCTACTTCCCTACACTTATATTCAATTCTTTTACGGAAAGGAATATTATTCTTTTGTATTCATGAAGAGAATCGTTGTTATTCCATTTCTTATTGCTCATTGGAATAACTTTGTATACTGCCGGGCTACCCTATACTTGATGACATTCTTCTATTATTCGCTCTATATTAATCTGTTGGAACATCATATTTCATCGTTTTACATGGGATTCGGGTTAAAATCTCTATCATCTCTCGTCTTTATTATTCCGGTTGAACATCCCGTCCGTGCTTTTACGCCGGACACGGTTTTAATCTTTATTATTCTCTTTTTTATTATTCTCGTTGGAATATCCTCGCCTCGTGTGTTTTACACCGGACACGGGTTCATCTTTATTATTCTCGTATTTATTATTACATTGGAATAACCTGCCTCATGCCAAGTACCGCATGCATGGTGATTTCATTGTTATTTCATTCTTTATTATTACGTTGGAACATCCTGCCAATTGTGATTTTTACGACTGGTTCCGTTATTATTATTCTATTGGAATAACACATCTGTCATGCAAAGCATCGCATGCATGGTGATTTCTTTTGTTATTCCATTCGTTATTATACTCAGTTGGTTAAAATTTTGACTTCTATACTCCATGAAATTAGTGGAATATCCTTGATATTGGCGCTTCATCTAGTATTTTTCATAAAAATATTCTTCTGAGCATTCTTGAATTTTACTCTACAAAGCAGTATCATGTTGACAATTTGGACGTTATTAGTTCCTGAATAACTTAATTCTTGAACTTGTTTTATTGAATTCTTATATCATTGTCATCATCCTCATGTTTATATTTTTTTAAGTCATCTATGGCCTGTAGAGCATGGATGGACTTGGTATGATTATGACTAGGGATTATTCGGTATAATCATGACTGTAATGTTACAAATGATGTGATAAAAGTCCTCATTGTCCCGTAGTGCATTGATGGACAGTTGTTGGCATGATCATGACCATTGATGAATACACAAATATCCTTGGCGGCGTGGTGCATGAAATTTGTGGTCGTGACCTAATGAATATCCTTGGTCATAAGGTCAAAGGATGATGTGGATTATTTATTGTTGAGTCCCAATGATAAAAGTGATGAAAACCTTTAAATCATAAAAGATAGTAGATTTTATTCTCTACTTGACTCTTTTAATGGATTGCTTGTTCATTGCAGATTAAACTTGATGTCTATTGTATTTTATCAGTTTAACATTGTTAAGGACTAATGATAACTTATTCTGCATTATCTTAGTCATAATATTTCTTGTCGGGCTAGTTGAGCTCACCCTTTCTTTCACTGTTCTCTTTAGGAAATGAGAACGTAGCTGGGATGAGTCGGGGAATGGAGTGATGGTTCGGATGATAGTATTAGTGTGACGCCCCCAAAATTAGGTATACATCACCCATCTTGGTCGACACTTACATGGTACAGAATTTAAATACAACTTATTAACATAACTGTCGTGTACAATACTTACATAAACTGTGAGTTTAAATACAAATATCGCTCTACTAGATATTATACAAACTCAAACAAAAGTCCTCATTACAGATTATTATCACACTATTTTTTCTCAGAATAGTGAGGACTACTAATCTTATCTTCATGACCATCACTCGCTTCCGACTCGTCCAATTTATATTATCATTTTCACGAGAAAACGGTGAAAGAAAGGTGAGCTCAACTAGCCCAAAGAAGAAATATTATGACTAAGATAATGCGAATAAATTATCAATAGTCTTCAATAATGTTAAATCGATAAAATACAATAAGACAACCGGTTTAATCTGCAATGGATATGCAATCCATTTAAAAGAGTCAAGTAGAAAATAAAGTCTACTATCTTTTAGGTTTTAAAAGGTTTTTCATCATCATTTATAAATTTGAGACTCAAACTTTAATAAATATTTCACATCATCGAATCACCCCGCACACTACTGACCAAGGATATTCTTTAAGTATCACGACCACAATTATTCATGCATCACGCCAAGAATATTTGTGTATTCATTAATGGTCATGATCATGCCAACAATCATCCATCAATGCACTACTACCATCGAGGATTTTTATCACATCATTTGTAACATTACGGTGGTGATGATTACAATAATAGTCTCTCGTCATAATCATACCAAGTCCATCTACGCACTACTGTGCCATGATGACTTTCAAAAAATATAAACACGAGGGATGATGACAATGATATAAGAATTCAATAAAACAAGTTCAAGAATTATTAACGCCCAAATTATCAACACGATCTTTGTTTTGTAGAGTAAAATTCAAGAATGATCGGAAGAATATTTCCATGAAAGATATCTTTGGATGAAACGCAAATATCAAGGATATTCTACTAATTTCATGGAGTATGTAAGTCAAAGTTTTAACCAATTTGGGTATAATAAAGAATGGAATAACAAAAGAAATCACCATGCATGCGATAGACCGCATGCACGTGTTATTCCAATGTAATAATAAATAACGGAACCAGTCGTGAAATTCACAATCGGCTGTGATGTTCCAACAGAATAATAAAGATGGAACTGCATCCTGTAAAACACATGATAGGATATTCCAACAGAATAATAAAAGCGGAACCAGTCCGTTAAAAACACATGCATGTGATGTTCCAATGTAATAATAAAGAATGTCACCAAGTATAGGTAAACCACTTATACAAAGTTATTCCAATGTAATAATAAGCAATGGAATAACAATGAGTTCTCTTCATGAATAAGAAAGAATAACACCCCTTACATTTGGTAGAAGATTGAATATTGCAAAGGTGAAGTAACAAAATACTCTTCTTCTTTCTCTCTTATTCTCTATACTTACTTTCTCTCTATAGCTTCGAATGAATTCGTGAAAATAATGAAGCCCTCAGGCCTCTATTTATAGAAGATTTCTAGCTTAGCTTTTCTTAGTGTGAAAAGGCAAGTGGCTCGATGACCTGGTTTCGACGCCTTTGTAATGTGAAACGACAAGTGGTTCGACTTTGTAATGTGAAACGACAAGTGGTTCGACGTCTGGTAAAGGTAATTACTATTAACAAAGGTAAATACTATCGACGAAGGTAAATACTATTCACAAGGGTAATTACTTATCGACGAAGGTAATTACTATATTGACGAAGGTAAATACTATTCACAAGGGTAATTACTATCGACGAAGGTAATTACTATCGACGAAGGTAAATACTATCGATTTGAAGAGACTCTTAGATAATGACATATGAGCCCCCATAAAATAATCAAACTTACCACAAATCATTTTTTTTCATCAACACATATTTAATCTTTCAACAATTATTAATCATTTATAACTTGTCGCCTCAATTATTGATTTAATACTATAACATATTATACTGAGATGATATTGTGACAATAATTGAATCAATAATATAAGAGATATGATGCAAAGAATTATCAGAAGAATAATTGGCATAATTTGAGTGACTTCTCACGTAAAGATCAATAATCAATACCGTAGTGCTACTATGCAACTCACGCCAGACATCGCATTTCTTTTACCACCGGATAGTTCAACAGCTTTTAATTCAGTAACACCTCCGCCAAGTTATTTTTATAAAATATTTTTGTCGTTTTCTCAATCCGATAATAATTACATTGTGGGGTCCACCAATGATTGAGCGTATCATATTTAATATTCCCTAACAAAAAGAATATTCCCCACCAAACGAATATTTTATAACAACTTGCATACTTTGCAAAATTTATAAATATTACCCACAACTATAACATTATATCAAATTTATTCCATAATATTCAAAAATAATATTTATAGAAAAAATTCATCTTTATTTATAAAAGTGGGGTCTTACAACCTCCTCTTCTTATGAAATTTAGCCCTCGAAATTAGTGGTACGATACTGGTATGTCAAGAGGTAAGGATACCTTGATTTCATTTTTGATTCTAACTCCCAAGTCATTTCCTCAACATCGTGGTTCCTCCACAAAACTTTGACTTGAGGTATAACCTTGAGCGTAGAATATGTTCCTCTTATCCAAAATTTGAACAGAACCTCTTCATACGTCAAATCTTCCGCTATTTCGTCCGGTTCTAACTCAATAATATGGTTCGGGTCTTTCACATATTTACGTAACATAGATATGTGAAAAGCGTTATGAACACGAGACATATTTGGCAGAAAAGCGAAGTCTATAGGCCAGCACGCTCCTACTCGATCGAGGATTAAAATGGACCGATGAATCGAGGGTTAAGTTTTCCTCTCTTTCCAAATCTTGTAACTCCTTTCCATGGAGCAACTCTTAACAACACATGATCTCCTATATCGAATTCCACGCCCTTTCGATGAAGATCAAGATAACTCTTTTTGTCGATTTTGTGAGGTTTTTATACGTTGTCGGATCGTTTGAATCTTTTCCGTAGTCATACGTATCAACTCCGGTCCCAACAACGTTGCTTCACCCACCTCATCCCAAAGATACCGGAGAACGACACTTTCTTCCATACAACGCTCGAATGGAGCCATGCCAATACTTGCTTGATAACCGCTGTTGTTGTAGGAAAACTCCACCAATGGTAAGAACTTGTCCCAACTCCCTTGAAATCAAGGACACAGAGTCTTAATAGATCTTCAAGAGTTTGAATAGTCCTCTCCGATTGTCCGTCTGTCTCGAGGATGATATCGCCGAGCTAAATCGTAAGTCTGTGCCCATAGCTTTTTGCAAACCAACCCAAAATCGTGAAGTGAATCTTGGGTCTCGATCGTAAACTATGGATACTGCAGATACCATGCGATCTTATAATCTCGTTTATGTACACATACGAAAGCAAGACGTTCAAGTGTATAAGTTTCTCAGATGCAGAAGAAATGAGCGGACTTGGTCAACCTATCAACAATGACCCAAATCGCATCAACGCCTTGAGAAACCTTAGGAAGGCCCCAGAACGAAATCCATGGTAATGTGCTCCCACTTCCATTCACGGAATTTCAAGTGGTTGCAATGGACCTTTTGGTACTTGATGCTCGCTTTAACTCGTTGACAAGTTAGACACCTTGAGATAAAAATGCTTATCTCTCTCTTCATATTGCTCCACCAAAATGTATGGCGAATATCATGATACATTTTGGTACTCCCGAGATGGATTGCAAATGGTGTGTTGTGTGCCTCCATCATGATATTATACTTTAAATCGTGGTCGTTAGAACACAAAGTCCTGGAGTTGACTCAAGTATTCCTTCTTCATCGATTCTTGCTTCCGAGCAAGACCTTCGTGACTTTCTTCCTCATACGATCGAACTCCGTGTCCAGAGCTGGAAAGCAAACTTTAACTTTATCAATTAAAGTCGGTTCTACTCGTATACTCGCTTATCATCACACGCGTCCCTCGAGTCTTTAATTCTATCTCCATCCTTGCAAGTCACACAAATGGGGCTCGTTGTGACAATATCGCACTCGATTCTTGCATATGATTTTCTACTCAACGCGTCGCCTACCACGTTTGCTTTTCCAGGATGGTATTGGATGGTATGATCATAATCTTTCAATCAGTTCAAGCCAACGTCGTTGTCGCATGTTGAGTTCCTTTTGAGTGAAGAAATATTTGAGGCTTTTATGATCCGTAAAGATCTCCACTTTCTCCCCATACAAGTAATGCCTCCAAATTTTAAGTCTGAAGATAACAACCGCTAACTCTAGATCATGAGTAGGATAATTCCTCTCATATTCTTTGAGTTGTCATGAGGCATAAAGCTATTACTTTTCCATGTTGCATGAGAACACATCCCAACCCTTTGCTCAAAGCATCACTATAGATGACAAATCCTCCGAGCCGGATGGTATTGTCGAGCAGTCTTTGAAATAAGTCTCTCTTGAGTTCTTGAAAACTCTTCTCACATTCTTCGCTCCAACCGAACTTTGTATCTTTCCGAGTCACCGAGTCGATGGAGTAGCGATTCGAGAAAATCCTTCCACGAATCTCCGATAATAACCAACTAAACCGAGAAAGCTACGATTTCCACATCGATTTAGGTTGTTCCCGACTTTGAATAGCTTCAATCTTTCTTTGGGTCAACAGATATTCCATGACTTGATACCATCGTGCCCAAGGAATGCTACTTCTTTGCCGTAACTCGCATTTCTTTAACTTGGCATAAAGCTTATATTCACGGCTTTTTTGGAGTGTCACCTCAAGTGTTGCTCATGATCTTCACGGCTTTTGGAATAAATAAGGATGTCATCAATAAAGACGACCACAAAGTGATCTAAATATTCCTTGAATACTCGGTTCATCATATCCATGAAGGCAAGAGGAGCATTAGTCAATCCAAAGGACATGACTAGAATTCATAATGCCGCATCGAAGTTCGAAAGCCATCTTTGGAATGTCACGGTTTCTAATCTTCAATTGGTGATATCCGGAACGAAGATCAATCTTTGAAAAGAATTTGGCTCTTGTGAATCGGGTCAAACAGTCATCAATACGTGGCAATGGATACCTATTTTGATGGTGACGTGATTCAACTCCCGATAATCAATACAAAGTCGCATACTCCCATCTTTCTTCTTCACGAATAGTAACAGAGCACCCCAAGGAGAAGTATTAGACGAATAAAGCCAATGTCTAACAATTTCTGCAGTTGGGTCTTTAACTCGAAGTTCAATAGAGCCATTCGACATGGGCTTTGGAAATAGGTTTTCAAGGGTTCAAGGTCGATACAAAATTCAATTTCACGCCGGGGTAGGCGGGAAGTTCTTTGGGGAATACGTCAGAAATTTATTAACAATAGAATATCGTTTAAAACCGACGTATTTTTATTTAAATCATGATATGAGCTAAGAAAGCTTCGACATCCGCTTTTCAATAAACGAATAGCTTTATGGCTTGAGATGACCGTGATTGATTTTAATGGTTTGGTCGTTTGAATTCGATAATAGGTTGATTAGGAATATGAAAGCTAACAACCTTACGAAAACAATCAATTTTTGCATGATAAGTAGTTAACCAATCAATCCCTTGTAATCACGTCAAATGCAAGTATTTTTAATGAAATAAGATCGACGTGTAATGTGAGGGTACCGATTTGAACCAAACAAGACTTATAAACAAGTGGATGTAATGAAGGTTTCTCCCAACGGAGTTTCCACAGATAAGTCAAAGTCTAATTTCTCCTGAGTCAAATTTAATCGATGAGCGCAAGTAGAGAAATAAAAGAATGGGTAGAACCCAGATCAAATAAAGTATAGACTTCATTAGAGTTTACGATAAGCTTACCCGTGATGACCTCATTCGGATTCTCTTGCGTTTTGGGAGGTCACAACAAATGCTCTCCTTGCACTCACTTCGGTTTTGAATTTTCGGGATGGCCTTTGGTGCCTCCATCCTAGTTGAATTTGTCTTCAGAAACGAAAAAATCGAGCTAAGTGACCTTCTCTTCCACAATTATAACACGCTTTGACGGCATGACGCATTTGATCGATGTGTCCCTCTCCTCCGCATTTGAAGCATATGATAGGTGGTCTTTCTCCTTCCTTAACAATGGGTCTTTGGTCGACGCGTCTTTCCATCATTGTTGAATCTCCTTTTCTTAAAATGTCCATTCTTATTGTTTTGGCCCCGATTACCACGAAGTGGTTACCATATCCGCCCGTTGATTCCTCCACGCTTGTTGTCACGGCCTTTCGATGACTATTCTCGCCGGTATTATAATTTTGCTTACCGCTTCTCTTTTTAGTCATGCGTTGACTCATTATCGCGCTCCACTAATCGAGCCCTATTTACAACATCCGAATACAAACACGGTTTATGAGAAATAAGATGTTGACGTATCTCCGCTTCAAACCTCTTAAAACATTCGCGCCCATCTCTCTTCATTATCCACAAGTGGGACGAACCGTGATAACTCCGCAAATTTTGCCTCGTATCATGACACTGGCCATATTGTTTTGTTCCAACTTGATAAACTCCACCTCCTTCATGTGGCGTAATACTTTCAGAAAGTATTTGTCGTTGAATGCCTCTGGAACTTCTCCCAAGATATCTTCAAGCAATTTGGTTGAGTACGTTTACCGATTCCCACCAAGAATCCGCTTCTCCGCAAGAACATAAAGGCTAGAAGGAACCTTTTGCTCCTCTGAGCATCCCAAGACATCAAATATCTTGGTAATCTGCTTTATCCATGCTTCCGCCGGAAGTGGTTTTGGCTCTCCCTTAAACTCCGGTGGTCCCAGCTCCTTAAATTGTTTAGCGGTGATCACCGAGAGTTTTCCGTGTTTCCACCTACGTTTTGGACAAGAGTCGCTTCTCACCATTGTTGCATAAATTGCATAAAGCCTCCGAATATTTGATCATTCGTCATTTGGTCGGTGTTGTTGTTTGCATGAGGATTGTCGCCCCGACGACATTATCCTCGATTATTGATATGTGGTGAATCAACAATCGTCATGGCCCATTGCTATTCTCAACATTCTCGGATGTCATTTTCAGACATCGCCACAAAACAAAAGGTTAATTGACATGTAACAAATTATCCCTATCTTTCGACCAACCAATAAAATATCACATAAACTTAGTAGTCATACTAGCAAGGGTATTCCCCTGCTCTCCCTCCTAGTACTATTCTCACATCTTAGCCAGGATCATATCCCTAAGCTCGATACTAACCGTGGACGCCCCCAAAATTAGGTATACATCACCCATCTTGGTCGACACTTACATGGTACAGAATTTAAATACAACTTATTAACATAACTGTCGTGTACAATACGACATAAATTGTGAGTTTAAATACAAATATCGTCTACTAGATATTATACAAACTCAAACAAAAAGTCCTCATTATAGCTTATTATCACACTATTTTACGTAATAGTGAGGACTACTAATGCTATCTTCACGACCATCACTCGCTTCCTCGACTCGTCCCCTATATTATCATTTCGTTACAAGAGAACGGTGAAAGAAAAGGTGAGCTCAACTAGCCCAAGAAGAAATATTACGACTAAGATAATGCAGAATAAATTATCAATAGTCTTCAATAATGTTAAACCGATAAAATACAATGACAACCGGTTTAATCTGCAATGGGATACGCAATCCATTTAAAAGAGTCAAGTAGAAAATAAAGTCTACTATCTTTTAGGTTTTAAAAGGTTTTTCATCATCATTTATACCGAGACTCAACTTTTAATAAATATTTCACATCATCGAATCACCCCGCACTACGCCAAGGATATTCTTTAGTATCACGACCACAATTATTCATGCACTACGGCCAAGAATATTTGTGTATTCATTAATGGTCATGATCATGCCAACAATCGTCCATCAATGCACTACTACCATCGAGGATTTTTATCACATCATTTGTAACATTACTGGCCATGATTATAACCGAATAGTCTTCGGTCATAATCATACCAAGTCCATCTACGCACTACACGTGCCACGATGACTTTCAAAAAAAAATATAAACATGAGGATGATGACAATGATATAAGAATTCAATAAAACAAGTTCAAGAATTATTAACGCCCAAATTATCAACACGATCTTTGTTTTGTAGAGTAAAATTCAAGAATGATCGTAAGAATATTTCCATGAAAAGATATTGGATGAAACGCAAATATCAAGGATATTCTACTAATTTCATGGAGTATAGAAGTCAAAGTTTTAACCAACTGGGTATAATAAAGAATGGAATAACAAAAGAAATCACCATGCATGCGATAGAGCCGCATGCATGTGTTATTCCAACAGAATAATAAATAATCGGAACCAGTCGTGTGAAATTAACACCGATGCGGGATGTTCAACAGTAATAATAAAGATGGAACTGCATCCTGTAAAACACACAGATAGGATATTCCAACAGAATAATAAAGACGGAAACCAGTCGGTGTAAAAAACACATGCATGTGATGTTCCAAATGAATAATAAAGAATGTCACCAAGTATAGGGTAAACCACTTATACAAAAGTTATTCCAATGTAATAATAAGCAATGGAATAACAAATGAGTTCTCTTCATGAATAAGAAAGAATAACACCCCTTACATTTGGTAGAAGATTGAATATCTAAACGGTGAAGTAACAAAATACTCTTCTTCTTTCTCTCTTATTCTCTCTATACTTTTTCTCTCTATAGCTTGAATGAATTCGTGAAAAATAATGAAGCCCTCAGCCTCTATTTATAGAAGATTTCTAGCTTAAGACCGCCGTGTGTGAAAAGGCAAGTGGCTTGATGACCTGGTTTCGACGCCAGTAATGTGAAACGACAAGTGGTTCGACGCCTCAGAATGTGAAACGACAAGTGGTTCGGACGTCCCGGTAAAGGTAATTACTATTAACAAAGGTAAATACTATCGACGAAGGTAAATACTATTCACAAGGGTAATTACTTATCGACGAAGGTAATTACTATCGATTTGAAGGTAAATACTATTCACAAGGGTAATTACTATCGACGAAGGTAATTACTTATCGACGAAGGTAAATACTATCGACGAAGAGACTCTTAGATAATGACATACGAGCCCCCATAAAATAATCAAACTTACCACAAATCATTTTTTTTTTCATCAACACATATTTAATCTTTCAACAATTATTAATCATTTATAACTTGTTGTCTCAATTATTGATTTAATACTATAACATATTATATGTAGATGATATTGTGACAATAATTGAATCAATAATATAAGAGATATGACGCAAAGAATTATCGTAGTAATAATCGAAGCATAATTTGAGTGACTTCTCACGTAAAGATCAATAATCAATACCGTAGTGCTACTACGCAACTACGCCAGACATATTCATTTCTTTACCAACGGATAGTTCAACAGCTTTTAACGGTAATACCTCCTCCGCCGTTATTTTTATAAAATATTTTTTCGTTTCTCAATCCGACAATAATTTCATAATGGGGTCCACCAATGATTGAGCCATTATCAGATTTAATATTCCCTAACAAAAAGAATATTCCCCACCAAACTAATATTTTATAACAACTTGCATACATACTTTGCAAAATTTATAAATATTACCCACAACTATAACATTATATCAAATTTATTCCATAATATTCAAAAATAATATTTATAGAAAAAATTCATCTTTATTTATAAAAAAGTCAGGGTCTATAATTAGCTAATAGTCCTCACTATTCGTTAAAAAAGTGTGACAATAAATGTATTGAGGACTTATTTCGAGAGTGGATATTGTTTAGTAAGCAATATTTGTATTAAAACTCACAAGATGTATTTTGTCGATTTTACACGATCATTGTTGTATAATTAAGTTGTATTTGAATTTTGTACCATGTATTGGCGACTCAAGATGGGTGATGTATACCTATTTTGGGAAGCGTCGCCACATTGGTATCAAAGCTAGGGATATGATCCCCGACTAAGATGTGAGACAAGAACTAGGAGGGAGAGACAGGGAATTCTTTTCATTAGATGACCTACTTAAGTTTATTTGTTATTTAATTGGTTGGTCGAGTATATAGGATAATATGTGATATGTTTATTAACCCTTGTTTTGTGGCGAGATCGAAAATGGCATCCAAGAATATTGAGAACATCATCGGGAGCATGAGGAGACCGCTGAGTCTCCAAAGATCAATAATCGAGGATAAATGCATCGGAAGGCGACAATCCTCGTGCAAACAACAACACTCGACCAAATGATGAACGATGGAATGTTCCGAGGCTTCATGCAATTCATACAACATCAGACGAGAGCGGCTAATGTCCAAAATACAGGTGAAAACACTGGCAACTCTCGGATGGTCACCGCCAAACAGTTTAAAGAACTGGGACCACCGGAGTTCTTTGGAGAGCCAAAACCACTTAAGGCGGAAACGTGGATTAAACAGATCAACAAGATATTAAACAGATCAACTAATGATAACTTATTCTGCATTATCTTAGTCATAATATTTTTCACGGGCTAATGAAATTCACTCACCCTTTCTTTCACCGTTTCTTCGCGGAAATGAGAAGCGAAATGGGGGACAGTCTGGGAATCGGAGTAATGATCCGGATGATAGTGTTAGCTAGTAGTCCTCATTATTACGTTAAATAGTGTGACAATAAATGTATTGGCGACTTATTCGAGAGTGGATATTTTCTAAGAGATAATATTTGTATTAAAACTCACAACATGTATTTTGTCGCATTTTTACACGATCGTCAGATAATTAAGTTCAGATTTAAATTTTATACTACGACGTATTGGACTCAAGATGAGTGATGTATACCTATTCAGTTGCACTTATATATTGTGGTTGATAAAATGTATCTTTGATGACTCATGATTGATTAAGAAGGTCGAAAGTGCACTTGAAAACTATTTTTGGAACTTGAAGGTGTCAAGTAGCACGTTTTAAAAGCAGCTATTATCTTAGATTAACTTAAAAAAATTGTTTAGGGCGGAAATCATACCTTAGTAACACACTAACACCGCCACTAAAACAAGTCCTGCGTGGACATGTTTATTGGATCGGTCCAATTTTTTTTTGCATGTAACTCTTAAAAAATATATAATATTTATTTTATCTAAATTTTTTATATAATACAGTGTTTTAGGTGTAATTTAAATATATATACAAAACAAAGTTGTTCAGAATTGTAAAATCTGTTTTGTATATGTATTCAAGTTACACCTAAAAATTGTATTATGTAAAATTTCAATTAAAATAAATAATATACAATTTTTTAGAGTCACATGCAAAAAATAAAAAAAATTATACCGGTCCAATATTTTGGTCCGACAAATCTGTCCGCCAAGCCTTGTTGCACTAAAACAGGCTGAAAGGTTTCAAAAGCAGAAGGCGGGACACGTGCATCAGCCAACCAGCCCCATCGTGCAATCGAATATGATTGAAAGGAATCAAATGGCCTTACTTGCGCCACGCAACCCATAATAACCAATTAAAGCCATCGGAAGTAGTCAATTATCTCATCCAACGGTTCAAAATTATGCAAGATCAAAATTAGTCTACTCATTACTACACACAATCGTTAATCTTTTTTCCAAATACAACTATTAGAGCATCTCCAACGGTAATAACAAAAAAATTTCTTCAAATTAAAGTTTGTTGACTTAGGTGATAATTTGAAGAGTATTATTTGTTATTTTAATATTTTATGTCTCATCAGTTTCTTCAATTCAATTAATACAATATTTGACTTAAAACAATAATAATTAATAACATTTAAAATAATTAATAACATTCATTTAAAAATAAATTATATTGGATACTCAACCACTGTGTTTTCCGGCCTCCAACAACACCTTCAACTAATTTGAGATACTTAAATATGTAATGTTGAGGAATATGGTATTATATCTCTTCCATTCAAATTTAACATTCTTGCATTTAACAAAAGATGGATCCCAATACTTAATGCACCCAAATTTAGACTTGTTTTCTGAAATGACATCAATTCATTTTGATAACATATTTTTCCATAATATAATTTATTCTCATCTATTTTTCAAAATGTTATCAATTGATTTATTTCATTTTTCAGAAAGATGCTCAACTTCAACAATCTGTTCAACTAATTTGGGATACTCAAATAGATGAATTACATCTGACAAATTATATCCAACAGTCTCTCTAAATTTAGTCATCAAATTTACAACCTCATTCTCTTCCTTCATAACCGGTGATAATCACGACCTCTTATTTATCCAATATGACCCTCTGAATAATCACGTGAATTAAAAATTTATCCAATGACTTTAGATAATCAAATTTGCTATTCATCTCTGCGATGTAAGATAAATTTGTTTTTAATTAAAAAGAGAAAAAAACAATACACCAAAAGATAAAGATAAGAAAAAAAATATAACATAAAAGTACACACATCATCAAGCAAAACAGAGAATAACACATGCATTATCAAGCAAATAGGAAAAATAAAATATTAAAAATTAATTCATTGCTCTCTAAAATTGTACTCCAGCCGTTCTTAAAAAATTGTCATTTTAGAAAAAAAAATTTATTTTAAAATATTTATCGTTTACAACTTTCGAGAAAAATAAATTATTTATTTTTCTATGTTACTCCTATCTTATGTCATTGTCTCAAAAAATTCTCTCACTTGTATCAATAATTTTTAACTTCTAATAAAGAGGTAGTGATAAAATTTCAAATAAATTTTATTTAATAAATAATACTTTATTAATTCATCTACAAAAATTTTAAACGATAATATTTTAAGAACCGAGTTAAACAATAATTGACGTAATTCAATAAATTTTAATTTGAATAGTTTTTTTTTACTAACGGCAGAGATGCTCTTATTATCTCTCTCTTCCCTCCAATCAGCGCGTCGAGAAGGAAACATCCACGACGACGCGTTCCGCCGAGTCCACTGTTCATCAGACTCATCAAACTTCCTAGATCTATTCCTTGAACATTCATTCACTCAGTACAAATCAAAGCTAGGTCTTTGATATGTAGCTTCATTTGTTACGGTTTGAAATTATTCTTAGGGGCGGGTTTTACAGAACCAGAGATGTCTAGGGTTTACGATAATTGGGAGAGATTGGTGCGAGCGACTTTACAGAGAGAGCAACTTAGAAGCACCGGGCAAGGCCACGAAAGAACATCCACTGGGATTGCTGGTTCCGTACCCGATTCGCTTCAAAAAACCACCAATATAAATGCAATATTACAAGCTGCCGATGAGATTCAAGCTGAGGACCCCAATGTTGCTAGAATTCGTAAGTTAATCTTACTTTTTAACTGTTAGGGTTTCTTTCTAAATGATGCCCCCTTGTCATTTATACAATGAGCTCGTTACCCCTTGTCTTGTTGGAGAAGTTTTTGAGCCATCAAAGTTAGGTTGAAGGGGGTGAATTGAAGAGATATTTGGTAGTTCACGGTTAACGAAGGCTACGGTAGTGAGGAAAGTGAGAGACAGATGTAGATAAATTAGAAGGGGATGGCCTCCCAAGTACTTGGTTAATTTATTTACTTGTTTTTTTAGATGCGTATCGTTTTTGTTTTCCTGTAACTACGTGAACTGAATTCTTTATTTTCACGTGGTACAACTGAGTGACCGAGTGAGGATATATTGACTTGTACTGCTTCCGCTTTCCAGATTGAAATTTTATTTGTTTTACTGACACGAACGACACTATTGGAATGCAGTCTGTGAGCAGGCATACTCCATGGCTCAGAATTTGGACCCTAGCAGTGATGGCAGAGGTGTTCTACAATTTAAGACTGGTTTAATGTCTGTAATAAAGGTACGGTTTGATAATTTAAATACATATATTTTTTGGGTTGTAGACTTGTAGAAAAGGAAATCAGTTTAATGCATTAAAAAGGCAATCCTTGTACATTTTGTTATCTCAGGGAAAAAGCGAGACATGATATGAAAAGCTTATAGATTTATTTGTGGTCAATAATCTTATGAATGATATAATTATTAAGAATGTCAGTGTCATTATAAATACAGTGACGTGATACTTGTCATAAAGTCTAATGACATGATGCAACTGATATTCTATTCTGGTGGTGTTTTTGCTGTATCATTATAAATTTCTCAGTTTAAGATTATGAGGGCATGACTGACTTGTTTTATTTTTAATAAAATAAAAGTTGTGGATTTGATTATTTGTTGCAGCAAAAACTTGCTAAAAGAGATGGGGCCCGAATTGATAGAAATCGTGATGCCGAGCGCCTTTGGGAATTCTACCTACAATATAAGAGACGACATAGGGTGGACGATATCCAAAGAGAGGAACAAAGATTACGCGAATCTGGAACTTTCAGTGCTAACCTGGGAGAGTATGCCTACTAATAATTTATATGTTTAATATGTATTTGAATTCATTTTAACCAACTTAAATGGAGATTGCTTAATCAAGAGGTAGAATATATCTGTTACAATAAAATAGTTACTACAAGGAAAAAACTGCATCTATAATATCTTAGTGGCAACTTACCAAAAAAGAAAAAATATTGATGGTAACTATTTAGTAGCATAAACTGTGCTTATGTGCATGAAAATTAAATGTGAAGAAATTATATATTCATACCTATTGCCTACTGCACGCGAAGACTATTCATCAGGATATTTTGTACTGGGTTTGCCGACTTAGTTCTTCTCTTAATCTAACTAGCAAATTATAAAAAAGAGGAGTTCTTAATCCGAGCTGAAGGAAGAAATTTTGTACTGATTTCGCAGATTTATGAGTTATGGAAATTCAACTTGTTTTGTTTTTTGTAATTCCCCTTTTGTGTTTGATATCATTGAAAAGAAGGTAACTATTGGAATTATTAGATTTTTTCAATGAGAAGTAGTAGAAATCTGTATTCCCTTTTTTTAATGGTTACCAAATTGACGGGCTCAAGTGTTTCATTCAGTGCCTGCATTCTGTTGCCCAACATGTTTGAAAATCTCTATTCGGATGTTTGTCTTTATCAATTAGTCTTCCATTCTGCCCCTTATCTTATTTTGGTCTACATATATAGATAGGATATTTAAAGTTGAATTGTCCTTGCACATTCATATGTTTGTTCCTTATATACCAATTCTCAAAATTCTTAGCTACTTGATTTTAATGAACTGGGATTTCTTCAAGCTCGATCTCTCCCCTAGAAATTATAAACCAAAATTGTAACACCCCCTTCTCGAATAAGAAAAAGAGGTCACGTGCAAAGCACTGATAATTTCAAAATATTTAATAGATGGTAATCCATAATTGTTGAATTAAGTATAATTCTCCAAATATTGACAGAATAATCAAAATTGATTAATACTTAAAATTCAAATCAACCTAGATGGTCAAAGGCAACACTCTCTTCACACAACCTTGAATTACCCATGCAAATCTACTGGGAAAATAAGACAGCATGAGCTAAATATTCCGTACGGATAAAGATATATAAAAGATGCACAACTGAAATATAAAATCAACTGATTAGCTTAAATATCGATGAAAATATAATCTCCAAAGTCTAAACATAATATAACTGAATCAACAAAATTAATGAAAGAAACAAAAGGCTGAATCAAATTGGCTAAGCGGATATTTCATACCGAACGCAGAACAAAACATAAATATATCTTGTCACACATGCGAGAAAAAATAATGCCACACATGCAAATCACACATTGGACTACGAATATAAATGTATGCAAATCGGAAGGGAAGTCTAGCACAAACATCACCATTCCACAAAATTAAATAAAAACTAGTGTCGACTCATATGCATCATAAACAAACATATCAAATATTCAAATGGTTAAAGACTTAAAGCTCACACCCAAAACAACATATAAAAGGATACGCCGTGGACTGATCACTCCGTCACGGAAGGTGTCATGACTCGGTGCTAAGAGTACATGCTAAGAGTACCTCCACATGCTGTTATAGCTCAAATATACCTTATCGTTTATTTGGCAAAGATATGATGTCACAACACATGCGACATAATACTAACAAAAGGTTTCTAAACGTACATGTTGAACCTAATCAAATTATAGACAAAATACCTCCAAAGTAATGTAACATGTACCGCTATACAAAAGTTCTATATGCGTGAATAACAAATTCAAAATATTACAAAATATGAAATTTGGAATATCTAGACCAAACCAAAATAAGGATTTGATTAGAAACGAAACAATTAAGCGAGTACCAAATTCTGAACGAATAGCAGTACAAGCAAATTAACATAATGATAGTATTGCTGAAGAAATATGAACTATGTTCAAATTATAATAGAAGGAAAAGAGTTCAACTTACATAATAAAGTCAATGTATCAAAGATCAAGCTTCTATTCAAGAGTGCCAACAAAAATATGAGAAAAATGTAACGAATGACAAGAATCAATAATCAGAGGAGTAGAGTACGGAATTTGTACCTGATACTCAAAACCACTTATAGCATACTTCACAAAAATCTTACCCTCAAATGCCAACTATATTAAATACGAAATGTTATTCACCACCGAAACATTTTTACCTTGAATTAAATACAATCCGGACTAATAATTTCATAATAATTCGTAATCCATTCAAGGTGCTTTTAATTATTGCCTTAGTTCGTTATTAATACTCCAAAACTTAATGGTCAATAACAAAACTTAAGAAATCTTAAAACACAATTTATTTTTAAGACATTTGTCCATTGCATCACTCCAATCAATTTGATTTTATAATAATTTTTCAATTTAATTAATTTTAACATAAACTAGACTTCAAATACTCCAATTTAAATCGGATTTAAAATCATTAAGTTATACATTTTTAAATATTAGAATTTGTTGTTGAAAATTATGCTACAAAAATTATAGACCAACTACTACTTTAAAATTCATCATATGTTTATCTTTATTCAAAATTGGTGAACATATTCTCAACTTATATACATTATATATGTATAAGATAACTAAAATTGTAACGATCTAACCTGCCGGATCAAGAGATATATCCCATGCAATAGATCTTAAAATATAAAAAACGATTTTCAGATTTTAACGTTTATATTCAATTGTATTATATTCTTTTATATAAATTAATCTTTTCATTCTGATTATTATGATATCTAATTCATGTCTATATTTTGCTTAAGAGCAATCTCTAATTTAAAAATCCTAATAACTAAACTTAAAATCAAAATACAAAATAATATTTATATTCCTTGTTTGTCTTTTTACAAATTGCAGCAACAAGGAATCTAAGTTTTAGCCTTTAGGTCTTCTAGAATCTTTAAAATCTCTTTATGTCTTCACGAAAATTGTAGCTTTTGAAAAGATACACGAAATAGGCTAAAGGATTACTCGATTCGGAGTGAATATGACTGAGTTACGAATTTTCAAAATTAGGGCTGAAAATAGTGATGAGAATAAAAAAAGGTTAAGGTTTTCAGAAATGTAAAGTATGAAGATGAAATCAAATAACTTCTCTTCCTCCTCACAATTGTAGAGAACGAAAAACTAAAGAAACATGCTTTAGATTCACTCAATTCCAACATCAGAGGAATTAATTATGATTTTTCTAATGGACTGCAATGCACATGAGAATTCTATTCCGGAATTTAACTTACTAAATTCGAATAGGATTAGGGTTACATCTCCATTCTTTAAATATAAATAGGAAACAATATAGAAGTTACCAAAACCCTAATGGACTCCTCTATTTTAGTTAAATCAATTATTTAATAATCTATTAAAAGAATTTAACTTTCTAGGGAAAATAGCAACTTACTTTTTCCAATTCAATCATGCTTTTAAAAAAATAAAATTAATATTTAATTATTAACAAAAATCCGGGTTATTACAAGAATAGACTTCAGGAGTCATTTATTTTGTAACTAGACAATGCTTTACGTTGTATGCTTCTTTCAATGAGCAAGTGGAGGGTGTTTTAGTTATGTCTTGCCTTGAGAGTATAATTCTGCACGTCTATCTGTCATTTTGAGCTCATTTATAATTCTTAGTGTGAATTTGGTGAATTATTGTACTTGTATTACTGGGCAGATTTAAATTGTGTTCAATGATTCTTCTTCCCCGTTTGATAATGCTTAGGGTTGATCATTAGGGCATCCTATCCTTTTAGTAGTCTTTGTTGTTCATAGTTGTGATTCTTGTTTCAGGTTGGGTCTACGATCTATAGAAACGAAAAAGGTATTTGCTACCTTGAGGGCCCTTGTTGAAGTTATGGAATCACTCAGCAAAGATGCAGGTCCTGATGGAGTGGGACGACTTATAATGGAGGAGGTATTCTGTTTCTATGTGTGTGTGTCTGCACATGTAAATATGACATTGCCGTAGCTTTTCCTTTCAGATGCAATGTCAAAGCTCTAGCTTGTTTTCTTAGTTGTTTTTCTACGTCTGGTGTGATTATTTTATCTTGAGTTCAAGACAGTACTGCATTCAGCTTCTCATATGAGAAGTTAATTGAAAATCGCTGCTATTAAGTTCGTTGAATCGCATATTTTGTTTCAGCGGCAAGTGTCTATATTTGATATGCTAAAACCATTTAGAATTTATCTTTGTTAGAAGTTGTATTGATGACCTGTTTCTTCCTTTTGTGGGCATGCTATTTTTTCTTTTCTATTTTTTCTCTTAGATTTTGTTTATTACAGTTAAGAAGGATAAAAAAATCAGATCCAACATTATCTGCCGAGTTCACACCTTACAATATTGTCCCTCTGGAAGCATCATCGATAACCAATGCCATTGGCTTTTTCCCAGAAGTAAGTTAATAATTTACATAAAGTTGTAAACTATTTCTTCATTTTGCTGTCCTGTTCCTATGGCTATCACCAAACTCTTAGTTTGTTAGCTGAGTCTCAATTTTGCTTATTGTTTTCAGACAAGTTCTTAAGTCTGTGATTTAGGTTTCTTTATATATAGAGAGAGTGAGCTTGCACATCTCTTCTGTTTCTTTTTATTTATATTAATTCCACCCCTGAGCTCTGGTATGCACCTATTTGTGAATACCGACTTTTGTTTCTCATCTTTTTTTCCATCTGCTAATAAATGCAGGTTAAGGGTGCAATATCTGCAATTAGATATCCGGAGTCATTCCCTCGGCTTCGAGAAGACTTTGAAATTTCTGGACGGCGGGAAATGGACATGTTTGATCTTTTGGAATATGTGTTTGGTTTTCAGGTTTAGTTTTTATTTGTGTCTCCATCTTTTCTCATGTTGTTGTTGCTCTTCTATTTATTTTATGCTCTAATACTTTGTAGGACTTTGTACATTGACTTTTTCGGTAAATGTTTATAGTTAACCTGTTTGTATTTAACCGGTTTGTAGTTTTATGTCTTTTAGTAAATGTTTATAGTTAGCAATGAGAGTTCATACACTAATCACTGCTATATTTAAAAAAGAAACATCGGAGAACTTAGATTTCAGTTTTGAAATCCCTTGCTAACATTTGGTGATTGTGCTATTACGACTATTGGCAATACTTGGTATGTTTCTTAGGGTATTGTTATGCTTGTATCTCCTCTGATTGATATTCTCTTTCTACCTTTCTTAGCAATAGGTCTGGTGTTTATCCAGTGTTTTAAAAATCCCCGCACAGGTCTTAGGCCCCCCTTGGCGCCTTGCCTAGGCGCTAGGCCTCCTGACGTCTCACCGATTTTTTTTTTTTTTTTTTTTTTTTAATAGCTACCCAAACCAGATCTTGATATATTTATTTTTCTAATAATTTACTGTAGCATATCAAATCACAACAAGAAATGAACAATATCAAGTTAAAATGGGTAATTTTATTATAATTGTAATTTTTTGAACTTGTACCAACTTCAAATTATATAAATGATGATACATTTGTAATATTTAGTTCAATTCAATATAATTATTAAATTTATGTTTAGTTTATTAAGTTTTAATATTGAATTATTAAATTTTATTATTTAATAGCAATCTTGTTTATGAATAAAACTAATACGTTAAAAGTATGTTTGAAAAACAATTGCATGTTTGTGTTTGAACTTTGACATTAACAATATGAATGTGTTTGGACTTTAAGCAAAGGCCTTTATTATCTTTATTATAGATTGTTTTGTTTTAGATTATTTTTTTGTTTGGATAAATGTAATATAAAATATTAAAATTGGCTTAAAATAAAAAATCCCGCCTAGGCCCCGCATAGGACCCCTAGGCGCTAGGCCTCCGCTGCCCGCCTCCCACATCCCGCCTAGCGCCTTTTAGAACATTGTGCTTATCCGTTACTTCTTTTTGTAAGACATTAATATTTTCTTCTGAGAATTTCATCAGACATGCATTTTTCCCCCTTCCATCTTTTTCCCTACTAGCATAACTTTTTTCTTTTATTTGGGTCACAACTTCAAATTAGCAGGAAACTATGCACACTCTTTTCTAATTGGAAGCGACTTAAAAGTAAGAAAACCATTATCATATTGTTTTGATCCAAAATTGCAATCATTCTTGTAAAGGAATATAGTTTTAGTGACTAATTCCGCTGTACCACCTCTTGTTATTTAACTTATTTTTCGCATTACTCTTTTTGTCTTTCTCACTTGAAAACAGATTTGGTTCTTCTAAGTGAAATGCTTTATGTCCCATGCGACCTCATTTCGGTCCAGAATACAACTGCTTGGTCATTTGGCTATAATACTATATCATTATCCATCAAAGAACTTCCTTTTGGGTCACTAGGTAATCCATTTCAACTTTTTCCCTGGCTTATTATACTGATCTTGTCTGCAGAAAGACAACATAAGGAATCAGCGTGAGAATGTTATACTCACTATAGCAAATGCACAATCACGACTTGGCATACCTGTTGAAGCTGATCCTGTAAGTGGAGTTGATCAGTTTTTTCGCTATTTTGAGTTATCCCTTTTTCTTTCTTATTCATGAAATATTTTTTCCTATTAAAATAAAACTGAATATTTAATATTATTCTTGGCTATAAGTATTCAATTGATAGTAGTTTATGCTTAAAATAATCCAGCGTTGTGATGGATTTAGAGAAGTTGCTGATGTGATCCCTGTGAAATATTTGTGGAAAATATTTTAGTAGGCCTTTTGTGCTTTTTGGCAGAAAATAGATGAGAAAGCTATTACTGAAGTTTTTTTGAAAGTCCTGGATAACTACATTAAATGGTGCAGATATTTGCGGATACGCCTTGTATGGAATAGGTGAGTTCTGCATCCTGCTTCCATTGAATCAGTTTACTTTATGCTTTACTTATGTGCATTTAATATTGTTTCCAACAGTTTGGAAGCAATTAACAGGGACAGGAAGCTTTTTCTGGTTTCTTTGTACTTTCTCATATGGGGCGAGGCTGCGAATGTTCGTTTTCTTCCTGAATGCATTTGCTACATATTCCACCATGTAAGCCTTTTCCACTGATGGTTGGTTACTTTTCTGTTTCATCTGCAAACTTTCTCACATTGTTAATTTTCCTCCTTTTTCTTCTTGTCTGGCTGTAACTTATAATTCTAAGAGATCTTTATATAATTTTTTTTCTTCTAAGTGATCACTGTCATGCCTCCAAATCCGTGAATCCGTGCGCTCGCCATAGCGGATCTGGTGCTCACTATCTATCGTCTTTCTTAACATTCACCAACAATATACTTGTTAAAAACTCGTTTATTCAAAAACTTTACAACATAATCTTTATTCCAAAATCGTATACTTTACAATCTCCTATTATATTCCAAAATCATATAAGTCACGACTTATTCTAGTGCATCAAATACACAACTCTTCTAACACTCATCTTTATGAGTATTCTACATCTACCAACTTAAATGAACAGAACATAAAATAATACATTCAAAGAATAGAAGAGTAATCTATCATTCATATTTCCAAAGTCATACAACTTTATAGCATAAAAGAAGATAATAATAAAATGCTTTCTTCCTTAGTCCTTCCTTACTGCCAGATTCTAGTAATAATTCCTTAAGCTGCAAATTTAAAAGAATATTTGCAAAAATAAGCAACTAATTGCTCAACAAGTCTAACAAATATACATATGTTACGTTCTCGAGATATATATAAGAAAAGCACAACACAAGTTTTCAACAAAATTAACAATATAGTGAATTGAGTGGTTTCCCCCAAAAAATAACTTATGAAGTGAGCTAGATCGGTTTCCTAACACATTAAACCTTTGCCCATACAAAGGTCGTTCAACTCAATAACTAACATGCTAACAGTTTAAAAAAAACATGTGATTGCACATACAACTTTAACTCGGTTCTAACAATCAGATTTCGTCCTAAAACAATTTGGTTTGGGACAATCAATTCAACTCAAATGAAGAATTATAACAATTTAATATTTCAACAATAAACATTCCGACTGGAATAACTTACAAATTGAGTTAATCAAATGACAAATAACTCATTTTCACAAATCATTTCATATCATACAATGAACTTCATATGAAATTCCACAATTTATTAGCACGCTGTTGCACTAAGTGCAAAGGACTAGAACGACTTGCCTCGTGCGTCTTTTAGAAATTGTTTTGTGAATTGGCTAGCAAGAGTTGGGGTAAAATAGTCTTTACACAATAATATATGATATTATTGCTTACATCATCATCCTACATGATTGGTAAATTTTCCTTTACTTGGATTGAGTTATTACTTAGTTAGTTAAATTAGGTTTTCTTTCCCTAGTTCGATTACTCCAACTAGTTAGCCGTTATCGTTTAATTTGACTTTTTGTATTTATACCGTATAATTTTTGTATTATACTCGTATTATTCTCGTATTCTACTCGTATAATATTTCATATTATACTTGTATTATTCTCGTATAATATTCGTAGTATTCTCATATCTAGATTTTAACCCTTTTTAGGTTTTAACACTTGTGTTTATCTCTTTTTGTCAAAATATCGATTTTGACTTTTCGGAAATTTGAATAGAGATTATGTCTCTAACCCTCGAACGCTATGGTGTAATTCAAAGTTTTAAAAAAACGAAAAAAACGGTTTTTGCGTGAATAGTGTTTTTGTCTTTTCTCGGTTTTTTTTTTATTTTCTTATACGAAACACCACCACCTAAATTCCATCGCATAACACATAATCTAGGTCATTAAATCAACTTTTATTCATATGCGATCTCATATTCGAGTTGTATTAAGCCTTCAAATATACCCAAGTAATCATTTTTTAGGTATTCTATTCATAATAACTACGTTTTCAAGTTAACCTTTATTTAGTTTTTTTCCAAGATCATATTTACTAGTCTCATAAATATCTGGGATATTACAATCACTCAAAATGTTGTAATTATTGAGTTACTGTGTGCTATCATTGCTGATTTTTAACTTCTATTGTTTCCAGCGAACTGAGGTCCTTGAATTGGACATTGTGTGTAAGATTTGTCTATAGAATGAGTCTCTCTCCAGCCCCACCCCACCCCACCCCACCCCGAGCGTAATGAAATGTAGATCTAAGCACTCTGCCTGCCCAAACAAAATTGTATATATTTCCTCTTTTAGATTCTTGAATTTAACTGTATTTTCAAAGATGTCAATGCGTAGTCTCTACTCAATGTCTATTACCAAGACAATTGCAATTCCTGTAGCAAGGAACCCAGCATTAAAGGAGATATTAGATTATAATCAAAAGAAATGAATGCATTTTATTTAAAAAATTAAAATAAAATGAAAAGGTGTGGATGTATGTCATTACTTCCCTTCAACTATGAGTTCTTTGAAGATGGACAGTCTAATTTGGGTTTTGAGAAGGTGCTTGTGTTTTGTTACTTTTAAGTCGTAGTATGGATACTACATACACGTTCCTAATATTACAGTTTACTTTCAGAAGTAAATGACTACTAATAATATAGTAGCAAATATTGGGATATGCAGATGGCAAGGGAGCTAGACGCAATATTGGATCATGGAGAAGCTAATCCTGCTGCTAGTTGTATTGGTGAAAATGGTTCAGTTTCTTTCCTGGAGCAAATCATTTGTCCCATATATGGGACAATGTCAGAGGTCAGTGAATCTCTATATTTGTTTCTTTCCTTTCTAATTCATCCCATATTCCTTTTGACGTAATCCAATTTGATGGATTGCTGTATCGAAATTTAGTTTGGCAAAATTAGATGATCTCAAATTTCTATCACATAGAAATTACGGAAAAAGATTAAAAAATCTCAACTGCTTTCCTACCGTTAGTATTTTTTTAATGGCGCGTGAATTAGTTGTTCTTGATGTTTGATTTTATTTTTTGTGATCATAATTGTATTACTTGATTTATACAAGTAATTTAACTCAAAGGGCTCACATCGTGACATTGTAACAATATTTGAGAGCGCAGTGAAACTATAGTTGAAATTAAGTGGTGTTTGGATAACTTGCACACTTGCTTAAGGGATCTTAGAACTCTTCTTGTTTGTTTATGGTACAATTGACACCACCATTGTATAGGCCTGAGGCTAGGTCATGCAAGTGTTTCTGTACTTATATCAGGCTCATTGTAACGTGGTCAAGTGTGAGAATGTACTTTATTTGTAAATATGGTCTAGTGAAATATTCTGGAAGTGTGGGGGGAGGGTGATTGGATTTTGTCTTTTTCTTGTTTGACAATTCCCCTCTCCTCCAAAAAGGGAATGGACAAGAACGCAGAGTTGCTCATACATTGTGGCACAATGACATCTTCTACCTTTTGAAAATCAAAGCTAAATAACTGGTGAGCGAAGGAATATTGGAAACTTATTAGCTTGTGGTTGAAGGGTTTCAGCCAAAAAGCTCTTCATTTATTAATAGTATCCTACATTTACAGCCTATTATACTTGTGTTATGTATCCGGAACATTGATTCAAAATGGATATCAAATAGTTCCAATCTCCATTGTTGGTGTCAGAGTAACCTATCAATAAAGAGACAAAAACTAAAAAAAGAAGGAATATTGAAATTAATAAGGTCTTAGAGATACCATTTATCTGTAATGGGACAAATTTTGAAAGACGTGGTAATTATATCATTAAATCTTTGAAACTTATCCAATTTTTTTTATTAAATATGTGAAACAGTTAGAGAAACAAGAGAACTGGAGTAAATGATTTCTGTGTTCAAGGATCAATAGGTGGAAGAGAAAGGGAATTTTATGGTTCTCTTTAATTTTTTGGAACCCCATATAATTGAAAATACACGTATTCTGATTCCCAAAGAAATTTTTGGTTCTTTTGCCCATCTTAGTCTTAACTCTTGCGAGTATTTAATGACATGCATCACATTTCATCTGAGAAGCTATGACATGATCAGTTTTGATATGAGATGAGAAGGAGCTTTAATGTTCTCTCCAATCTGAATATGAGTGGAGAACAACTTCGCATATTCACATGTCCCTGAAAAATATCCATTTTGAAGAGTCAATTATAAAAGATTGCTAATTTCCTTAGGCTAACCTTGATCTGGAAGAATGGCTGATTTACGCCCTTAGTTTTTTTTCAGCAACTATGTAAGGCATTCTTTTTATGTTCAGGAAGCTGCTAGGAACAATAATGGGAAAGCTGCACACTCAGCATGGAGAAATTATGACGACTTCAACGAATATTTCTGGTATGCTTTTTTAGTTTGTAATTTATTGAATTTATGTTGCACAGTTAGTATATCATAAACTAATATTCCATTATCCATTCAATGTATCTATAGGTCACCTGCTTGCTTCCAGTTAAGTTGGCCTATGAAGAAGGATTCATCATTTCTTTTGAAGCCTAAAAAGTGGAAAAGGGTTAGTTTTGCTAATTCTGATATGACAAGATCTATTGGTTTTTAGTTTTTTAGTTCCTTGCATATGTTTCTTTTGCTAGAAAAATAAGATTTTATTAGAAAAGAGGGAGATTGCGAAATAAAAGGATGATGACGATTCCTCCTAGGCTAAAAATGTGAAAAGTAGGAAGGGAGTGGGATGCTCTCTAATTTCTCATGCCACCAAAAGCATGGCTACAAAGAAGTCAGAAAATAATCTGTACTGAAAGAGATGAGAGGACATGACTCGTTAAATATCCGAGCATTGCTCTCCAAGACTCCAACCAAGATACCCTAGTATAGCAAAGCAACCTCATCACATGAGCACCTTACAAACTTTCTTTCTACCAAGCCCCTATACCTGGTAAGAATCAACTCTTCGATTTCCATTGCACAATCCAACATCCACCAAAAAATCAAAATATCAAACACCACAACTTCCACACCTCAGGGCAGTGGCAACAAAGGAGAGCTGATTGGCTATTGAAATTACACTATTGTTTGGATCAGATACAGATTGTGTTTCTCAGTGATTTCTAGAATCCTAAAAGTGGTTTGACTTTGGTTAAAGTTGGCATTGAAATTAAATTAAATTTGACCATGCACAGAGATTTCTAAAGATTTAAACAATATGAGCTTCCCTGTATAAGGTTTTAATAATAAGGCACCCAGTTTGTTTAATAATGATCAACGACAAGTTTCATTACACCTGAAATGGACAGTCATTTTTGTTCTCTTCGTGATAAGGTAGATAGCGTATGAGGCCCCTCTCAATGGATCCTGACTAGGTTCACCTCAATTTATTTTGTCATCTAACAACAAGATGGGGTGCTAAATGAAATAGAGAAAGATTTGAGAGACTGATGAGCAAATGGGTGATTAGACTTTGTTTATTTCCTACTTGGGCTTCTTCAGAATATTTGATTGTATCACTCTGCCTTTGCAGCGCCGATTTTTTGGACTTGTCAGAAGACTCACATTCCCTCTTGTGAAAACCTTAAAGACATAATATGAATTTAAGACTTTTATGTTGTGTTATAGTTTTGTTAGACCGTGTTGTCCTAAAGGTTATACGAGTGGTCCATAATTATTGTTGTGGGCAGACCCACAATACTCATGATAGTTGTATGAAAGTGTTTTTTACTCCTTTGGAAGGCAGAGAATCTTTAGTGATCAGTCGGAAGAATTTACTTTTCCTTTTTCCGCTTCGAGCAAAATGAGAAAAATGGTCGGTCGCATAGCTCTTTCTTTCCCCGGTCTCCTTTCGAAGGAAAGACCTTCGCTTTCCTAATCTGGTAGGGCCGGACGGCTTTTTCCGCCACGACAACATAGCCGCCATAAAAGAAGCAGGCAAAGCGGCTTGGAGCGCTCGCTTCACGCCCTTGAATTCTTATTCCCTAATTGAAGAAAGTCGGAAAGCCAACAAAAAGATTTGATTCTGACTTCGTAGAGCTGGTGCTGCACTAATTTTCTAATGTGATTATCTTTTGTTCATGTGGTTTAATTTTTTGAAAAATATGTCTTTAGACAACTTTTGGTGCTAAATCTGATTTTTTTTTCTTTATTGTGATTTGTGTGAACCATACCCTTAAAAATAATATGGGCTCCTTGTTTTTCATTTGAGGTTCGACTTATTTAATGTTTGAAGTTATTTACTTTTGTGGAATTTGACCTTTTCTTTTTGTTTGACAAGTTGCATTTGTGGTATTTGAATTAGATGTATATGGTGTGTTCTTTAGTTCTTTTTAGCCATTGACTGCTTCTGTCTGTTGATTAACATGTATGGCATGTGTAACTATATAGCTTTCATTATGGCAGGGCAAGTTTATAGTTATCCAATCTCCGTCTATGACTTGGTTATTATACTCATTTTTCTTTTCCAACTGTAATTGAACCCCTGCAGACTGGGAAAAGTACATTTGTCGAACATCGGACTTTTTTTCACTTATATCGTAGTTTCCATCGTCTTTGGATTTTCTTGGCTGTAATGTTCCAGGTAAATATTTATATTTCCAATTAAGACTACTTATCAGGCCCTGAATGCTTTTTACTAGTCAGTGCTTAATATAATTCATCTTTTGCTGTTTTTTTCTGCTGAGTCCAGGCATTGACGATAATAGCCTTCAATAAAGGAAAAATCAATCGAAATACATTTATAACAATGCTTAGCATCGGTCCAACCTTTTCCATCATGAACTTCTTTGAGAGTAAGTATACCTGATTCCGTCCTTTTATATTTATTGCTTCTATTTACTTTAATGTAACTTCAACTTGCTGCTTATAGGTTGCTTAGATGTCCTCTTAATGTTTGGAGCTTACTCCACGGCAAGAGCCATGGCAATTTCAAGGCTGGTTATTAGGTTTTTCTGGGGTGCCTTGAGCTCTGTATTTGTGACATACATTTATGTGTGAGTATATGATCCTCTCTGATTAGGCAGTTTTTAGTGAATCAATACTTTTGTTACCCATAAATATTGCTTACTTGGTGCATAATGACATTTCAGGAAAGTTTTGGAAGAAAGAAATAAGAAAAGCTCTGACTCATACTATTTCCGAATTAATATACTTGTATTGGGTGTTTATGCTGGTGTACGTCTGGTTTTTGCCATGTTGCTCAAATTTCCTGCATGTCATCCCCTTTCCGAAATGTCTGATCAGTCATTCTTTCAATTTTTTAAGTGGATTTATCAGGTAGTTATCATTAATTTTAGTTACTGGATGTATTTGTTCTAATGCTTTAAGCAGTATACAACCTATTCATTTCTTTGACATTACCAGGAGCGATATTTTGTTGGTCGTGGTCTTTATGAAAGGACCAGTGATTATACAAGGTTTGTTCTTATTCACTTGTAAACTGGTGCCCTTGTAATTTAATGTATACTGTGGTCTTTTAGCCTCTTCCTTGATTTCTTGATTAGAATTACTCTTCAATCTTTTGATTGCCACTCCAAAACTATTTTATTGTTCTATATGCATACCCATTTGACCATGATCAGATCCCTTTAATAATGACTAGTATCTGTGCTGATATCATAACTACTGAAGTATTGAGCTTTTGAGGTCATCTGGAAATTGATTATACTATTATTTTTTAAGGAGACACTAGACCATTTGTTTTCTTTTGTTTTGTCTTGGTTCAGTGCTTTGGTGGGTCAACTATTGCTTCCTTACTTAAGAGTGTTGTTTAGAGAATTTCTATGCTTTGTGATGGGAATGTATATCTGCCATATAATCCTATGTTCCTATTCATCATCATTATAACTTGTATCCAATACAAACATGTAGTCTAAGTCGATCGAATTTGATGTCAATAATTTTAATGAAGCTTATATTGGTGATACAGTTGCTTTTGAATGACAATATTTATGCTTTGGCCAAAATTTTGTGTTGCACGCTTGCACGCATGTCCCATAAATTGCCATATACTCATCTACAATTGATATGACCATATGAATATTGGTTTGGTGGCTGACGCATTTGCCGTTTTTGCTTGCTCAAAGGTAAGTACAGATTGGATGAGAGAAATTAGTATCTTCATCATATTCTGTCTGATTATAGAGTTTCATTATAGGCTGATCCGGACACTTCTTATGCCAAGTGTCTATAATTGATGCAGTTTTACTACTGTGATATAATGTCTTAGCTTTTAGAATAAAAACATGAAAAATAGTAACTAAATTTCTTAAAGAGGTGCCTGAATATTGTTTCTAGCATGCATGTTGAACTCTCTTGTTATTGCCATCTATTGTAGGTATGTGATCTTTTGGCTGGTGATTTTCGTTTGCAAATTCACCTTCGCCTACTTTCTCCAGGCAAGTTGTGAGGCCTTAATATTATAATTCAGTTTGTTATTAAATCAGGTGATGTCATATGACGTATTTCTATTAACATACGCAGATTAGACCTTTAGTCCAACCCACCAACATTATTGTGGACCTTCCATCGTTGGATTACTCATGGCATGATTTTATCTCAAAGAGTAAGCTAAATCTGATTAATTCATTATATTGTTGTGTATATGTTTTGATATATTGAGTATTTCAGGAGGTATCAAGTGTTTTTACTAAAATTCCATGTGTTCTCATAGTATCTGGTAGTTTTCCTATGTAATAAGTTAAAAGAACTGTTGTAAATGGATCCATATGTGTTATTACATGTCCAGTTCATATTCTGCATTGTATAACGGATTAAAATTTGGAAAGTAAAGAAGTTAGGAGGGATGGAAGATTTATCCCTAAAAAGGTACTGTTTCTCTACAATTTCATATTGATGGACTCCACAACACGCTTGCGTGAGTTGGTCGTCGCCCGGATTGTTTCTAGCAAAGTCGTAAGGTGGAATGCTCTCGACATCTCAACCCAACGTCTATATTGAGATGAGAACCTTGGTACAATCGATCGCGTAAGGAAGTTGTGTTGAATGGAACATCAATGACATCTCGACCCCTCGCTTATATGTAAGCGGTAACTTTGGTACAATCAACGATTGATGTATGGTAGAAGATGTCACACACAACTATGTATTGTTGTATGATAAGTCAAATTGAACATTTATAAACAAATCATGAATAATTTGAGAGTTCTCAAAGAACTAAAGGAGAATAATCTCACCAATTGTATTACCAATTGTATTGAATAATAATAATGTCTCATGAATTACATTCATGTAGCTTATTTATACTAATAACTAATAACAATAACCCTCATTCCATAAGGAATAAGAAATAAAAAAGGAATGTAAAAACCTATCTTACAAATTCACATGGAAATCAAATCCTATCTAATATAACTCCTAGATATATTAGAAATCTAAAATATACTGAAAATGGATAATTTAAGAAGTAAATCCGCGTCAAAAATCTGTCAAAACGCGTAAAAACCCATTGGAACTCATTTAATTCACGGGTGAATCCAGCAAGAGAGGAATGGGTCAGCGAGTTCGTATAGCGTTGGGACGGATTTGGACAGCGATGAATTCGCCGGGCGTTTGCCTTGCTTAATTCGTCAGGGCGAATCCAATTTTCTTGCTGTGACGTCCTTTGGTATAATGGCCATAATTTTCTCGTTCGAACTCCGATTGGGACGATTCAAGAGGCTCCGGAAAGCTAAGGAATAACTCTATAACTTTAATTCTTTGAGGATTTAAAGATTCTAGCTGGATCAAGGTCGAAATTGGCCTTAAAGTGGTTGTTATGTAAACGGCAAGCTGAAAACTCCAAGCTTTGATTTCTGTTGCATGATGAACGCATTGCCTTCACGCTTGAATCATTTTTCTTCGTTCCATGCATTCCAACCTCGTGTTGTCGCTGGATAAATTGTAAGCTCCGATCCATGCAATGTACACGGGCCCAATTAATTGACTTGAACTCCAATGTAACCATCTTTGTGTTGAATTCAGTCCAACTACTTGTGACCATTCGTTGAATCCTTGGAACTTGATTTGAGTCGTTGTTTGATGCGAGCCCGACCAGTATTGTATCACATATGGTCCTGGCTCGAGTAAAAACCAGTTTTACCATAATACAATAAATTCTTTTCCCCCATTTTTTTTGAAAATGAACATAAGAGGAAAGAGGTTGTCCTCTCTTTCCTAAATCCTTTCTCACCTTAAAAGGAAAATATTTTCTTTCTCTGTCTTTGGGTTTTAGTGTTTTCTAGAAAATACAAGTGTTTGGGACTTTTTTTGATAATATCCATCGTGTTTTGTGTCTTTTTTGTTGGTTGTTATTGTTGGTGAAACACCGAAACTTGAAAGGATTTAGGAAATGGAGAGAAATAACTAGGAGACTGTTACAGGAGAGAGAAACAAACAAGAGAGAAAAGTAATGTTTAGTGCCAGGTTGACAGATGAGTTGTGTAATTCTTGTCAAGTTTAGCCCAAAATGACTAGATTCTCTTATGACTTAGCAAACCTGTATTGGTACTTGCGTTCCCAATTATGGTACTCTTACGTTTTGAAACTCTAAATTTAATATGTACCCAAATATTTTGTTGTTTTGTTCCTCTAATTTCATAAAACATCAATATTTTTAACTTAGTATTGGCATTTCATTTTGTACTAAATTATTTGTAGAACAAACAACTTGTTAATGAAACTAGAAGTCCTCTCTGAAATTTTGCTTTATTGCATTAGATTATAAGTTAATTCCTAACTATAAGCATCCATATAAAGCTACCCTTTGCATACCACGTTTTAGCTTATGGAGCTCATCGCATTCCCATGTCGATATTTTTATGTACTTTTGGCGGAGAAGGTTTTTTTTTTCAGTCACCCCAATTGTACTTGGCCAGCACCCCTTGGTGCCTATTTCAATATAATTGTACTGTTTCTTTTAAGGAAAGAGGGGGGGAGGGGGAGGGGGAGGGGAAATGATTTAGAATTTAGTGGGAGTCTTTTTCTTTCCCTGCCAAGCGTGCCATTAACTATAGTCTTCTAAGAGTTACGAATATTCTACATCAACTTACTTTGGGGTATTTTTATCAAAGTAGCCTGTTTTGGAGGATTTGGATTCTTCCAGTCATTATTTGTGGAATTTACATTAACAAAAAAGACTAGATTATATAGTTTGGTGTCGTACTTAAACCTTCTTATGAGCATATAATTCTCCCTTTACGCTCTGTTTCTGAGTTTTAAAATGGATAGAAAAGAAAAGAAATGGACAGAAAAGTTAAGTTTTCTTTCCAATTCTTATGTTTCTGAGTTTTTTAATAAACGGAAAAGAAAAGAAATGGATAGAAAACTTGGCCACTTTTTCTGCTAAAGTTTTCCGTCCAAAATTGGCCTGATTTGGACGGAAAAGAAATTGGAATAAGTAATATTTTTATAATTTCCATTATTATTCTCAACTTTTAATATAATAAATTTTAAATTACAACTCATGTCCTCAATTTTAAATTTTCTATTTTTTTCTATTAAAAACTCAGAAACAACACAAAGAAAAACTTCAAGTTTTCTATTTTTTTCTTTTCTGTTCTAATTTATGTTTTCTTTTCTTTTCTGTTCAAAACTCAGAAACAGAGTGTTAATGTTTTTCTGGATGGAAGCAATTTTGTTTTTTAGAATTAATTATCTTTCTGATATCTGCTTGATTTTTTTTTGCAGACAATAATAACGTGTTGACTGTAGCATGCCTGTGGGCTCCTGTTGTGGCTGTGAGTGTTACATTATTTATTCATGTTTCTAGGATTTATGATTAGCATGAAAAGTAACTAGTGAAGTAATAAATATATGTTTAAAGTATTTTGAGGTATCAGGTTTTGCAGCAACTTTCAGAATGGAATTCATTGAGATAGCTATTCCTACTATATGACAATACCGTTAATGTGTTTCATATTCTGACTATTGTCCATTTAGAAAGTCATTTTGTTGTATCATTGCTGCTGTTACTCAGATAATCTGTTATTGGTTGAGCTGTTTGGTACCACACTTTATCAATTGTTTTGCCAGGGTAGTCAAAATACTGTCTAATTCCAAAGAAAGGAAAGAAAAGAAACGAGAGTTTTCTAAAATACATGGGTCTAACAATTACAACTGGGCTCTTTCTATTCTAATCATCTGTTCTTCAAATACTCTCCAAGTCTTTCCTCGATCAAAATTTACTATTTGTTTTATTTATTTATTTTGACATTAAAAAAGCTTTTTGATCCAGAATTACTCATCTTATCTTCTGTCTTTTCTATCGCGAGTCCCCAGATCTATATCATGGACATTTATATATGGTACACTCTTTTGTCTGCAATTGTCGGTGGTGTAATGGGTGCAAGGGCACGGTTAGGCGAGGTAACCATTGTAATTGTTTGTGATAATTATTCATTTAATAAAATTGTTGTACCTTTCTGGCACAAATGTTTTTCCTGTCATTTCCCAGTCTGTTGGCTGTTGATCGCAAATAGCTGTTTTTGGCAGATTCGCTCAATTGAAATGGTTCATAAACGCTTTGAGAGCTTTCCTGAAGCCTTTGTCAAGAACCTTGTGTCATCACATACAAAAAGGTATCCGTCTGTTTCTATTCTAATAGTCCATGTATGTTAATACTAGCAGGTTGATATTTATTGACGTGGTGTTGCTTAAGGCTACTGGATGCGACTGTCTGTTTATTGAATCTGTAGACACACATATTTAAAATATTTGTACACATTATTTGAGTATCTAATATCTGAATGTCAATTTCATGTTATGTTGGTAATGTATGGATGTGATGCACCCCAACTTTGGCAGTGGAACGGTATCTATAAGATGATTTGACGTTAAGAGAAACATCTTACTTTAGGGGTAAATCTACTATTGTCTTTGGTTGAAATTCAGGTATAGAATGGTTATTTTGCAGTAATTAGTAATATTGTGGATGGATAATATTCAATTTACAATCTCTCTCCGGAACTTGCATTGTGATAACTCCTCACTCTAATTGGTTTGGGTTTCAGAATTGCCTGCATACTTTCTCTAAAACACTATCCAATGTGGGTTTCGGTGATTGTAATTTTTTTTGAAAAGGTTTATGGTTGGCATCACTGAATATAAATGTTTAATGACAATATATTATATTGATTTCTTAACTTCCTATAAAAAAGATGGTGGTTGGTATATCGAATTGAAAAGTTGAAATGCTTTTAAGTATAGAGCGGGTTGGTATATCGAATTGAAAAGTCGAAATGCTTTTAAGTAGAGAGTATAATTGGAAGGACTGTCCAAGTAAATTAGGCCATTAAGGCGTCCAATTTCATCAATTGATGATAGCAAAAAGAACATCTACCCCTTGATACCTTCAAAAAAGCCGTCCACACAGATTTATTTTCTTATTTATGTAGTAATATTGGTATACATACATGAATACATTCATATATACAGTCATACACAGACATACACATGAATGCATATATATATATATATGTGTGTATATAAATATATATCCTAGACAAATATGTTTGGTTTCTTTTACTGCCCTTCTGAATGACATGTTTGGCATGTGATCTTAACAGGACACCTTTTAACAGACAATCATCCCAGGTTGGTTATGCCTCTATTCCTGTTTTTTTTTTTTTTGGTTTTCTCCTTGGTCCCTCACTTCCTCTAATATTTGTTTTAGCTTGATTCGTGTTTTGAACCAGCCTATTCGATGTTTCATTATCTTTTATTATATTCAGTTCACCTGATATAATTCCTATTATTTGTTCTATTTTCCAGTTGCGGCCATATATATATATATATATATATTAGTTATTATACTTTCTTTGTCTGTAAAATAGTCTTACTCCTTTTATGTGTAGACACATTTAGACAGTATTTTTTTTAATAAAATGTTTTCTTAATACTGAAATTTATTATTAGAAAATATTATGGAAATTAATTTATTTGGTAAATAAGATTTGGAAAATATTTTTTTCTGAATGCCTTATTGTGAAAAATGGATAGCTACTTGAATCATATGAATTTTTAATTTACCTTCATGAGTTCATGTGTTCAGAAACTAGCTAAAGCCTAAATGGATATGCTTGCTACAGTTTTGCTTGTGCTCGTATTTTTTGTCATTGCATTTCTGGTGATATATGTTCATTTGGTTTGCTCCCTTGGATTACTGAAACAACACGAGTCAAATCCCGATTTCGGAACAAATCTCGGGTCAAATTCCAAGTCCGAATCGAATCAAATCCATCCAAATAAAGTTTTAAACCATTGGCCCAATAATATTTTTTGGGTCATCTTAGCCCACTACGGGCTCACCCAAAAGGTCATGACTTGAAGGTATTATTGTTAGTAACTTAGTTATCTATATACAGACAAATTTTTTCTATATCTTTCGATGTGGGACTGAGGTGTTACAAACTCCCCCACTTAAATTTTTGACGTTCCCGTCAGAACCGATCACACACACGGTCCACAAATCTCTGTCTTTTTAGCCATTGTGGGATAATACCGTCTGGTTTCGTGTCCTCACTTCCGGACTTCCTTATCTTCATTGTGGATAATACCACCAGCCTTCGTGTCACCACCTCCCGGCAACCCGATCGGATGACCCGACCCGAGCTTTTGAATGTCGGCTTTTATACCATATGAAACAACCCGAGTCAAATTTCGAGTCTAGAACAAATCTTGGGTCAAATTCCAAGTCCGAATTAAATCAAATCCATCCAAATAAAGCCTTAAATCATTGGCCCAATAGTATCTTCGGGTCATCTTAGCCCACCACAAACTTATCCAAAAGGTCATGACTTAAAAGTATTATTGTTAGTAATTAATTCCTTATATACAAACAAATTTTTTCCATATATGTAGGACTGGGGTGTTACAATTACTTTCTTCCGGTTCCTTTTCCTTATTACTAGGGCTGTTAATATCTCCGAATTTGTATTTCATTCATTCATTCTATAGACAAGGTAAGGGTTTACTTACTTACCAAAACCCTCACTGCACTAGAGGCATTTGGGAAAATATAATAAAAAATTTTGGTTTGCCCACATTCTACATAGTATTTTACTTAATATGTTTAAGTTCTGGTACTTGTCTTTCTAGATGGCACCAGATATTTGTTTTCCCTTCTTCAAAGTAGACTTATTGTTTTGGCATTGCCCATAATATCCCTCGATCATCTTACTATTAGTTTATTCTTTACGTATTTCCAGGCTTCTGAAGATACCAACAAGACTTATGCGGCCTTGTTCTCCCCATTTTGGAATGAGATCATAAAAAGTTTGCGTGAAGAAGATTACATAAGTAATAGGTTAGTTGCTGAAGCATTATGCATTTCTACCTAGTTTAAGCAGTTGCGTCTTTATTACCTGTAATTATAGTCTTATAGACATGCTTTTCTATACTGAGATTTCTGTCTCTCTCCCCTCTGCTTAATTATTTTCTTAAAGCAATTAATCTCTGCACGGATTTACTTTTTCCAGGGAGATGGACTTACTTTCCATGCCTAGCAATGCTGGAAGTTTGAGATTAGTTCAATGGCCTTTGTTTCTTCTAAGCAGTAAGGTGAAACCTGCTAAATATTTTCTGGATAACTTATCTGATAATAGCTTCAGGTGTCAGTCCCTATTCTTTCTGTTTTGAATGTGCATTATCTCTACAGATCTTGTTGGCCATTGATTTAGCCTTGGACTGCAAAGATACACAAGCAGATCTTTGGAGTAGAATATGCAGGGATGAATACATGGCATATGCTGTACAGGAGTGCTACTACAGTATTGAAAAAATATTATATTCTCTGGTTGATGGGGAAGGGAGGCTTTGGTATAATTCTCTTCAGTCACTTGTCTTTGGAAATAAAACTCTTTACAATGTCATTTGTCAACCCTACCCTACCTGTTTTAATTGTTTCCTCGATCAGTTGGTCAGATTTGTAGAAGTAGAAGGCATGCTCGTAGTTTTGAGGTTTTCTCCTGATGCCTATGGTATTTTGTGACAGGGTTGAAAGAATCTTCCGCGAGGTCAACACTAGTATATCGGAGGGTTCACTTGTGATAACTTTATCCCTTAAAAAGCTTCCCGTGGTGCTGTCTAGATTTACAGCATTGACCGGGCTTCTGGTAATTGTTATATTGTGTACAAATGAATTTAAATTACTGAAATCTATACCGCTAACCTCTGCTTCTGTACTGATATCTGAGCCATCCATAGATTTTTTCTGATATTGAGAACCCCCCCTTCCGTTCGCCCTCCCAAAAAAAAAATCAAAAATCAAAATCAGAAGAATACAAGATTTAGTTTAACTCGTTGTTATTACTCATCAATGAAAATTGCAGCCACTGTCCTGTAGATGTGATGACAAGTGGGTGATTTTGGTCCTAGTGTCTCTGTAGCCTGTTACATTATGGTTCCAAAATATTATTTCACTTTAGCCTTGAAATTATTTGTATTGTTTTGTTAAAAAAGCATTGAAGCAAATAAAGGAAAAGGTATAAACTGAAAATGAGGGTGGGGAACTGAACTTATGGGGTGAATGACCATACTAGAGCTGTGCAAGATTTTTTTGCAAGATAGTTCTCCATTATTTCATGAATAGGACAGCTGGTACTTATTATGGCCATGAGATGTTAAGTGGTAGCTTCCTGCTGCCCAGGTAATTTTCGAAGTACTGGCGGTAATATGTTATTTGATAAATCTTGACTCATCTACTTTGGATTTCTAAATTGTAGAATAATTTATTAAAATTGAAATCTTGATAACACACCATTTCATGACTTTTTGATGTCTTTCTCGCCTCTTTGGTGTTCGCTGTTTATTAACAACCAATTGTCACTTTTGTTTTGCATCTGGTCATACAAATGAGCGCTGGTTGGTCAGGTTTTGCCCTCTTCAGTGAACTGCAATTCTGCTATATCATCTGTTTTCCCTGAACTATAGCATCTTTCAGTTTTCTTGTGAACTAAAGTTTTTTACGTTCTAAGTACACTGCTCAACTTCTTCTTTATAAAAATTGAAAAGTAAACAAATTGGATAGCATGAGTCCCACACCATTATACTATATAAGTAAACTTTACAAGAGGTGTGAAGGCTCTGAAAAGCCCTTTTTACGTTCCAGTTTTGTCTTTCCTCCTCGACCCTCCTTGTTTATTGTATCTATTTAGTTATGAGTAGCATGTATATCTGCTTCTGTAAATGAAGATTTGTCAGTTAGCTACAATCGTCTTTATTGCTTGTGCAAATTATCAAATCTATAGAATTCAAGTGCACAGATATTTATCAATTTTGATCGCTAGTGGTGCTAAACTTTTCCGTTTGCACCACGGTACTTGATTGTTGTCTGATAAAACAGAACAGATTGGACCTATTGCCAATAAATGTACACCTTGATGATGATGCATGTTCTCATATTTTGTAGTTTCTGGTGACTAATTTGTTTTATGCTTTTCTCCAAATACACTGTTGGCAAGCACTCATGACGGTTTGGACTCGTCAAAAGTGCATTAGTATTCTTTTGTGTTGAAATTATGTTTTCTTCTTTCAAATTTTGCCTCATACTTTTCATGTATTAAGCTGTCTCATGGATAAATATCTTGGTTGTTTGTTTGCCGTCATATTGGTATTTTATATTGTATGGTATTTTCGTCAGTAGATAAATATTTCTTGCATCTCTCTGTTTTGGCCTTTTGGGTATTTGGTACATTCTACGAGTTTACGGGTTTTGTCCTCTCATTTATCTTCCAATTTCCTCCGCAATAACTTACATTACATACACATCAATTCATGTATTAGATACGGAATGAAACACCGGAACTTGCAAAAGGTGCTGCCAAAGCCGTGTATGATCTGTATGAGGTGGTTACACATGAATTGTTGTCTCCTGATTTAAGGTATGCAGTTAGCTACACATTTCTCTTGTAATATTACCAAATTGTTGTTTACACTTGCAGAGTTAATATATACACTCTGATCTGTCAGGGAGCAGCTTGATACATGGAACATATTGCTGAGGGCAAGAAATGAAGGGCGCCTGTTTTCTCAGATACAATGGCCTAAAGACCCTGAAATTGTAATCTTCTTTAAAAAATTTTTGTTCATCTGATGTTTTAATTCAACCCCTGCACAGTTACAGGCATTTCCTATAATATATTTTCTGTGTTTAAATTTGGTGTAGAAGGAGCTAGTGAAGAGGTTGCACTTACTTCTCACGGTAAAGGATTCTGCGTCAAACATTCCCAAGAATCTTGAAGCAAGAAGAAGATTAGAATTTTTTTCAAATTCATTATTTATGGACATGCCTCCAGCAAAACCAGTTTGTGAAATGATTCCATTCTGGTAAAATTAATGAATGCTTGTGGAGATTATTATGCTTTTATTCCTTAAAAGATAGACTAACGTTTATTTGGTTTTGTTCATGAACAGTGTCTTTACTCCATACTACAGTGAAACTGTTCTTTATAGTTCCTCTGAGTTGCGGTTTGAAAATGAGGATGGAATATCTATTCTTTTCTATCTCCAAAAAATTTTCCCAGGTACTTTTCTCACTGGCTTAGTTGTTTTATTTGAGGTTTTTCGTTTCTAATCTTGTAGGCCTAGTGTTTTAAGTTATTCCTTTCTGCCTAAATTGAGTGGTTCTGTTTTTTTCTGTATTATAACACATAAATAATTACACATTTTGGTACATTATGATGAGGGACATCAATCTTGGGATTCTGTCACTCATGCGAGCCCTTTTAAGTTCATTCCCAAGATTTTGCCCTATTCCTCTTGTGTGATATGTAGTACTGTTATGATGATATTTGGGCGGGTGCCTTCCTTTTTGTTAGGCCTTTCTGCTTCATTCTTTCATTTTTAGGCTTCATAATGCACTTATATTTTGTTTCCTTTAGCTGGATGGGAGTTTCACTTCTTGGGACTTCCTTTCTTTGGGAGTGATCTGGGTAATGAGAAGTTTGACTTCTATGCATTGTCCCCTTCTCTTCAGTTATTGCCTTCAATTTCCTCTCTTCCTTTTTGTCTTTGTCGAGGGAGTGTTTCTCAACCCCCCCTCCCCGGGAATGATCTGAACGGAAGGGTTTACTCAGTAGAAGCGAAGGATTTCTTTTTTCTTTTTTAAGTCATCTTGAGTTTTATATACAATTAATCTATTTTCAAGTTAACCTTCATTTATTATAAAGCGTCACATTTATTCTGAATCATTTCCCGAGTACCACCGATGTACATCAGATGAAGCACATCATATCCCCAATGTTTTCCAGCCTCCAAATTTTCGTGTAAGAGACATTTCATCATTGTTTCTGTTTCAAGACGTCCCTGACCTTGGCATCATTTCCGTGCTTCATAGTTCTTAACCCTCATCAGTTTTAGCTTCCTCTGGATCCTTCTTTTGCAGGACTTATGGTATTTTGTTGACCGAGCTTCATGCTCTAGTCCAGCTGAGACCAGTGCTTTGATACAATGTCATGTCTTCAGTTATCCGCAAAGCTTACATCAGATTAGAATGATCAAATCACTGAATATCCATGCCTCCATACTGATTCTTTGGTATTAATTTCTGAATGAAGAACATGGGGCATGGGAAAGATGGAATTCTTAGTACTTTCTCTCTCACGCTTCCTCACTTACTATAACTTGCTTTTTTCTGGTTTTTGTATGTGGGTGGTGTGTATAAGGGGAAAATAAAATTTAATTTTAATAGTTTCATTTTTGGGAGGAAATTTGTACCCTATTTATAACCCCCATTTATCTCAGGGTAACACCTTATCAGTTTACGTGTTGTGCTGTGTGAATGGAGATGCATGGTATATGTGGAGTTACAGAATACATATAAAGTTTATATGGTCAACCTTCTTGATGAAAGAATTTAGTGGTTGATGCAATTTTGTGCTATTGTGAATAAGAAACACGCAGATGTGTGATTTGTCTTCTCTTTTTAAATCTTTTTCTTGTTTAGGATTAGTGATTGCTGCTTTTTCGTCATCCTTTGTTGATTTATGTTATAGGTATTGTATTCATGGTATTTATACAATTTTGACCTCCCTAGCTTTACTCTTTCTATATTTGTGAATTTTTATATTATAAATATTTATGATATTCTCTTCTAAGTTGTATTACAAACATTTTTTTGTTCTTTTTAGATGAATGGGAGAATTTATTGGAACGCATTGGATGTGGTGATACTGGGGATGCTGAACTTCAAGAGAGCTCTAGCGATTCATTGGAGCTTCGGTTTTGGGCATCTTACCGAGGACAGACTTTAGCTCGGACAGGTCAGATCTGATGCTGAGGTTTTTTTTCATGTATTTAGCTTTGGTTATGTATAAGCTCAGTACATGCATATTAATTTCACGTTTTGTGGAAACAGTAAATTTATAAGGTAGCAAAAAGTATCCTCCATATGAGACTTCTGATTTTGTTTTTTGTTGTGGCTGCATATATAGTGCGTGGTATGATGTATTATAGAAGGGCATTAATGCTTCAGAGTTTTTTGGAAAAAAGATCATTTGGAGGTATTCAATTTCTTGATTCTTCTGATATCTTATTCTTGCTTGAAGGCTAAGCCACGGATATATTACATCTCTTCCATCCTTCTTATAAACAGACGAAGACTATTCTCGAAGTACTTTCCCCACAACTGAAGGTTTTGAGCTCTCTCGTGAAGCTCGAGCACAAGCTGATTTAAAGTTTACATATGTTGTTTCCTGCCAAATTTATGGACAACAAAAACAAAAAAAGGCTCCAGAGGCTGCTGATATTGCCCTTTTGCTGCAACGGTATACCTTACTTACAATGCTAAATGTAAACTACTATCAAACCAAATAATTCTTTTGGTGCGCGAGTGTTTTTCCCTTTTTTTTTTTTTTTTTTGGGGGGGGGTTGTTGGTTTGGTTTGAACTTTCTGGGCTAAGTCAAAATTTTGGAAAGTTCAGCATAAGAGAGAAGAACGGTTAAAATTTTGATGTCTAAGGCCTTTTTAGAATATCGACAATAACATGTTGAGACTCACACCAGTACTGTGTTAAATACTCATCTAAATATCATTATCTTGCTATTTATCCTTTCCTCATTCTTTTTGGTAATGCATATATCACAAGATTTTTGTAATCAATACCGTGAGTAAACTTATTCTTGCAGGTGTATTCTTACTAGACTATATATAGAAATTTATATCTATCTTAATTATGTGAACTTTGTTTAGCTATGTTCACACACTTTCTACTCGGTCAGCATGGGAATTTTGGGTGTTATGGAGACTACAACAGAAAGAGCCCCACTTTGATAGCTATGTAATGACACAAGGTACATTGAGGTTGTGTGTTCTGTGCTGAAATGCATGAGAATTGAAGTAAATACTAAGACCGTTCAACTCTTAAAATACCTAGAGCCAAAAGTTTATAGTACTTGTGATAGGATCACCTAACATGCTACACCATCCAAGAACAGATGCCCAAGTGATTTTTATCACCCAATGTAAGGAAATACCCATGTTAGTAGTCAAACTTATATTCACTCCAACAGAGAATGTACTCAAGGTGTGCCTTGTTTCTTTTTCCTTTTTTTTGTGGATAATTTACCTTGTCAGAATGAACATTCTGAGATGAAAACAACATTTGGGGAGTTCCCAACAGCATGGCCCTCACCCAACTAGAATCTCTTATTGTTAAACTAGCACCTTAATAATCTATCTTTCATCGGTACATCCTACTAGCTTTATCATGTATGGTTATAGTTACTGTAGATTTCTAACGGAACTTCACACTGTACAATTTACTTGTTTGGTATTAGGAACGAGGCACTTCGAGTTGCTTTCATACATGTGGAAGAGAGTGGAGCGGCTGATGGGAATGTTTCAAAGGAATTTTATTCAAAGCTAGTTAAAGCTGATGTACATGGGAAGGATCAGGTGTGTAACAACATTCAGTGACCGTTTCTTCAAAATAGTCTGTTAATTGTTTCTGTGCATCATACCATTTCTTTTTCTAATTTTATTTTTTATGTAGCGGTGGTTGTGATTGGCTGAAAGGAAGACAACACCTTTTCTTTATTAACTTGGTATCATTTGGCTGTTGTTGATTTTCAGTATATATCCCCCCCAGTATCTGTTGAAACAGAAGCAGAAAATAGACCTAATATTTTAAGACTATCAATAATTTCTGTGATCGTCTTAACAGTCCCACATTTGTTAAATTTGACCTGGTAACTCATTATATATATATATATATATATATATATATATATATATATCTTTGGGGACTCTCCACTTATTGTCAATTGGATGCTTCAATTCCTCATTCATGTATCCTAACAACACACATTAGTATTAATTTTTCTTCAATATTCAACGTCACCAGGTGGGGATCCTTTTTTTTGGGGTGGGGTGGAAGAGAGGAATGGAATGGATATTCAGTGATCACTTGTCTCTTCAGCTTGTAACTATGGCACCTTCCTTGCCTCATCGTGGGCATCTTCGATGGAGGCTTTGTTGTTTTCCATTTTCTATGTAATGGAGAATCTCTCGCCCTACTTCTGACCTTTGGTTGTTTTCAATTTTTTATTTTTTAAATTCCTCTAGCTTTTACTGTGTAATTCATGCCCTCAATATAGCTTTCCCCCTTCTAAGAAATGCTTCTTTTACAAGAACAAAAAGGAAATTCATCTAGTTAGAGGGTCGCCAATTCATTGGCTGGGATTCCTAATAAGTTTTTCGAAAATGAAACGCTGAATTCCTTTTTCTTTTCTTTTTTTAACGAACTATCACTTTAAGTCTAGGTCTGCTAACATAATGGGTTGAGACTCCTTAAAGAGTGATGTTTTGAAAAGAAACGCCGTTTGTGGAACCAAGGGACTCTCTTGGGACACTGGGTCGGCACCTGATGCTTCAAATATTTTATTTCTATAGCTTTATGAATAAGATATACTGCTATTTATTGGGTTCCTTTTTTTATCTTCAAATATTATCTAGTCATTGAATTAATTTTGAAGTTCTATTACAAATGCTGCTATGGTTGACTGAGACCTAGTATATTTGTTTTCGTTTTAAACTGAGAGTTAGTTTTATATTTTATCAACAGGAATATCTGTAATACTGGGGATTTAGAATTGATGTGTTATAATTTAGGAATGGGAGAAGAATTTATTCATATCTATGGTTCTGGATGGGTTGTATCACCTCTATATATCCTTTATGGAAAAGATTGTCTCTGTAATGTTAATCTACATTTTATCCTGTTCATTGTATATGATTTCAAACACTGAGTCATGCATACTCCTATGTATTTGTTGTTAATTTCTGATTTGTATGAACATGTTTTTTTTTTTTTTCCCCCTCCCCCCCCCCCCCCTTTGTAGTTTAAAATAGTATTCGTTTGGGCTGAATTTTGTTGTTTACTAGTTCAATTGTTGCTTTGCTTGTTCTGTTTCTTTCTTTTCCTTTTCTATTCCTCACTGTATCTTTTTATTAGATTTACGTTGTCTGGTTGTGGCTTGCAATATTTCTATGCAGTTTTAAATTTTTAAACAATATGTAGGAAATATATTCTATTAAACTTCCTGGGGATCCGAAACTTGGAGAAGGGAAGCCTGAAAACCAAAACCATGCTATAATTTTCACTCGAGGGGAAGCTGTTCAAACCATAGACATGAATCAGGTAACTGTCTTCTTTCTCAAATTAAGCTGTCTGTTTGCTTAGTGATTTCCATAACCTCTTAAGTTAACTAGTCAGTTATATGAATTGTATCTGCTCCTTTTAATTGTTTGAAATACCCCAAGTTGTTGATAATTCCACCAAATATATTATATTCCTTCCGTCCTCAAAAGGATGAGCAAAGTTTCACATATATTAAGAAAAACAAAAGTAGAGAAAAGAGAGTAAATAAAGTTCCAAATTTCTCCTTAGTAGTCCCATAGGATTCATAAAGTGATAAGTAATTTTATTTTTTAATACTAATGGACCCCACTAAATAACATAATTACCCTTCTCTTTATATACTTCATGTCATCTTTTTGGGGACAAAAATAGTTGTACCTTTGCTCATCCTTTTCAGGACGGAGGGAGTATATATTTCTGTTACTATTAATTAAGCGAGATTGTCTTGCTTTTGTCACTCATACATTTATACAATATGAAATAGAAGTACTTACCAAATCATCTATCTCATCCTTTTCTCCCTCCAACTCTTTTCCATCCATTACTCCGTTAAATTCTTTTTGCTTAAATATTTCTTCCCTTGTGTTATACAGGATAATTATCTTGAGGAGGCAATGAAATTGAGAAATCTTCTGGAGGAATTTCGAGGAAAGCATGGCCTTCGCCCTCCGACCATTCTTGGTGTGAGAGAGCATGTGTTTACAGGAAGGTTTGATACTCTTTCTTAAACTTTTCCCCTCTGACTGAGGCTTCCTTTGTTTTATTATTAGTACCTCTTTTATAGTCTTTTACTCTGTTGTTATGTCTATGTAGTGTTTCCTCCTTGGCCTGGTTTATGTCCAACCAAGAGACTAGTTTTGTGACCTTGGGACAACGTGTTCTGGCCTATCCTCTGAAGTGAGTACTCAATTCTATCTGCATTCTTTAAAACGAACTAAATTCTATGTGCGTTTAGATCAGATAAGTTGTCAAATAGTTGCTCATTTTGTTAATATGCTTGATGTTTGTTCTATTAATAAACTTATACTCATTAAAAGAATTCTTAGTATGTGTTGGTGCTGTAAGTGCTGAAAGCATCCAGATTAATAGCTGTAACCTAAACTTGCTGCACAGTTCAAACCTAGTCACCTATTCACTAGGGTTTGCTGTCCTGGTGTTCGCTTCTTAAAGTGTCATCTATTTTTCCAATATTTTAAGTTATCCTGATTAGCACTTCAAAACAGAGTTATACTGATCAGCAATTCAGTGATTTATTTTCACTTGTGCTCTGAGGCTGTGATTTATCTTCCGTAGCAGATGATAATGTCTCTTCAAGCTCGTGAGCATGTCTTATATGTTTTCTAGCCATCTGCATTTCATATAACACGCTTTTGTTAGATGATTGATAAGTACAAATATATCTTACGCAGCAGGTGATGATTTCTAGAAGCCCGTGATAATGTCCCTTAAAGCTTCTGAGCATGCTTTATATGTTTTCCAGTCATCTGTATTTTGGATAACATGGTTGCTCTTTTTAAATGCTTTATAAAGGGCAAATTACTTTTTAAGTTATTTGTTTACGATTGTCGGCAGAACAAGATCTATCTGCTTCTGGAGTTCATTCTCTTTGTAAGAAGCAACTTCATGTAAAAGATGTATAAGTTTTGATGATTTTGAAAATCATAAGGAAAAAATTTTGGAATTTTGTTTTGGGAAGGTCTCAAAACTTTTCTGGATCAATTTCTTCTGTATGTTTTAAAATTTATCATTGGCTGATTTGGCCAGTAACCTTGCTAAGAGGAGGGAGTAAGTGACTTAAGCTTGAATAGTTAATTTACTATATGGTGTTGAGTCTTTGATCTTTTGTTTAACATGGATAGATGTTTCTTCTATTTTTCCTTCTGCTACTGGAAAAAAAAATCCATTTCAAAAATAAAAAAGAGTAGTTACTGTTCTTGTTTCAGTTATAAAAGAAAAATATGTTGTTTATCTCAGTTCATAAACTCTGCATTTTCAGCATACTTGCACACCTATGGGTATATTGAATTGCTGCTAGGTTTTACAGAAACAGAATGCTCGTTCCAGGCATCACATGAAAACAGTTTATTTAAATTTTATTTTTGGTCATAGTACAATAATCGTATCTGGATAAATCGTAGTTCTTAGTTAAATTTTTTTTTTGGGTGATGTTTAGAGTTTCTTTACCCTCACTTTCCCATCTCCCAAGGCTATAGAGTTTGTAGCTACGCTTATATGATGAGCAAATATGCTTTGTATGGTGAGTGTATATTGAGGTGAAAGTGTGGTTTGAAAAGCTATGAATATATGTGCATTGATTTTATGAATGGTGCTCGACTTTAGTTAAATTAGTTAACGGATATTTCAATTTCTATTCTAAAGTTATTTAATTAAAGTTTTGATTGTACAACATAATTGTGTGATTTCCTAGTGTTGTATGATTTACTAAATCAATGTTAAACTGCCGAGTGCCGGCACATTGGAAGGAAACCATCATATCTAAGGTTACCCTTCGCAAGGATATATTATTGCAATTTTGTTCTAATTATTGGATGGATATATTTCGTAGTCTAATTTTACTCGGTCGTACGAGTTTATGGGATTGCATAATTTCCCTTGCTATATTACATGGAAATAGTCTTATTTTCCTTGCTCATTAGTCGTTATTTTAACATGTAAAATATTTTTCTTGCTGGTGCCTTGTGTGTTATGGTTTAAGAACTGCTGGTTTCTCAAGGAAAGAAAATAAAGCAAGCAAACTTTTAATTGTATTAAATACATTTTTGCAGAGTTCGTATGCATTATGGCCACCCAGATGTTTTTGACCGAATATTTCATATTACTCGTGGTGGCATAAGTAAGGCATCCCGCGTTATTAATATTAGTGAAGATATATATGCTGGTAAGCATGAATTATGTTTCTCTCTTGTGAAGAAAATTAAGTATAATATTCCTTATGTCGATGATTTACATTATTGATCTTTGTTTGTCAATCTCTGTATATTTTATTATTATGGTTATTGTTATTTATTTTCATTATAGTAGTATTAGTAGTTGTTATTATCTTTTAGAGAGCGGAGGGTTGTACCAGAGTTACTTGAAACGTGGTACGTTTTGATGATGCGAGATACGAATACCAGTACGTTACATAACTAAACGCGATACGATACGCTAGGGTATCTTTATATAAGTTCTTATAGGTAGGAATTTTTTAGAATTTAAATGTAATAAATCTAATTTTTATAGAAGATTTTTATTGAATCAAAAAGTTGATTGTTTTATTAAATATTTTAGTATAAATATAATGTTTGAGCATCCAATATTAGGTAATAATATTGATATTTGTGTAATTATAGTTAAACAACAAAGAAATTTTTCGATACACTAAATTTAGAGTATTGGTACGTAAGAGCACCCACACAAGTACCAATACGTGATTCGCTATGTCTGTGTGAGTATCTGGTAACTCTTTGTTGTACGTGTTAAGTGCTTTTTTGGTTTTGTTTTCACGAGTCTGGTGAGTGTGGACTTCTAGTCCGCCCAGTTTATTGCACTTTTCTTTCTTCTTTGTTCCCCCCCTTCCCCTTTTGTATTAATGAATTTATTTCTTCTGTTCAAAAAAACTTATATTAAAACTATTGGTTGCGGTATCCATGTTTTAAATTTATTTTTTTTACCATAACCTGCTAATTAAATTTTGATGTAGATCTATAGTCTAAACCCTTTTTTGGGTAGCAATCGATGATAATAATTACCTGGGTTTCAAAGTTCAGTATTAAGAGTAATATCAGCTCTTATTTAGAATAATAATTTTTGCAGAAAGATAATAATTACTGCATATTTGTATTTTCTATTTGTTTAGTATTTACTAAAAATAATTATTACTAGGTATCAGGTATCATTTTCTATCTGTTTAGTTCCTTAAATGATTACCATTGATGCAGGATTTAATTCAACGTTGAGACAGGGTAACATCACACACCATGAATACTTCCAGGTTTGTTATGGTTTGCAAGTTCATGTTTCTGGTGAAGTTAAATATCTTGATGTTAATGTTTATAATGCGTTTTTCTTTATGTAGGTTGGAAAGGGAAGAGATGTTGGGTTGAACCAAATTGCCCTTTTTGAAGGAAAAGTAGCTGGTGGTGGTAATGGGGAACAAGTTCGAAAGGGGGATGTATGAGGATTGGACAGCTTTTTGACTTTTTTAGGATGCTCTCTTTCTACTTCACCACAGTTGGTTTTTATGTATGCACCATGGTATGCTATCGCCTTCTTCAGTTTGTTCTATTTGTTAAATATCCATAAGAATTTGACTTCTTTTGATGTTTAGATTTCAGATTTTCTGAATAATTATTTTGTTCTGAATGCAGATGACAGTTCTTACCGTATATATTTTCTTATATGGAAGGGTCTACCTGGTATTGTCTTCGCATACTTGTAAATTTTTCTTGATATCTTTTTTTTTTTCCTTTTCATTTTAACTAATCATGTCTAGAATGTTTGTCGTCATTTTTATTTTCATTTTAATATGATTTTTGTTGTTCATTTTTATATTATAAATACGTGAGTCGATACTGTCAGGATGAAGGGCCATCTGGGTACTCCTTAGTCCAGTTTCTGCAATTAATGGGCACCTTGTGACTGTATCTTTATGCCTTTGATTGTATAGAACCTTGTGAACTGGGGACATTCTGGTTGTTCTGGATATGTTGAAACTGTGTTTTCTGATTTGTGGCCACTGATTTCTCTGATCACTTCATGACTACCCTTGAATCAGTCAGACAAATATGTTGTAGTCTATTCTGTTACTGTAAGTAGTTGACCAGTATGCAGACACTACATGAAAATTGTTTTAATAACTTCCAAAGTGATCAATTGTCGACACTACCTTTTATTTTAACTTCTGAACATTCAGTGTTAAGGATCCCAAGTGGTCCATATTAATTGCTTTTCCTTTTGCGAGGTTATTAGTTTAGACACGAAGAAAAGTAAGTAACCACCAACCTTACTTTCTATATTTCTTTTTGCAAGCATAAAAAGAAGGTGAGAATCTTGTGTAAAAGTTGGAAAAAATTCTTGATGATTTTATGATTGGACCCTATCTCAACTAACAAGTATATAAAACAAAGAGGATCCAGTAACGAATTCATGACAAGCAAAGTGGGGGCTTCCCAAAAGGAAAAGGTAACTGCATCACTAAAGTGGGCTGCATAAAATTTAAGAGGGTTCTTTTTTTGTCTTCTATGTAAAAAATGCTCTTCAATTACGTTGTAATATTGTCTAAACGTGTCAATGGCATGCCTTTGACTTTGTACCAAAAACATAGTTTTGAACCATGACTCTCAAACTGGTACAGAGGGAGTATATGTTTTAAAATAAAGTGGGATTTATAAAACTTTGTGCTCTTTATGTAGGAAAAGGGGATTGGTTGTATTTAACTTCTCCCCCTTGTGTTGTGCAACTTTCTGTTACGTGCTTCAGAGTTGCAGTTTCATACACCACTTTTTTTTCTCTTTTTTTTAAACACTTTCTAATAAAATTGAAGGGATAAAAGTCTATATTCAGGGGTAGAAAGAATTTTTTGAAAATTTTTCATTTAAGAAAAATTGTCTAATTGGTTAGCATTATATGACCAGCATTTGAACATTTTCAAGGGACAAACACTGCACTGGATGACAACTATTCCATGATTGAATATATGTTCTGATGGAATACTATTTCTAACCTCAAAATTTTTATTTTCTTTGCTTATATCCTTACTTTATATGATTATGACTAGGCTTAGCCAAATCTAACAGTAACTTGATGACTCTTAGTTGTTTCCCTTTCAGATATTAATCTTACATCAATTTGCTTCTAAATGTTCAGGCGTTCTCTGGACTTGATCGGGGAATCTCACGGCAAGCTAAATTGTTGGGTAACACTGCATTGAATGCTGCTTTAAATGCACAATTTTTGGTCCAGATTGGAGTTTTTACTGCTGTTCCCATGATAATGGGTTTTATTCTTGAATTGGGATTGCTGAAGGTGTGCTCAATTAATATTTTCATTGATAATACTTGTATTTCATTTTTTAATATTTGGGTTCATATTGATTTGAGTCTCAAAGTGTAGCTCTTTCTATCATGGATTAATGACTTGACTTGGTACTTGTTTCTATGATGTTTGGGGTTTTCAAGGTTTATGCTTACTGTGTATTTCACCATGGAGCATTAATTCGTTTTTATTTGTCTTGCTTATTTTTTCCATACTACCTCCATCTGAAAATGAGAAAGTCGAGTGAGTCTCTCATTACAGGAAAGAGGGAGTATTTCTGAATGCTGTGGATGTGTAATAGTGCAAATGAGCCTTTTATTTACTTAATTGTTGTAATTTTTGCAGGCTGTTTTCAGTTTTATTACAATGCAGCTTCAGCTGTGTTCTGTCTTTTTCACATTCTCGTTGGGTACTAGAACCCATTATTTTGGTCGTACTATCTTACATGGAGGTGCAAAGGTGTGTAATTTCTATTGTGATATATGCATTGAAGAAGGCTTTATTTATTTTATTGGGGGATGAAATCATACTATATACATAATTATTACAAACTGCAGTACCGAGCAACTGGTCGAGGCTTTGTCGTACGTCATATCAAGTTTGCTGAGAATTACAGGCTTTACTCAAGAAGTCATTTTGTGAAGGCGTAAGTAATATCTTATCTGTGCATGACTACTAATTTTTTAAGGGAATGGTTTGTGTTACTTGGAGGATTAACAGTGTATTGCTTGAACTTTATATGTTCTTTGATTTTCCACAGGCTCGAAGTTGCACTGCTTCTTATTGTTTACATCGGATATGGGTTCACTGAGGGAGGTGCTATTTCTTTTATTCTGCTAACAGTTAGCAGTTGGTTTCTTGTGATTTCATGGCTCTTCGCTCCTTATATCTTCAACCCATCTGGGTTTGAGTGGCAAAAGTGAGTTGATGTTTATGTTTTGCATTGACCCCCTCAATCTTCTATGCTTGACTATATATTTTGATTTTTGGGACCTTTGGTTAATTTGCAGAGTATGTTTATGATGCTTATTGAAATTTGACTCTGTCTTGTCTATCTTATTTTTACCATGTATGAGCAGAACTGTGGAAGATTTTGATGATTGGATCAATTGGCTTCTGTATAAAGGTGGAGTTGGGGTTAAGGGAGATAATAGCTGGGAATCTTGGTGGGATGAAGAACAGGTTTGTTATAACTGTTTTCTTTGAACTTGCCAGTATATTTTTCCTTTAGACGTTGCATTTGATATCATTTTGCTTCTTCGTATCTAGTGGTTTCTTCTTTCTGATTTTTGTTATTATCTATTTTTGTGAAATTCTTTTTCCTAGTCTTTTCTGTGGGAAAAAGTTTTGGATGTCTGGTATGAAGTAGCCCTTTCTGCTATAACTTCACCATGTTTCCCTTGTAGCCAGGCGATGTTTTGACTTAGTTTTTCTACAGTTCTTTTATATTTTGCATGACCATGTAGGAAAATTACTACGGATGGAAATTTCATATCTATAATTTTACTCATCATTATGCAGGCTCATATCCAAACTTTGAGGGGGAGGATACTTGAAACAATTTTAAGCTTGAGGTTTCTTATATTTCAATATGGAATCGTGTACAAACTCCATCTTACAGGAAAAGACACATCACTTGCGGTAGGTTTCTCCTCTATTTTGCTTTGATGGCTCACATGTTCTCTCAAATCTCTTCCTTACTGTTGGCTCTCTGTTATTACGTTAAACTTGTTACCATTTTGGGGAAGAATACCTATTGTAGATACCTGCATGCAGTGTGGTAACGTTCTTTTTATGCCCAAGTTTAAAGCTTCTTCACTTCATTTTTATCCTAGAGGGCCCTGTTTGGGGACTGCCATGCTTTAAACAGCAGGCCCAACATCACATGAAGGAAAACATATAATCCTGTCAGATGCTGTCATCCTAGTAGGTGGAAGACGGTCAAATTTTATGAGTTAGTGTTATCGTAACCACCTTCATCCCCACACCCCTTCGGGGCACTGGCCTGTAGTGTTATCATAAATCATAATCTAATGATTGCTCAACAAATTAATGACTTGCAACCTTTTTGTGATCAATCCATGGATTGCGAGGTTAATGAGACCATTGATCCAAATATTAAAAACTAGATGCCGTTCAAGAATCAGGACTTTATATGCATATAGTTTTAAATACAGTTTTAGCAGTGAATTATTATTATTATTATTATTATTATTATTATTATATTTATATATATATATATATATATATAGGGGAATATGGAGGAGCACAGCCGTGTAACTTTTAAAGTTACACGGTCTACGATCGTAGAGTGATTTTACTCTACGATCGTAGAGTAGTGCACATATAGTAGAGTGAATTCATTCTACGATCGTAGAGTAGTCCACGATAGTAGAGTGAATTCACAAATCGTGGTGTGACTACTCTATGATCGTATCGTAGAGTGAAATCGTAGACCGTGTAACTTTAAAAGTTACACGACTGTGTACTTCCATTTTTTCCATATATATATATATATATATATATATATAGAGAGAGAGAGAGAGAGAGAGAGAGAGAGACTTGGAAAAATAGATTTAAAAATAAGTAGGTCAACCCAACCTCTTTAGGTTTATTGGGTTGGTTGTCTACTCTATATATGGATCAAAACTAGTGAGCTAGTATTAGCCTAAAGTCTAAAAGACTTTGACCGAGTTACAATTTATCAAAATGAAATCAGATTTCTAGAGAAAAATCTACTTGTCTGACCTTGCAAATTATTGTGTGCAATGGGCAAATAACTTTAAACTAATCCCCTAACTGTTGCGTCCATACATGATTCAAATCATTTCTTGAGAACAAAATCTGTCCAGATTTATTTTTATACAATGAACCATATATATTCCATGTTTATATCTCCCCCAACTATCAAGAGTGTAAATTAAACTCCTCAGTCCTCTCCATATTTCACTACTAAAAAAGTTTAAGAGTGAAGAGAGAAACATTTTGTTTAAAAGTGAATGTAAATTTAGACTGAGAAGATAATATAAAAATTTAGGGATAAATTGAAGAACAAATTTGGATAGTGAAGAAATTTTTTTTGAGAAAGTTGAAGGTGAGGAAAATTTTTAGATTTAAAAAATGGGACGAGAGGTAAAAATTTAGAGTGAAATAGGGAATAGTTTTTTATGGGTACACTAGCTCTAATTAAGTTCTATCTGCTTAAATGTTGAAATGTAGGTCAACCTGAATTCAGCCCATAACTATTCTGGTCCAAATTTTTTTACATGTTTTAAAAATGGGTTAATATGGTTTTAGTTTTCAATTGAGCTGCAACCTATAATAATATAACCCAGAAGATTCAAACAAGGAATAAGGAACCATGTCTTACTGAGTAGTCTGACTGAATGAGGAAGTACTCTCACCCATCCAATTAAGCTGGCCTATAGTGAATGTGCTGTTAGCACTGCAACAACCCAATGTAGGCAAGAAGAAAGAACTGCAAATGATGGGAATCCTATCGATAAATAAGAGGAACAAGCATCGTCTCTGAATCTAGTCTGTCTTCCCTGTGAGATAAGACGGATAGGCTCTTTTCAGGCCAGATAGCTTATACTATATAAGGCTGCTTCTAGTGGACAACATGGCATAAGGGTCTTCACTAACTCGTTACTATTCTATACATTAAGTAGGGTAGGCTAACTCGGCCACTTCTACTAGTGTAGGGACAGGGCTAAGGCAGTAATATCGATAGAGATTAGGTTGAGCTTTGATGAATAAAGAAGAACTGTACTGCTCTTCATCTTGACATAGAATCTTGATCCTAGAAGGAGAAGACTCTCGACTAGTTGTTGTGGAGATTCTTGCTTTAGTGGTTGGCAAAGGCCAGTGAGAAAGGAGAACTGGTGCAGAAATCAACCTACCAAACTTACATTTTGCAAGGCCTTGTATGTGCGTGCGTCATGTGTATGTGTGTGTATATATACATATATATATATAGCAAGTGGAATTATGGACATTATATAAATTATATATTAATTTATGTTTGATTTGTTTGTTACACCTTGATTAAAACAAATTACATTTCTTTTTCAGATCTATGGCTTCTCTTGGGTTGTACTAGTCGGGATTGTTCTGATATCTAAGGTTTGTATACGCAGTTGTTTCACAGTTAGTGTTTTCTTTCTTCTCATCTCTTTCTTCTTTTTCTACCCCCCCCCCTTAATTTTTTTTTAATTTCCACATTCCAAGTTTTATTTACCCATCAATTTGCTTCATTCTCACTACGAAACTCAATTCTGTGTATACAATCTTTTATGGCTTGCAGCTCTTCACCTTTAGCTCAAAAAAGTCGACAAATTTCCAGCTCTTGTTTAGATTTTTGCAAGGAGTTACAGCATTGTGCCTGGTTGTTGCCCTTTGCCTAGTTGTTGCATTTACTGACCTATCAATTGCAGACTTGTTTGCGAGCATCCTCGCATTTATACCTACTGGATGGACCATATTATGTGTAAGTTTATATAACCCAGAACTTTTAAAATATTTTACTCACTCCGATCCAAAATTAGAGATACATTTTTCTTTATATTTCTTTCCGAAAGTAGACATTTCTATTTAAGACCGTAAAGTAAAATGAAATTCATTGGCCATTACTTTTTTACTATTATTTCTAGTATCACGCCAACATTACTAGATTTTTAGCTAATTATGGATACATTTGGGAATGCAAAATTATCGTCGTTTTAGAAATGTATCTCTAATTTTGAAATGGACGAAGTAATTAATTTTTATGGATACTACTTTATGAGTAGTCAAGTCATATATATTTAGGGAAAGATAACAAAGATGTTTTTGCTCTATTCGACACTATAGTACATAGAATGGGTTTCCATTAAACTGTGAACAAGTAGGACAAATTCATGGATCACTGTTCGTTATGAATTTCGAGCTCTTGCAATATCTGGTGCACCATTATTATTTAAATTCTTGCAACTTATTAACAGTTGCACTAGCAATATTTACTGAAATTTAACCGATCTATTGCTTTTGAAAATTAGAGAACTTTTTGTGGAGAATCCAATACTGTTGACATCTGCCTTAATTGACTTCATACTCTGCCATGGAAAGTTCCCTGGCCTGTTTGAGAATTTAAGCATAATAAATAAGAAAATGAAATCGATTTCAATATTTTTCTCAGCTAATTATAAATTGCATTATTTTCTCTTCAAAAGTTATATAGATAGTATATTGAGAAGAAATTATTAATCTCATATTTTTCCGTAATTATAAGTTCAATTTTCTGTGAATTGTCAAATAACTATTTCTTTTTCTTATTTTTAACTTGTGGCAGTGGCCAAAATGTTGTATTTCATTTTCTTTATAGTTGAATCTTGTAACGGATAGACTTATTAAAAATGTTAATGGATCATGAAATTGTTTGGTCTACATCACTTGAATGTTTTGATGACAGCTGGCAATCACATGGAAAAGAGTAGTGAGGAGCTTAGGATTATGGGATTCTGTGCGGGAATTTGCCAGAATGTATGATGCTGGGATGGGAATGATCATTTTTGCTCCAATAGCTGTGTTATCTTGGTTCCCATTCATTTCTACATTCCAGTCTCGTTTGCTCTTTAATCAAGCATTCAGTCGTGGGCTTGAGATCTCCATCATCCTTGCTGGGAACAAAGCTAACGTTCAGACCTAATTAATTTCATATTTTCTCAGAAATAGGAGTTTTCCAGCCCACTAGAGATTGTAAATGATTGCGCAAATTAGTTAGTTTTGTTTCGTCCCCGTCTTGTGTTTGTAATTTTCTGAATGCTATTTGGGATCAATATATTCGATTCTTGTGCAGATGTTTCAGGTGAATGCACTGGTGCTATAATTTGAATGTAAATATTTAGCTAAATTTTGTTTACTCCTGGGGTGTTTTGATCATTCCTTTTGATCTTTTTTTTATTACTTGTTTAGAGATCAAAAAAAAAAAATTGTTCTTACCCTCCTATATAAAATACTACTTTGGGGAATTGGCCTTAGATGTACTTGCATTTGAGCACATCTGATATTTGAACAACTGCATTTGCGAAATGTAGAAGCTTTATGAATCTTTTTTCTCTTCAAACTTTATCCCAAAAATTTTTGTATAAAAATATGACTGATCGTCACTTATTTTACTACCAGCTAAGGAAATGGGTTTTTTAATATTACTTAAAAATTGACAAATGGAGGGAGGTAAATTAATAGCTTCCCCCCTTCCCTTCCCTTCCTTCCTTCCCTTCCTCCAACCTCACACGTGTATACGGCGAAATTGCAATTGGGATAGGTGACTGATTGCAAAATCGAAACAACAAATTCCGGAAGAAAAGTATGAAGAGAAGAATTGATGTATTGTGCACGTGACAAGCAACAATTGAATGGTTTCGGAAGAATCCGGTTACCATGAAGTTAACTTCATGATAAGTTTGTCAATTGACCAATACAATATTGACACGCAGAGAAAGAGATCACCTCCTAACCTGCGTGTCAACACTGTATTAGTCAATTGACCAAAGTTAACTTCATGCTAACCAGTCCCGTTTCAAAATGTGGCCGAGTGGAAGTCTCGTCTTTCACTCATTCTTCATCATCATGTATCATTGCTTTAGCATTATTATGCCTTTCTGAAAACTGAACAACTCAGGCTAGTGTCTTGAGACTATTAATTATAATCCTAGAATTAGTTTTAAAATTATAATTATAATCCTTGCAAACAAACATACCCTCAGTGTTAGTCTCATCTTTCCTATATACTCATTCATCAGGCTAAAGACTTAAAATGCAGAGATATATTACTATCCTGAGATTTCTTCTTCAATGGAGAGACAAGTGACCCATCTGCTTGCACTTTCCAGTAACATTACACAAAAAACATCCTGTCGTCCTTTAAAAAGCTTGTGGCAGCTAAGCACCAAGTAAAATAGAAACTCCATATTTAAGAAGAATTCTTAGATTATTGTAACTAGAAATCCTAAAAAACAATGCGTGAACTCTCAAACTGACTGCTGCACGAGAGACTCCCTTTCCCACTCCCTATCTGCAATTGCTGAGTTGCCATACTGAGGCTGACCTGGTCCAGATCCAATTGAAGAAGCTGAGTTGCCATAAGTTACCGGATGGTTGTATTTACAAGCAGGCCCAAACTTGCAAATCCCATAACGGCTGTAATGTGTGCAAATGTTCTGATCCTAAATCATTTATAAGTACAAAAAAAGGTACAAGCAAATAAGTACCAAATATGTAAGGGTGAAGCTAATTAAATATAGAAGATCTGGACTCTATAAAACGAATTGTAAATAGATTAAAATGAAATATATTCAGTAGAAGAACAGTGTCGAACTCGCATAGTATTGCAGGAACCAGTCTACTACAGTAATTTTTAAGGGATGTAAAACTCTAAATAATACTGTTTCAAACTAAACTTGAGTAGCTAAGAATTGGCATATCATTATAGTTAAAACAATGAACAAGGCCTAGAAGGGGAAAAACTTACAGGTCTTAAAGGCAAGCCTTGGTCGCTAACAGCGAATGAGGATGTCTTGGGGTTCCGATTTTTGGGGTGGTGGAACTTACAACCAGATCTATACTTGCAATCTCCAGTCTTCATGAAGTAACTGCATTCAGGTTGTCCAGGTCGTTCAGGATATTCTTCAAGTAGCATTTGCTGTTGATGCTGTGAATAGAACTTTGCATCACTTGCAGGGAAGTTCATGGAAAATGCTGGAGGTGTAGGCAGGCTCCTTTCTGACATTGGGTATACAGGAGCCTCAAGGAGTTCAAATAGAATTAACTCAGTAAGGGAGAATAGCATTGTAAACTTTGATCTAATAACAGTCAATGTGTCAAACGAAAGCTAGATAAGAAAATAGTAACGCCGTCACCTTTTAAATCAAATACGAGGATCCAAAAGAGGAAGAAATTAGACTCCACATATAAACAAACAAGCAACCGCATTTGTCTTGCTCATGATCGTCTTACTTCCACCAAACAAGGCAATGCATTTTGTTACTAGTTTTCATATTAAATAATAGGCATGAGTCGATGCATGAGAAGAATAATGAGAAAGAAAGTTAAGTTCTACAAGGACAATAGTATTCTTCATTCAGTGCATACAAAGAGATGAAGGAAATATTAGCAGTTACCATAAAATATGTGAGACGGTATAGCATCAAATATAAGACATTTTTTCTGTAATTAGAAAGCTGATGATATATTTATTGCCAAGACAAATTAACAACTCAGTTACAGAGTTCAAAAGGTATAAATGCTAGCATGGCAAAAGATATGGGGTATCACTTTATAGACCACCTCAAATTCTTGTATCAAGGGGGCTTCGCAGAACAAAAACTCTGAAAGCCTTCTAAGCTACTTTGATATGTTTATAAGAACCAATACAGAGAGAAAGTGGGAGTGAGAGAGGAGAGGGAGAGGGAGAGGGAGAGAGAGAGCATTGATTATTGGTAGTTCATTCTCTCTTCAAAGGGTAAAACTTATACAGACTTTCAGAAGGACTATTGTCACATCCTAAATATACTGGTTAGGCCTAGTTAACGTTTTCTTATATCATGAAGTTAACTTTTTTCTTTTTTATTGGTCATATCAGATGCAGTAACTTGTTATTGCTAGCAATTGCAACAAGATAATATTAAAATTTTAGACCGAAGAACTTGTCATGAGTTACGAAATACCTGATACCCATTCCACTCTGATTTTGGAAGAGCACCTGGTGTTGGTGGATACATAAGTGGCATGAAGGGGGCATTCTCATTCACCAATCTTGCTGGTGACCAGCCTGAAATATTATCTTTTAAACCACCCTGTACAGAAGAATCACCATATCCAGAAAGAGGGTCACCTCCTCCCACTGCTGTGGGATCAGGATGATTAAACCTGCAGTTTGATCCATACTTGCATGAACCATTCTGCATGTAGTAAGGGCACTCTTTTTCACCCTGATATGAATTTGAAAATTCTGTCAGATTATTTCAGAGTACCGCTACTTAAGCAAGATTACTTTAAAGATGATTTCATATATTCTAGGTATCAGAACAAATAAATAAAGATAAATATCATGTATACAACAAAAACAACAAGAAAACAAGGGAGTAGTACCTGTCGGATTGGCAGGCCAAGAAAGTTAAACTCCAAAATTGGAGCCACAACACTTTTTCCTCTACTGTGATTGTATCTACAAGCATTTCCATACTTGCAGCCCCCTGATGTCAAGTAATACTACAAGGAAAAACAATAAGGAAGAGTAGGAGGGGATTTACAGTAATAGACAATGTTACGAGGATTAAAAAAAAGAGTAAGAAATCAAGCAACATCAAACAAGTTCTTTTCTGAAGGAGAGTACTATGAACATTTAGAAAAAAAGTACCAATAGAAAAGGCTACTTTTCAATATAAATTAATTGCTAAAATAGCCATGGCAAGCAGACCTATCAGAAGTATATCACTCAAGAATTGTAAATATATGAATATTCAACGGATGGAATACCTTTTTAACCTTCCCAGACTTTTTAAGGATACATACATACAAATATGTATATATTATTACTTCTTCATGGAGATTTGAAGTACATCACGTGAGTAACTAACCACCATCAAACTTCTCAAAAAGCCATCCAAGTCATGAAAGGTAATTGATTTTTCTATCATTTTTTCTATTTTAGAGATGAGTAAAGGATACAGAATTCTTTAGTAACTGCATTACAACAAAGCAGCCTTCTGATATCTGGAGGCATGCCATGTGACTGAAGTGTGTGATTAAAGTGATCAAAGCTTATATCAGCTTCATTTACATCTTGTGCTTCAATTACATAAAAACTACTTGTTTCTTCGAGTGGGAAATCAGTGTGGAAATTAACAAGACAATCCAGCAAGTCACTCAGAATGAAGTGAAAGGCTCACTTCAACATTTCCAATTACCCATATGTTTAGCAGAGGGAGGTATCCTTGCTTGCAAATGTTACTCACAGGCCCCACCAACGTGAATATTTAAGGCAACTGAAATGCTAGAGAAATCCCGACCATAGTGAAAAAGAATAGGATTCCTTAATGATCAAGACACCACAAAACCCTAGTACTACGTTTGGATTGAAGAAATAGAATGAAGAGTGGAATGATTCATTTCATTCTAGTTAGAATGAGTTATTCCATACTCTCCCTCTCCCTCTCCCCAAGGAATAAAATTCATAAATTTGAGAGGAATAAGAATGGTTCAATACATTCCAATCGCAATCAAACACAATTTTTTTTCATTCCATAGGAATGAGTCATTCCATTCTCACCTACATTACTCCAATCCAAACGTAGTATAAGTCCCCCCAACAAGCATCCATCAAAACATATCTCTGGGCGGAGGCTTACTAGAGAAACTTGGCATAATTCGATGATTAGAGCAAACTCAGAAAAACCCTAAATCTTTCTTTTCTTAACAGTGGAGCATAGCCCTAAAATTGACCTGGACAAATTTTGATAAAGCATAGAAGATTCTAATTTACCTGAGAAATATGAAGAATGGGACTTTCCCAATTGAATACTTTGAACATGACAAAGAACTTAATGCAATTGAAACAAGAGACATGACAGGAGCAGAAGTACTCGGTAGCAAATATTATACATTAAAAGGGTACTACGGTATTACCCATCTGATTGGTAACTGACTTTTGCTAATCCCCTATCATATAAACTACATACTTCATATAAACTACATACAGAAACTCCCAAGTAGTATATACTGATATACATTGACAGAGTATGTATGTAGTACTTGCTTTAGTTCCATCTTTATTACGCAATTACCCAGAAAGTCTAATAGGTTAACTTGACTGTTGATAATACCCTGTACTATATACTTACAAAGTTACATATATATCAAAGCATATGCTGCGTTCATTTCAATATCATTATTGTGTCCTTGTGACCATGTCTACTACACATAACTGATGCATGCTGATTAAGACTAGAACAACGGAGACTGTAATGAAGCAGTGTTAAAGTAGTGACAAACGGAGACATGGAAAGCAGTTCATAGGTGTGATAAGTTATAACTTATAAGTCATAGGTGGGCCACAGCCACAGTTTTGACTAATTCATGTTCACTCAATATGAACAACTTATAACTATATTTGTGAGGAAGGCAACTCCATAATAGCATTCCTAGCTTTCAAAACCAAAGTCAAATGATCCCTTTTGTAGATAATATAGAGTGAAACTCAAAACAATATCACAAAACGCAGTAAATTTTCAATACCAAATACCATACAAATGTTATGTACAGAGGAAAAAAATGATTGGAAAGAAGAAAACAAGATCATATGCATATCCAAAATGGAAGCAACAAATATCTATAGATAACCATAATGATAGTAACCTTGCATTCAGTCTGTCCTAGGCTATTTGAGTTTTCTTCCTTTTGCTTCAATGTCTCCTTAGCTGCCTGCAAAAAGGCGAAACCAATAGCAATATAAAATGAAAATTTTATACACCCTCAAAGCTCCAGCCTCCAGATGAACGAACCCAATTAATTTTTCAAAATCGCTTAGAAAGCCAACCAAACAAATATTCACAATAAAAGAAAGAAAGATTCATTCAAACCCCTAGGTTCCATTATTTCCTGCATTCGAAGAGTAATTAACATAAACCCCAACATAATAGAGCCAATTGGCGACTTGAAAATTTACCTTAGCAGAACCAATCACAAGCTGAAAAAATACCCGGTTTCTCCTCCTGAGTGGATGATTGAACTTGCAATTCGACCCGAACTTACACGTCCCCGTCCTCATATAATATGAACAATCCTCAGCATCAGGCCTCAAAGGATAGTGGTACCTCCTATGTTTCCCCTCCTTCAATCCCAGAGTATCCCCTTCAACATTGCCATATCCATTAGACCCCTCATCATCCTGCTCATTCTCACTCCTCTCGTCTTCATATTTACTAAAAATTCCTTGCTCCTCATCAGCTTCAATTCTTCTAGCATCATCTTCCCCATTCTCGGGCACACTCCAATTGTTTTCATACTTATCAATAACGCCTAGCTCCTCTTCATTAACCTTCATGTTATCATTTCCTTGATCATTCTCAATCTCACTCCACTTGCTTCCATGCTCATTACTATTACCTTCCTTCAGTTCCTTATTTTCAGCCTCATTTTCTTCCAAAACAGGACATTTTTCAGGCTCTCTCTCTTCTACTTTATGAATGATTCCTTCACCATTCGCTCCACTGTTCATTGTGTCATGACTCTTCTCAAGCGCTTTATTGTTGAATCCACTAAAAGCTCGATGAGGAGGTTCACCACTTGGGGCATTGTTGGGTACGATAACCGGATCTTCATTGATAGTTTCTTTCGCTTCCAGTGGATGATTCTCTTCATCGATTGGCTGTTTCAGTTGTCTCTCCTCGTCCGTGTCTGGAGCCAAAACGAGACTGCATACCTCCTCCTCCTCCTCCTCATTGAAGGAATCTTTCAAAACTAGGTAGTTAAGGGTTGGATCAGAAGGATGAGGTAAAGTAGGTTCTTGAAACCCTAACCCCAATTGTTGTTGTTGCTGATGGTGATTGTGGGCATTAGAAGAGGAATGATGTTGGTTAGTATCCTCCATTCTCCCTCCACATTTCAATTCAAAACCCTAAAGTAGTAGTAAAACAATCGCTTAGGAGAGAAGGCAAGCCACTATGGGGTGGGGAATACTAACTACTACTGTATAATACGCGCAAAGAGCATCAGTCAGAATAAAAAATATACTCCTACTTAATAATAATGAAAGCATTATTTTACTTGGCCCATGAATAATATATATAAAAAAAATTAAACTAGAATAAATGATATTAATCCTCTCCTTTCATATTTCACCAATCCATCCATATGCTTTTGATGTGAAACGTAGTATCATTGGGCTTGGCTGGCAATGGCATTAATTAATTATATACTTTAAACTTGCTTGTACAACATGAGTATTATATACACTACTTACTAGTACCTCCTTTCTAAATTATAACATTGATTTTTAAAATTCAAAATTAATATACTAATATAATTATGAAGAATAAGATCTATTATTTTCAAAATTTAATTGAATCACGTTAATTTAAATTTTTAATAAATAAATGAATTAAATTGACTGTCAATAGAATTTTTTTTATTTTTTTGTTAATTGAAATAATTATTATGGAATTCGATGGTTTGGAACTACATAACATAAATTACTAGTAATATTTATTTTCAGTTTTGCTTCACTATGCTTCTTATATTTAATAATAATTATTATTATATATGTATGTATTTTTCTTTTTTAAGCTGATTCATATTTTTTCATTCATCTACATAATAGTTATAGACGACGACTGCTTATGAGGTTTAGAGGAGATACAAATCTATTCCTTTTTTATCTCTTCATCTGTAAATAATGATAATGAAAATAGAGGCATATCATATGTCTGTCTGGTTTCAATTGAAGTACACATTTAGCAATTTCCCTTTTTGTTTCAGCAAGCAAGCAATTGCTCTGTCTGTCTGTCTCTGTCTGTTTGATGTAAATAAATTGGGCCCAATGAAGACCTACCTAGGGGGATGATAACAGAATCAATCAACTCTACTGTACTGTACTCCGAATAACAAAAGGGATCTTAACCTAAACCTCCTCCTCCTCCTCCTCCTCTACCCCTAACTCAGTCAATTAAACAACAGTAGTTTCATCAGCAATGTCACATCTTTCTCTCAATTTACTTCTTCATGCCCTTCTTTGTTGAATGCCCGGTCTTCCGCTTGTGACGGCTGAAATCTGACACGAACCGGAACGTCTGTCCACAGCCACTCTCGGTGCAGATATATGGACGAGCACCCGTATGAACTCTTATGTGTTCGGTCCGAGCCCAAGCCCATTTGAACGTCATCTTGCAGCCTTTCCAAGGGCATTTCAGGGGGCGGTCATCCACATGGACTCGTCGATGCTGCACCAGATACTTGTGTGAAAAGAACTTCTTTCCGCACCCCTTCACAGGACAGATGTTCCGTTTATGCAGCATCAGCTCTTGCTTGGACCCAAAACTCATGGTGCAACCCTCCATCTCGCAACCATACTCTGCTTCCTCATCGCTCATCTTCTTTTTGCTATTCCCAGCGGAAGCCTTATTAACAGCTGGAGCTTTCTTTGCTTTCTTATTGCTCATTTGCTTCTTTGGCAAACATTTGGCTTCAACAAGTTTGGCAACATGCTCCATAGTAGTAGTTGGCTTTGAGGTTCTTTTCCTCAACCTTGTGCTAGGTCCACCTTCCAACTCATCATCCATTTGTGAGTCAAACTGTTTGGTGTCTCGCTCAAGGTTGTCACGAGGCTGGGGAGTCTCCTTCAGTTTCTGCTTTTCCTTATTTCTAAAATCTCTTTTATATTGCAGGATGTATTTATTGTCTGTTGCATCATCCAGAGCTTTAACCGGTTCTTCTACTTTAAGAGATTTAGATCTTAAAGCTGACCTACTTTCAGTAGTACTCTTCCTCTTCCTTCCAGCCATGCTACTTCCAGAGCCTAAATCGATTGTGTGGCTTTTTGACGGCTTATCGAGCTTCACATTAGGCTTTAGAACCTCGGGCTTTGCCAAAGCCAAAAAACCTCTCTCTTGTTCTTTTTCTTCATCATCCCTTTCAGCTAGCAAAGGATGGACCTGATTTGACATCCAGACTTTCCCACACCATTTCCCAGCAACAACTATTTTTTTCTGTTTGCCTGATCCTTTTCCCGATATCTTAGATTTTGCTGGAGTGTTAGCTGAAGAGCTCCGACCAAATGCACTGTATATAACAGAATTGTACGGCATCTGCTTACTGTAGAGAGGAGAGCGGCTAAGGTTGGCACTGTAATAGAGATTAATCCCTAGCTTAACAGCCCAGTCTCCATTCCCATGTGTGGACTCTTCACTATCTAGAGCTGATTTTATCCTCTCCTTGTCTTCTTCAGCAGCCTCCCTGAATGTAATATCACTCCAAAGATGGTCTGATCCCAGTTCGTCTGCCATTAGTTTTGCTTCAGCCTCGAACTTGGGATAGTCTGCACATGTTTCAACCCAAAATAATTCATTGCTAAATGAAATAAGAGGACAAATCTAACAAAAGATGGTCAGCACCAGTGTATCTAGAGATATACAAAACAAGTAAAAGACTTAAATCACAATATTTCCTTAGAAAGTAGTTACATATTGACAAAGTAGGAAAATTATCAACAAAATGTAATGCATTTACTTTGCAATGCAACTAATTTGCAGAAATGAAATATTTATAATAATAAAAATTCAGCAACTTTACGAAAGCAATAAAGGGCAATTGTGGTTGGCAGTGCAGCTATATTGTTATTATACATACAAATCTACCACACTGACATGTAAAATGATCCATACTGGTTCATGAATATGTGAAAAATGGTACATCTTTCTGTAATATGAAGATATGGCAACTAATGATCCCTGGTATCTGCTGTATAGTAATTATCAGTTCTTTAGTTAGAGTGGAGGGGGATGAAGCCCATGACCTAAGTCAGGGAGAGATGGCACTTTGGCCATTCCTTACATGTGAATAGTTTGTTGCTGATAAGCAACATTACAACGCACCTGGATGACAAAGAAGTAACATATGCACTCCACCCATTGGACGCAGTTGCTGCTCTACTTCTACAGCATGCTGAAGACAGAAGACATGCAATCTAGAAGAATCTTCGTCAGCTTTTGAAGCAAATGACATAGTCCTGCTCTCATTTGGTACTATGGCACTGCCAATCAATCGTTCAGCATCATGAGCAAAATGGCTGGACCTATCCTCTAAACTATTTCTCTGCAATGGAAGATTATTGCTTTGAAACTCAAAAGAACAGTCAGAAGTTCGATAACTACTATCCTCAAAATCAGCTCTTGCACGTCCATGCTCCCCATAAGAATCAATAGTTTGAAGGGTAACTTCGTCCACACAAGAACGCAATGGAAAGGAAATACTGTGACAACCACTTGCTCCACTATAATGATTAAAGGAAGGTGATCCACTATCATCACTATCAAGTCTACTTACTGTGGAAAAATTTCTCGATTCGGTTTCATTGGCATTGATAGGAGCCTCAATCTGATCTTCCTCAGAGTCAGATGAATCACCATAAGTCAAAGCCAAAAGGCCCAGGGAAGAATTGTCTTTCTGTGTTACAGTATGGGTATACGGTCCCATACTTCCACCTGTTCGAACTCGGTCAGCAGATTGTATTGGTACATCAAACAGACCATCCCGGGTATTCTTTTGCATCCATCCTGAATTTAAATGAATCCAACAAGTTATTTTAAGTCAGAATGCAGATGAAGTAGAAAATGCTCCACCATACTTAAATCAAGAAACCTGTTTCACGTGTCCATATTGCCAGATCAGATATAAGTTATATATGAATTTGTTTCCAATTGTCATCTAAGTTTCGACTTATATACCATACCACGTTAGGTGATATAGGATAAGGATGGACGAAGGAATAAATATGATAAAAAAGAAGGATAATAAGACTAAAAACCACAAAAGGCTTGAAATCAAAATATCAGTTCATTCAATTCAACGCATATAATAATGATGGATCACGTTCGTTTATGTAGGACTAAAGAAAACCCAAAACTTAAAAACCAAGTAAAACCTAATTAAATAAGGAAATAAAATCTTTGTAATTATCTACTACTATAAATATACTCTAGAATATTCTAATACTTTAACATAATAAAATATATTTACATTAAACTAAATAATTATATCCAAGTAATAACATAAAATAATTAATTGTTAATATCTTGATCTTCTTCTGCTCCACATCTTTATGCAGTGAAATGAATACAAAATTAGTTATAGTGCATAAGAGAGTCATCCGAGGCAGGGCAATTTACGAACTCAGAGAGAGAGAGAGAGAGAGAGAGAGAGTGGTGTGGGTTTGTGGGTTTGCGGGTTGGTGGGTGAGGATGTTCCTGTGTATATTTAACAAATCCCCACATAACATCCAACTTATTCAAGAGTTTGTTTACAAAAATATATACATAAGGGTACCCCTACACCGGTATGTACGATACAAGTCAGAAGAAAATGTTAAGAAATAATTACCTAAACTGGAATTCATTTCAGCAGCATTTGCATCTCTAGTGAAAGGAGTCAAGCAATCACTAGACACTTCAGAACCAACATCCCAACCATTAAAATTGCTACAATCGGCTGACATAAGGTAACGAGCAGCCACATCTCTAGGTTGTATAATTGCAACACAAGCAAAGCATAAAATCCCACAAGTGACACATGAAAACAGTCCCTTGTTCGGTAAACTATCACTTTGAACAGGTCTTTCTCCTTCAGTGTCTGCCCTCTGGTTCTGAGAAGCTGAAGTGGCTGATACATCATCACTTCCACCAAACAAGGGAAACCTATTATCATCACTAAATTTGGGGAACTTTCCACTCATTGAGTTGAATCCCTTGAGCCGTTTGACCCCCTTCTTTACATCTAGCATGAAATCATTAGAATTTTTCATTGTATCATCCGTACTGCATGAACCGAAGGACAGCCCTGACTTTACTTTTAATTGGGATCCAACACGTAATTTTGTGCAAATGGACATGTCTACAGAATCTCGAGGAAGAAGTATGGTTGGAGTTCCTTTCCCAAGAACATAAAGCAGGTTACTATTCTGTTCAACATCCTGCACAAATAGCTCTTTCACCAAGGTTTCTCCTTCACCCTTCTTTTTGTCCTTTAGTCTAGAACTTCGTGGCTCAGGAGTAATGGTCATGGGGACTCTGAGAAGGGGAAATATCAACGATATACTTAGCAATGGTGGTAAATCTTATTGATCATGTCCACAAACTTGATACTTTATTGATATATTTTTTATCTATCATGCACATGAGGCAAAAATAATTTCATCTGTCTGCCATAATAAGTATTACAGCAGGAGCTCTCCTTCAAATTAGATGAAAGAAAAATGTAATAAACCCTAAGTAAGTAATCGACAAGAAAAAACAACATAGCTACCACTAAATATAATTGTTACTTTATGTAGATAATAGCCACGCAAGTCATACTTCATGAACAGAATTAAACTTAATCAATTAATAGACACATGATGACAGTAATAAACACACTAGCACTTTACCAAGGAGTTGAAATCTTATTCAGCATTAACTGATTTTCATAGTATATCTAATGACATTCTATTTAACTTCTAGGTTTGAACTTGGAACCACACTACTTGGGGAAAGCATTACAAATTACAAAGCCTACAAGAATAAACTCAAATGAACTCATTTATCATTATCAAACCTTGAAGATAATGACAGTGCTAGATCATAAAGCAACTGGAAGTGGGAAACCATGGGAGGGCAATTAATTGAAGCCCGACGAATTGCAGCCTCTCTTGCAAGCCTCAACCATTCAGGAGTTGCAATATTAGCAGCCTCCCCACAATTAAATCCTGTGTAGCATGAACCATTGTCAAAACATATTAATATGAAACTAATATCATTCCAAGTGAAAAGAAGTCTTACCATGACTAAATCCTGAGTGATAAGCTCTTGGAAAAGTGACAACAAACTCTCCAGCATTCTGTACCAACCTGTTTTCAAACATGTGGAAAGGTGAAACAAAGATGTATATAGATGGACATAAGACATTTTAATAAAGAACGAATTCTAAAGACAGCTTACATAATATCTAGAAGTAAAAGATTGGGGTGGGGGGGGGGGGTGGGGTGGGGGGTGGGTGGGGGAATCTATTTGCAATTCTCTTATTCTTCATATGATGCTTTTCATTTTGAACATTTTCTCCAAAGGAGGTTGTGATTGTTACAAGAGTACCCTCAACAGAAATCTTTAAGCCAATTACAATGCCATACCCATCCTTGTTTTGAGGGCAACAATCACTTTGAGAAGAGCTAAAAGGAATGTACAAAAGTAGAACATCACAAAGAAAGTGAAAATGTCACCTGCAGCATGGAACTCCAGCATCAAGAAGTACTTCGGAGACATGATAAATGGTCTTCTCGCCAAGAGTAGCAAAAGTCTTTGAAAGGGTATGATCAAAATCAAAGTGTAAAGTACGACACGCAGAAATACAAATTCGGTTATAATGCACCACATTAAGGAAATCTAGCTCAATTTCCAATAAGAACGAAAAAAAATCCCCAAGTCATCTCGCGATGCGCAACAAAACAAGATAAGTTTTTAACAGGTGAAATTTAAGTCCAATAGAGCAAAAGAGTTCTCATTGGAGGTTCATAGCCATCATATTATGTTATCTTTATCTATAAATCGAAATTCTACAAGTTCTCATTATGATAAACAACTCTGACTGTCTGCCATATACTGAAGCGAATATAAGTAAATCCAGATGAACTAATCCACAAAGCACATCACTTTCATAATTTTTGGCCCTTCCTATGAAAACATATACCCCAAGTCACACTAATAAACAAATAATAACAAATCCTACTTGTTTGCATGCCTGGACACAAACAATCAAACACAAAATTGAACCTAGGTAGGTAAAGCCTAAGTTACATCAGTACTTTAAAGAGTCCAACCTAGGTAATCCTCAATTTTGCCAATATTTTACACTAAAATGAAGTGTCCAACACCTGTAACCTTATTTGAGTGTCAGACACAGGTACTGGCAAAGTGAAGGCATGTAACATATGGGCCAAGGTGGAAAAATAATCAGATGTCAGAACAATAGGCAGAGAGAAAAATAAAAGTCTTGAGATGTTTGTGTATTTTATTCTTATATAACAATGTAAGTAACTTATCAACAAGGTGATAGCTAAATTACATATTGCTTTGCTACATTGATTATCATGGCAACTATAGACTATTTTACTTGTCAATAACAAGTACACCGAATCACATTTCGATTACACGTAGATTTTAAAGGTGCATAAAATTAAGTGTAGATCAAGCACTAACATTACACATTTCAGTTCAGAACAATATTATCATTAATCTCCTCCATAGAAGGTCAAGAATCTTACAGAGCTAAGAAGGAAGGATTCTTCTAGTCTACAGGCGAACTAGAGAACTTAGACTCAAAAGTATTCAGTTGGGTGATTCAGGAGTGTCAGATTTATTTATTAATTTATTTTTAAATGATAAAATATATTACTTATATTATATGCTATATTAATTAATTTTACATACTAATACTATCTAGGAAATTAATATAAAAATTAATTAGTACATATTTCCTAAATTCCTACGTAGCATTAACATATAAAAAAAATTTATTAATGTTTTTACATATTTATTGGTATTGAAATTTTAATGTATGTTCGTATAGGCCCAAATATATATTTATATGTAAATATAGATGCGTAAATATATTTAATATTTCACTACATATTGAATCTCTGCCGAACTTGAATCTCCATTTTTTTGATTTTCCAACTGTAGAATCCACATGGTGAACTTGAATCCTTGCTTAAGGAGAAGAAAATATGCAACTAACTAGCGTTGAGGACCTCAACATATTCCTTGAAGGTCCTTACGTGGTACCAACTACAAGCTACCTATACAGACAATAGTCGCAATACTAGATTTCTATGAGAAGAATATGAGAAGATAGATGAGTTCATACCTACAGTATATGACCTCCTGGAAAGTACATGCCTGTAATTAACACATTGTATTATAAATTCGCAACGCTTCTCTTAATTTTAACCAATAGATGAGAAAAAAGGAAGAAAACAATAACAGGCAGATTCTTAGTGTCACTGCCATCAAGTGGAGCACCCAGTTGATAACCCAACTCCTTAAAGCATTAGTAAACACATTAACTAACTGAATTTGAGACTCGACTAAGTTCTAAAAGTATTCTTTTTCTCATTACCAAACCCCTAAAAGTGGCAGTCAACCCATACATGTTTTGTTCGGATGAAATATTAGAGTTGCAGCAGTATTATATGGTAGCTTGCCTTCATCAGAATGTATTAATGCTATCATAGATTCATGTAGTTGCTGCTCTGGTATCATGTTCTACTTGCACATAAGCAATATAAGAGACATGAAAATAAATTTACTAAGATAGGTAAACCTAACCACCGAATTCAGTCTTATTACGTATTTTTTGGTTATTTGGTATGTCAGTCTTAAGAAGTAATTATTATACAGATTGGAAATAAACATGCAGAAATTCACATGTGGTCCTTTATCATCAAATATAAGTCATATAACTCTCGTAAAGAGATTGAGCAGTAAACCCCAAAAGCAAACCAAGCGATTTTAATTTTATTTGAAACTAGAAACATCATGCTTGTGACACAAAACCCCACCCAAGGCTAAACCCTTTCCAATGCTAAATGCAACCAATTCACTGTTTAATCTCAAATCTAATATCCCGGTTTTAGAAATCCCTATTCAGTATAAAGGAAGAAACTGAGGAGAGATGTTCTAGACCACCCCTACATGAAAGGATCCAAAGGTGATCATCCCCAGAAAAGTGCTTGCAATTTCCTAGAAAATAAAAAAATTCTAGAGCCAAAGCCTTACTGAATCTATGCGCAATTCTTAACTTCTAACATGTTATGCCTTAATCTTAATGTAAAAGCTTTGTACGAGAATATAAGCCCAAATGTCTTTCTATACCAGTAGAACTTTTGCTAAACTTTATTATGCCACGTAAATCCCTTTATCACAAACATTGAACAAGATCCTCCAAGTTCAACAATGTCCAGACCAGTGAGAATCTAAATACTGCAATAAGCTATCAAAAAACAACTATGACCTTACATTACACATAAGACACCACAAACAATAAGATAACAGCATTGCACACAATAACGTAAAACAGAGTATATCATAACTCACCAATAGGATTAATCTCTCCTCCATACCCATGAACCCTAATCACCTCCTCAAATGCAACCGCAGCTTCCCTGGGCACACCATACCACGTCTTCCCAGCCCCCATATGCATATAATTCAAGCTATGTAAATCATGATCCTCCACATGCCAAGCAAACCAACTAAACATCATAGCTAGATACACCATTGGCGATGTTACTCCGGGTATTTCCTCCTTCATAAACCTCAACAGTGACCCTTTGGACCTCGACACTCCCCTCATATTCCAAGCAGTTTCACCCACTGTCACAGCCTCCCCTACTCCTCTGCTCTTCTTTGCACTCACCGGCACAAATGCCGATCCAGGCATGTCATTTGCATACTCAATCGAGAAAGGTTTATCCACAGTAGCTTTCCAGTAAAGGGTTTCAATTTCTAAAGGCGTTAATGCCTTTTTCGAGCTCTTCTTCAAGTAACTCTTCTCAAACAACTTTGCTTTTGCTTCGAATTGGGGCACCGTGTAGCTCTCACCGCTCTGCCACACGGGTTTTTTAACAGGGCGGTGTTTTCTAGGGCAGAATCCGACTTGCTGCTGTCTAGTGGTGAATGTGGGGGTTGATTTAGGGTTTGAGCTAGGGGACCGAGCTAAAAGTGAGCGGTTCAGGTTGGAAATTGCGGTTTTCTTGGAGGGAGCCGGCACTGGGGGTATGATTTTGCAGATTCCATACTTTGAAGCTTCCTTTTCAATCTTGAAAATGTAAGCAATTGGATCTTGAAACTCAGCTAGGGTTGGGTGGTACTCTGGTGCTAAAGGTAGGGCTTTGAGCCATGAAAATACCTCTGTTGTATTGCTGCTTGATGCCTTTTGCTCTGCTCTAACTCTTACTCCAGCTGATGATGCCATTAATCGGAAACTTCACATATACATATATTGTGTGTATGCATATGTGAGATCTGTGTCGCTCAATTAAAAGGTCATTGTGGGTTAGAAGTGGAAAAGGGAGAAAGAGAAAGGAGGCAGGGGTTGGGATTCTATTCTTTCATATTGTAAATATTTTGGGTTCCTCTGTTTTTTAGTACTATATATTTGCAGTTTGTACAGGAGAGAAAATGGTTTTTGGGGGGGCAGAGGAGGGGAGGGGTTTCACTATGGGTTTGGGAAAAGCTTCTGAGAATGACAGTGGGTTTCCAGTTTTGTTACCATTTTGCCCCTCAAACTTTTTGGTTTTTCGGTATTTCTGGATGAGGATAGTAATGAATGGTGACGGTGGGTGAGTTCTGCGTTTTGCAGTGGTCCTTATATTCCTTTATATTTTCAATTGTGACTGTGTTTTATGGTAAGTCTTTCAATTGTACCCTGGTTGTTTGTTGGACTATAAGTTGAGTTGGTCAAGATAGGTCCACAAGTGAAAACCCACACTGTAAGTTTAGTTTCATCCGTAGAAGGGGTAATTTAGTGATTGGGAGATTAATTGTGGGTCATAATAGTCAAAGGTCATTTGTTTGTTGAAGCACTTTCTTTCTGATATTACTTTGGTTAAAAAAAATGTTATAAAAACGTGGTTGATTATTATTAGTTGTGTGTACTGAATCATTCACTAATTATATAAATTAATTTTTGTAAGTCTTTTATCATCATAATAACACTTATTTATAACATATACTCCCTCGACCTCTTTTTATTTGTTGCTTGTAAATTTTAAAGAAATATTAAAATTTTAATTTTTATATTAATTTTTTGTTTATCTCCGTCTTTTTAATAAATTTTAGATGACTAATATTAAAATTTTATACTCAATTTGGTCGATCAGACAAAACGGTAATTATATTTTATGAATCTTTGTGTGTAATCATAAAATTTCAATTAAAAAGAGATAGAGAGAGTATTTATAACTTTTATAATATTATTTTTAAATTTTGACATGAAAAATATGTCCAACATGTTATGCATAACTAAAAAAAAAAAAAAAAAATATATATATATATATATATATATATATATAAACAGACAACTATGTTTTTTCTCAAAACAGTACCCCCCCCCCCCCCCCCACCCCCATATTCTATACAAACAAGGCATGGAATTTAAGTGCACAACTTAACTTAAACATGTAATTATTGGTGATAAAATTATGGACACACTCATACACCAAAAGTCGAGTTCAGATCTTTACTACATAATCTTATAGTATAGTATTCAGTTTAAGTACTAAACATGATTGATTGCGTATATATAATTATTCACTACATATTCTAATTAGTTAGCATTTGGCTTTTACAAACAAAAAACAATTTATCCATTTCTTCCTTCTTCTGTTTTTTTTTTATAAAAAAATCGTTACATTCTGAATTTAAATAAAACAAAAATATCATACAATGGAGTATTATAGAATATGTATATATAATATCTATTTATAAGTATACCAAGTATAAAATTATTACAAGTATTGAGCATCACATTCTTTTAAAATTATTATTACAAGTATTTACATTTAGCTGTAAGAAAATTTTCAAAATAATGGGGCTTTTATAATATATAAAAAAAAAGTTTCAATGATATATTTTGGTACGTTGTGAGAAACAACGCTAAACCGAACTCCTCCAATCGTGAGAAGAAGATGCCCTTTCTTATGTCAATATCTCATCTCAAAATTTATTTAATTTGGGCCCTCTGAGCCCAAGTGGCAATCATAAATCACACACTATTTTGGGCCAAAATTTGACCATGTACCGCCAAATAAAAAGGAAAGAGAGACTTGAGATGTTTGTGTATTTTATTCTTATATAACAATGTAAGTACACCGAATCACATTACTCAATTACACGTAGATTTAATAAAATTTAAGTGTAGTTCAAGCACTAACATTACACATTTCAGTTCAAAACAATATTATCATTAATCTCCTCCATACAAGGTCATGAATCTTACAGAGCTAAGAAGGAAGGATTCTTCTAGTTTACAGGCTAACTAGACTCAAAAGTATTCAGTTGGGTGATTAGAGAGTATCGATTTATTTATTAATTAATTTTAAATGATAAAATATATTACTTATATTATATGCTATACTAATTAATTTTACCTACTATATCTAGGAAATTAATACAAGAATTAATTAGTACATATTTCCTAAATTCCTACGTAGCATTAAAATATTAAAAATTATTTATTAATGTTTTACATATTTATTGGTATTGAAATTTTAATGTATGTTAAATTCTGCCCAAATATATATTTCTTCCTTCTTCGTATTTTTTTAAAAAAATCGTTACATTAAATTTAAATAAAACAAAAATAGCATACAATGGAGGCGTATATCGGTATTATGTAATATGTATGTATAATATCTCTGTTATTATAAAATATGCATGTATAATATCTATTTATAAGTATAAAATTATTACAACATTCTTTTAAAATTATTACAAGTACTTACAATTAACTGTAAGAAAATTTTAAAAATAATGGGGTTTTTTTTAATATATAAAAAAAAAGTTTCAGTGATATATTTTGGTACGTTGCGAGAAACAGCGCTAAACCGAACTCTTCCAATCATGAGAAGAAGATGCCCTTTCTTATGTCAATATCTCATCTCAGCTAGCCCATGCAACTGGGCCTTACAGGCCCAAGCTGCCAATCATAAATCACACACTATTTTGGGCCAAAATTTGACCATGTACCGCCAAATAAAAAGGAAAGAGAGCAAATTCAAAGTCAACCACATTTCCAATTTTCGAATAGAAAAATGTAAGCTCATATTTTAGCCATCCTATCCTGAGAGCAGATCCCAATTTTTCTTTCTTCTTTTATCCCTTCACTTAAATTTTGACTTTTAATCTCTTACTTAACATTAATTAATTCTAAAATTAAATAAAAAAACATGTGTCAAAATTTAAGTGGGGGACACAAAGGGAACAGAGAATTTGGGGACAGAGAATCTGCTCTCTCCTATCCTATCCGATTACAATTTTTAAATAATAATAATATAACGAAACTAGTAGGGTATATTTTTTTTTTCATTTCTGAGTTTCAAGTTTTGTTTAGATGTCAAGAATATCGTGTAAGAAAATGAACTCAAGGAAAAATGAAGTAAAATAAAGTGAAAGAAAAAGAAAAATGAAGACTTATATTTATTACAAGTGTTTGATTGACATTAAAATTTGTAAGAAAATAAGGCCTAAAACTTTTTCATGTTAATAATGCATGATTAGCTTTGACCTAGTGGTAATATATATTAATTATATTATGAATCACAAATTTGAGAAGTTTATTCCCTAACATAATGGACAAAAACTTAATATTATGTATGTATTATTTTTCAGATGTAAGCAAGATTTTTCTAAATTTTCTCTATTTCATCTTTGGTCTTCTAATAATACTATGATGACAAAAAAAAATTATATAGTTTTAATTAGTTATTATCCCTAGGCCCCGACATGCATGTATGGTGTATCATCTACTAATTATATTTTGAAATATCATTTTGTAAAATTGATTTTTCTAAGAGTTTTTTATGGGAATTAATATTTTTACATCAATTTTTGATATTTTCACACGTAGGACCCACATATAAACTAATAAAAATTCGACACGTCAATTAATATGTGAGTTGTGACGCTCTCAAAATAGGTATACATCACTCATCTTGGGTCGCCAGAAAATACACTACTTACAACTCCATTTATACTGTTGTCGTCATGCAAAAAATACGAAAAATATATCATGTGAGTTTCAATACAAATATTGTAGCGTATATAATACGACAATATTCATACTCAAATTATTACAATGCCATATAAAGTACAGCAGCAAATATTTCAAGTCTCCAAAGGAATACGAGAAGATTTCTGTCCTTCTAATTTTAATGGTGTGACGCCCCCAAAATAGGTATACATTACCCATTCTGAGTTGTCAAAAATATGGTACAGAAACAACTACAATTTTATTAATACATTTGTCGTACAAAATACAACAACACTTAAACTGTGAGTTTAATTACAAATATTGTCTTCTAGACAATAGCCACAACCGAATAAGTGCTCATTACAATTATTGAAACTTTATTATACAAAAATGGTGAGGACTACTAAGACAACTTTCTAGAACTATCATTCCACACTCCGACTCGTACTCGCTACATTCTCACCTCCTGAGAAGAAAAATGGAACAACAAGGAAAAGGGTGAGCTCAACTAGCCCAGTAAAGAATATTATGACTAAGATAATATAGAACAAATTATCGTTAGTCCTCGGCAGGAAAATCTCGATAGAATACAATGAAACAACAAATTTCGAGATCAATATTCGCAGCGAAAAATAATAATTCATAGAATAGTTACGTAGAGAATGAAATCTACTAGTATCTATGAATTTAAAAGTCCATCATCAATATTTTACCTCTGTAACATCAATTAATATACATCTTCAAACAAATATTCATCTTTGCACTACAGGCCAAAGATATTCATCAGTCGGTCATGTTCATCTCAACACCTGTACATCTTTGCACTACGGGCCAAAGATATTCATAATAAAATCAATCACCTTTTGCAGACTACAAAGCCAAAGATATTCAAAGAACATCATCATTTAGGACTGAGGATGATAAAAAATATTTTTAAAGAAACGAATTCAGTGAAACAAAAGACAAGGATTAAGGATTAAAGATTCGTAATTTGGTTTATCCATGTCCAAAAAAATACCTCAATAATAATCATAATGGAGTAAAATTCAAGAATGATCAAAACATGGATACAATCAAAGCTAGTATCCATAATAGATATTTTGGACAAAAAGGAAAAAATTTATTTTTAATTGAATAGTGCAGATTGATAAGTGAATAGATCGTAGTATCGTGAATAATGTCGTATACGTGAATAGTAACCCCAACACCAACAAGTTCCAAATTTGATAAAAAGTTCAGATCAATATTTTGGCATAATGATATTGAAAGAATAACATCATTACAAAAAAAATAACATCCCTTACCTCGAAAAGACAATACTTCTGACTAGATATAGTGCTGAAGGGAACTTGCACCGTATAGCAACACTCAAATTATCAAAATACTCAGAAGAATACGCTCAATATATAGAGAGAGAAAGAGAGAAAAAACTTCAGTTTCTGGTGTGATTTTCAATTCTAACCTAAGCACCCTATTTATAGGAAAATGCTTAGAACACCAAAGCAGAAAATTTAATAAAATAATAATTTATTTTTCTTAATTTCCTTAGCAGCCTTCTTTGGTCAAAAACATCAACCACACATATTCCAACAACCACAAAAAGGTTTTTCTTAAATAAAATAATTAAAACTTCCAAAAATCAATTATTTCGGAACTCCGGAACTTCAATAATTCACAATAAATAGCCATTTTATCAGAAAAATTCAAACCACGTGTCTTTTCCATAGGAAATCCCATTATCTACAACTTTGCAGAAGAAATTTTTTCCAAATTCCAAACAGAAATTGACCGAAATTCACAAATGGGCGATTTTACATGCTATAATCAAATTTTGGTCAATAATTAGGGTCTACTGACACACAAAACATGTGTTAATCATTTAATTCCACAAAAATACTCTTCCTCCTCATATACTCATATATCCCACATTCATTGTAAAAATATCACCATCAATATATTATTAAAATAATATATTTAATTGAATTATTTTATCAGAAAAGGATAACATATAAATTTTCAACAATTGTCACATTAAAAATTTTCTCCATCTATATCCACATAAAATAAATATTTTCCTCATCATATAAATCAATAATTAATTATTCACAAATAATATTACAGAGTCACAATATCTTGACAACCGGTGCGGCCTCAGGGAAGAGGGCTTTCCAATAAGGATTCTCTCCTTGGCTGCACGCAATTAGATGACCTAACCTCTCCTTGACAGAACTTTCTAGACATTGCCAATAATGTTATCTAATAATATTATTCAAATAATATGAATTATTGCTCCGATAATAGAAAATACCGTGCAGTGATAATTATTAAAACAACAGTAATATAAAATATCAACACAGTAATTATTGAATCAATAAAATAAAATATTGAACACTAACTACTGTAACATTTATTGAGTAGTACCTTCTTACGTAAGAGTCAATAATTGGTGCGATACCGTGTGCTACTGTGTTTTAACCACCGAGTATTTTAACAGTATTAACGGTAAAAACTACGCCATCATTTATAAACAACTTATATTTGTCGTTTTCTTCATCCAATCGCTTTTCGTTATGAGGCCCACACAAGGCTGCGCCGTCGTACGAATATTCCCCGACAGCAAGAATATTCTACGACCAAACGAATATTCCCCGACAACAATAAATATTTTATAACCACTTGCTTATTTGAAATATTTGCGCATTTTACCCATAACTAACCATATTAATCAAATTAACCCTTACTATTACAAATAATAAATAGATGAAATTCAATTTTATTTATAATAAGTTGGGGTCTTACAACCTCCCCTCCTTATGAAATTTCGTCCTCGAAATTGAAGTACGTACCTGGTGTTTCAAAAAGGTGTGGGTACCTCGCTTTCATTTCCGTTTCCAACTCCCAGGTCATTTTCTCTATAGCATGGTTCCTCCACAAAACTTTAACTTGTGGTTTGACCTTCGTACGTAGGACATGCTCCTTCCTATCCAAGATCTTGACAGGTACCTCCTCGTACGTTAAGTCTTCGACTATCTCATCCGGTTCTAACTCAATGACGTGATTCGGTCTTTCACATATTTCTGAAGCACGGATATATGAAAAACATTATGAACATTTAGACATGTTTCGAGGTAACGCTAGTCTATAGGCCACATTTCCTACTCGGTCAAGAATCTGAAATGGACCAATAAATCATGGATTGAGCTTTCCTCTCTTTCCAAATCTTGTAACTCCCTTCCATGGAGCAACACGTAATAGTACATGATCCCCAATACCAAATTCCACGTCCTTACGATGAAGATCCGCATAACTCTTTTGTCGATCCTGTGCCGTTTGTATACGTTGTCGAATCATTTGGATCTTTTCCGTAGTCATACGTACCAACTCGGGTCCCAACAATGTTGCTTCACCCACCTCATCCCAACATATTGGAGAGCGACACTTTCGCCCATATAATGCTTCAAATAGAGCCACACCTATACTTGCTTGATAACTGTTGTTGTAGGAGAATTCCACCAATGGTAAATACTTATCCCAACTTCATTTGAAGTCTAGGACACAGAGTCTTAATAGATCTTCAAGAGTTTGGATAGTCCTCTTTGATTGTCCATCTGTTTGAGGATGGTATGTCGAACTAAATCGTAAATCCGTACCCATAGCTTTTTGCAAGCTAACCCAAAATCTTGAAGTGAATCTTGGGTCACGATCCGAAACTATGGATACTGGCATGCCATGCAACGTCACAATCTCATTCACGTACATACTAGCAAGACGTTCAAGAGAAGTCTCCCGTATCGGCAAGAAACGAGCAGACTTGGTTAATCTATCAACAATAACCCAAATAGCATCGATGCCTTGAGAAACCGTAGGAAGACCCGTAACAAAATCCATGGTAATGTGTTCCCACTTCCATTTTGGAATCTCAAGTGGTTGCAATGGACCCTTAGGTACTTAATGCTCCGCCTTTACACGTTGACAAGTTAAACACATCGAGATAAACTTTGCAATCTCTCTCTTCATATTGTTCCACCAAAATGTATGTCAAAGATCACGATACATTTTGGTACTTCCAGGATGGATCGCAAATGGTGTATTGTGTGCTTCCATCATAATCTTGTACTTCAAATCAGAGTCGTTAGGAACACAAAGTCTGGAGTGGACTCGAAGTATTCCTTCTTCATCGATTCTCGCCCTTAGGAATAACACCTTCTTGTACTTTCTTCTTCATAATGCACGCATCATTTCAAGCCTTGGTGGCTTGAGCAACCTTAACTTTTTCTATTAAAGTTGGCTCTATGCATATACTTGACATCATCGCACTCGTTCTCGTGATATGATCTTTTACTCAACGCGTCACTACCACGTTCTTTTCGGGATGGTATTGAATAGTGTGGTCGTAATCTTTCAACAACTCGAGCCAACGTCGTTGCCGCATGTTGAGTTCCTTTTGAGTGAAGAAATATTTGAGGCTTTTATGGTCTGAATATATCTCCACTTTCTCCCCATATAGATAGTGCCTCCAAATCTTTAGTGCAAAAAAATGATCACGCCAACTCTAGGTCATGAGTAAGATAATTCCTCTCATATTCTTTAAGTTGTCATGAGGCATAGGCTATGACTTTCCCACATTGCATGAGAACACATCCTAACCCTTTGCCTCAAGCATCAACAGAGATAACAAATCCATCCGAACCGGATGGTATTGTTAGAACAGTCTTAGAAATAAGTCTCCTCTTAAGCTCTTGGAAACTCTTCTCGCATTCCTCGCTCCAAATGAATTTTGTATCCTTCCGAGTTAGCTGAGTTAATGGAGTAGAGATTCGAGAAAACCCTTCCACGAATCTCCGATAATAACCAGCTAAGCCCAAAAAATTACGTACTTCGGTCACCGTCTTCGGTTGCTCCCAACTTTGTATTGCTTCAATCTTCGTCGGGTCAACAGATACTCCATGTTTAGACACCACGTGCCCAAGGAATGCTACTTCCTCAAGCCAAAACTCGCATTTCTTCAACTTGGCATATAGCTTGTTTTCACGGAGCCTTTGGAGTACCAGCTTCAAATGGTGCTCATGATCTTCACGGCTTTTGGAATATATGAGAATGTCATCAATAAAGACAACAACGAACCGATCTAAATAGTCCTTGAATACTTGGTTCATCATATCCATGAAAGTCGTAGGAGCATTAGTCAATCCAAAAGACATGACTAAGAATTCATAATGCCCGTACCGAGTTCTGAAGGCAGTCTTTGGAATATCCTCTGTTCTAATCTTCAATTGATCTTTATCCGTAAGCGAAGATCGATTTTTGAAAAGAATTGTGCTCCTCGTGAACTGGTCAAACAGGTCATCAATACGAGGTAGCGGATACCTATTCTTGATAGTGACATGGTTCAATTCCTGGTAGTAAATACAAAGTCCCATACTCCCGTCTTTCTTCTTCTTTAATAAAGCAGGAGCACCCCGAGGAGATGTACTAGGCGAATGAAACCGATGTCCAACAACTCTGTAGTTGGACCTTTAACTCTCAAGTTCAATAGAGTCATTCGATATGGGGTTTTAGAAATGGGCTTTGTTCGTGCTCAAGATCAATAAAGAATTCAACTTCACGTTAGGGGTAGGCCGGGAAGTTCTTTCGGAAACACGTCAGGAAATTTACTAACAACAGGAATATTGTTCAAATTTGACGTGTCTTTATTCAAATCCATAACATGGGCTAAGAAAGCTTGACATCCATTTTTCAATAAGCGAATAGCTTTATGACTAGATATGACAAATGATTGATTTTAATGGTTTAGTTGCTTGAATTCGCATACACAAAGTTGATTAGGAATATGAAAACTAACAACCTTACGAAAAAATCAATTTTGGCATGATGAGTAGTTAACCAATCAATCCCAAAATCACATCAAAAGCAAGTATCTTTAAAGAGATAAGGTCAACAGGTAATGTGATGGTGCCAACTTGGATCAAACAAGATTTATAAACAGTGGATGTGATGAAAGTTTCTCCTAACGGAGTCTCCACAGATAAATCAAGTTTAAACGTTGAGCACAAGCAGGAGAGATAAATGAATGGGTAGCACCGGTATCAAGTAAGGTATAAACTTCGCAAGAATTAATGATTAGCTTACCCGTGATCACCTCGTTTGGGTTCCTCACATTTTGACCAATCACGACAAATGCTCTTCCAGGAACCGTTGACTTTGACTTTTCTGGGATAGCCTTTTGAGTCACCGTCCCCCCTGGACTTGGTTTCGCTATCGTACACTCTCTAGCGATATGTCCTTCCTTTCCACAATTATAACATACCTTAAACTGTTGTGGGCAGTTTGAACTGATATATCCCTCTTTCCCGCATTTGTAGCATACGAGTGGTGGTCGTTCTCCTCCCTTAGAACCGATTCTTCTTTGTGGCCGACGTCTTCACATGGTCGTTGTTGAATCTCCTCTTTTAAAATCTCCTCCCCGACTCGCTTCTTCTATTCTCACGGCCGCATGACTACCACCAGAGTGGTTACCATTTTGTCCGTCTTTTTCTTTCTCTGCTAGTTATCGTTATTCTGTTGACTGCTATCTCCAGTATGATCCTGGTTGTGATCCCTCGGTTGACCATACTCGTTATCTCGCTCTAACAATTGAGCCCTGTTGACAACATCTGAATAGAGAGAAAATTTATGAGAAATGAGATATTGACGTATCTGCAAGCTTCAAACCTCTCGTAAACATCTGCGTCATCGTTCCTCATTCTCCATCAAATGAGGTGCAAACCCAGATAACTCGCAAACTTTGCCTCGTCGCATCGAGACACCATCATGTTGTTTTGTTCGTCTAATGAACTCCACTTCCTTCATACGACGTAATACTTTCGTGAAAGTACTTGTCATTGAAAAGTTTTCAAACGTCTCCCAAGACATCTTTGGGCTTGGTGGGTGGGTACGCTTCACTGATTCCCACCGATGTCTCGCCTCATTACGGAACATAAAAGTAGCGAATGGAACCTTCTGTTCCTCAGTGCATCCCAAGACATCGAATATCTTGGTAATTTGTTTGACCCATGTCTCCGTCTTAATCGGATCCGGCTTTCCCCAGAATTCTGGTGGTCCCAACTCTTTGAACTGCTTGGCCATGACAAATCGTGCGTTGTTATCATTTCCACCTGTATTTTTTGCACGTGTCTCCCTCGTCTAATTTTGCATGAACTGCAAGAAGCTTCTAAACATCCCGTCATTCATCATCTGCTCAGTGGCGTTGTTCACAGGAGGAACATTGCAGGCCTGCTGCACGTTCTCCTCATTGGTGAGTACAGGCATCTCCACGGTCTCATTTACTCCACTGTTAACATTCTCAGTCGACATTCTCAAATACTGCCATAAAACAAAGGTTAATCAACATATCACATAATATCCCTATATACTGACCAACTAACAAATAAGCTTAGGTAGGACACACTCAAGGATTTTACTGCGTCTCTCCCTCCTAGTTTATTCCCCGATCTCGAGATCATATCCCTAAGCTCGATACCAAGCTGTGACTCTGGACACCAACATGTGTCAACACCTCACCGATGATACCTATCGGTTTTGCCGTAGAAGCGGCATCCCTACGGAGAGTGCGGCAGCGGTGCATCCCATCAACAGGAAGTCACCAGATAGAGGCTCGGGGATCTTTACTTATGGCTCTGATACCAACTGTGACGCCCCCAAAATAGGTATACATCACCCATTCTCAGTTGTCAAAAATATGGTACAGAAACAACTACAACTTTATTAATACATTTGTCGTGCAAAATACGACAACACTTAAACTGTGAGTTTAATTACAAATATTATCTTCTAGACAATATCCACAACCAAATAAATGCTCATTACAATTATTGAAACTTTATTATACAAAAATGGTGAGGACTACTAAGACAACTTTCTAGAACCATCATTCCACACCCCGACTCGTACTCGCTACATTCTCGCCTCCTGAGAAGAAAAATGGAACAACAAGGAAAAGGGTGAGCTCAACTAGCCCAGTAAAGAATATTATGACTAAGATAATATAGAACAAATTATCGTTAGTCCTCAACAGGAAAAATCGATAGAATACTGATAGACAACAAATTTCGGATCAATATTTAGCGGAAAATAATAATTCATAGAATAGTTACGTAGAGAATGAAATCTACTAGTATCTATGAATTTAAAAGTCCATCATCAATATTTTACCCCTGTAACATCAATCAATATACATCTTCAAACAAATATTCATCTTTGCACTACAGGCCAAAGATATTCATCAGTCGGTCATGTTCATCTCAACACCTGTACATCTTTGCACTACGGGCCAAAGATATTCATAATAAAATCAATCACCTTTGCACAACAGGCCAAAGATATTCAGTAACATCATCATTTAGGACTGAGGATGATAAAAAATATTTTTAAAGAAACGAATTCAGTGAAACAAAAGGCAAGGATTAAGGATTAAAGATTCGTAATTTGGTTTATCCATGTCCAAAAAAATACCTCAATAATAATCATAGTGGAGTAAAATTCAAGAATGATCAAAACATGGATACAATCAAAGCTAGTATCCATAATTGATATTTTGGACAAAAAGGCAAAAAATTATTTTAAATTGAATAAAGGTCGTGATTCGTGAATAATCAGAGTATCGTGAATAATAGTGTCAGATATCGTGAATAGTCTTGATATCGTGAATAAGTAACCCGACACCAACAAGTTCCAAATTTGATAAAAGTTCAGATCAATATTTTGGCATAATGATATTGAAAGAATAACATCATTTACGAAAAAATAACATCCCTTACCTCGAAAAGACAAAGATCTTACATTTGGATATAGTCTTTGAAGGAAACTTGCAGATATAAGCAACACTCAAATTATCAAAATACTCACAAGAATACGCTCAATATATAGAGAGAGAAAGAGAGAGAACTTCAGTTTCTGGTGTGATTTTCAATTCTAACCTAAGCACCCTATTTATAGGAAAATGCTTAGAACACCAAAGCAGAAAATTTAATAAAATAATAATTTATTTTTCTTAATTTCCTTAGCAGCCTTCTTTAGTCAAAAACATCAACCACACATGTGCCAACAACCACAAAAACGTTTTTCTTAAATAAAATAATTAAAACTTTCAAAAAATCAATTATTTCGGAACTCCGAAACCTCAATAATTCACAATAAATTGCCATTTTATCAGAAAAATTAAAACCACGTGTCTTTTCCATAGGAAATCCCATTATCTACAACTTTGCAGAAGAAATATTTTCTAAATTCCAAACAGAAATTGACCGAAATCCACAAACGGGCGATTTTACAGGCTATAATCAAATTTTGGTCAATAATTGGGGTCTACCGACACACAAAACTTGTGTTAATCATTTAATGCCACAAAAATACTCTTCCTCCTCATATACTCATATATCCCACATTCATTGTAAAAATATCACCATCAATTTATTATTAAAATAATATATTTAATTGAATTATTTTATCAGAAAAGGATAACATATAAATTTTCAACAATTGTCACATTAAAAATTTTCGTCATCTATATCCACATAAAATAAATATTTTTCTCATCATATAAATTAATAATTAATTATTCACAAATAATATTACAGAGTCACAATATCGACAACCGTGCAGGTTCGAGGGAAGAGGGCTTTCAATAAGGATTTCTCCTCATCGCACGCATGATTAGATGACCTAACCTCTCCTTGACAGAACTTTCTAGACATTGCCAATAATGTTATCTAATAATCTTATTCAAATAATATGAATTATTGCTCCGATAATAAAAAATACTGTGCAGTGATAATTATTAAAACAACAGTAATATAAAATATCAACGCAGTAATTATTGAATCAATAAAATAAAATATTGAACAATAACTACTGTAACAATTATTGAGTAGTACCTTCTTACGTAAGAGTCAATAATTGGTGCAATACCGTGTGCTACTGTGTTTTAACCACCGAGTATTTTAACAAAGATAACATTGTAATAACTACTAGTCATTTATAAACAACTTATATTTGTTGTTTTCTTCATCCAATCGCGCTTTTAGGTTATGAGGCCCACCACGAATTTTTGGCAGGTCGCATACGAATATTCCCCGACAGCAAGAATATTCTACGACCAAACGAATATTTCCCGACAATAATAAATATTTTATAACCACTTGCTTATTTGAAATATTTGCGCATTTTACCCATAACTAACCACATTAATCAAATTAACCTTTACTATTGCAAATAATAAATAGAAGAAATTCAATTTTATTTATAATAAGTTGGGGTCTTACAAATGGAGTGCATTTTTTTTACGCTTCCAAAATCGAATTCGCATCACCCTATTTAATTCACCAAATATAACTGTTAACGCCAAGATCTTCTCCAACTTCCCAATCACGTAAGACGCCCTGATCCTGCACTGTAAACACGATTAACATCAAAAGCTTGATGGCTTCGACCGTCGGGGGATAGCTCAGGCGTGAGAGTCAGTATCAGTGTTCACCAAGGTTAACAATGGAGGATATATTATCCAGTGTATTGAGAGATCACAAATCTTAGTTGAATGTATGTGTGTGTACCTTTTTCTTGAAGACTTCCTTGCTAGGTTATACTTTCTTTTGGGTTTCATCGTGCCACCCCTTCTCACCGTCGACATGACCCCCCACTCTTCAGTGGTTCTTTCCGACTGCATGCAGGCTGTCACCCTTTTTATGTACTGTTTATGCCGTCGGCCGGTTATAATCCCATCCACATTAATGCATTGCAGTCACAACAGTCAACTATCATCATTACCGGTCAAAGTTGGAGATATTAAAATATCTAACGGGTTAACCCACTGACCCGACCCGATCTTGTAAGGATTCAACAGGAATAAAAGGATAACTAAGTCCAATAACTTTAAGGCCCAATAATGAAGATCCAATGGATCAATCAACTAAGTGGTCCCAATCCACTCGGCCTAATAGGAGAAATATCATGACCCAACATTGCCCCCTAGTTTTTTATTAAACAGGATATTTAATAGAAAACTAGAAATGGTTCATGATATTATAGGGTTTACTAAAGGCCTATAATGAAAGATAATTGAAATGTACCCGGTGTGACCCATAAGACGAAACAGAAAGTGACCGGAAGCCCAATGTGAGAAGCTCAATTTTGAAAAAAGCCCGAGACTTAACCCGGATGCTTCCCATTCAACTTCCCCGTCATTGCCAGAAATTAAATGTGCCGCCTTCGTAACTCGTGCAACCGTCAGTATAAAAAGATATTTCTGCCCAAATTGACATTTTTACCTGTTAACTTGAATTTTGAACCTTTGAGCTCCTCCCTTCTCTCTCGAACTTCCTTCTCAGTTTTACGAAATCTCAACAATGGTGACTCTGAACTCGAACCAGAACTCCCCCCTTCGCGTAACCCCTATCGCCACCGTTCCTCCCAGCCCCAATCCTACTGAAGAAGCATCGAGCTCTAACCTCAAGATTGCCACCTCCAGCGAAAAATCTGTGCCTCCGAAACCTATGCCTAACCCCTCCGATTTCTTCAGAAACAAAGAACAATATCCTCACGCCAACACACCCTCCATCATCTCTGAGGCTGAATTACGGAAGATTAAGGCCCGTTATCACATTCCTGACACCCACTTGATAAGAGCCCCCAAACCTGAAGAGAAGATGTACCAACGTCCCGACGGTTGAGCAATACATGCTCGGTAACTCGCTTTCGAAAAGGGGGTCAGGTTTCCTCTTCACGTCTTTTTAGTTACCCTTCTAGGGTTTATTGGGGTAGGGTTTGCCCAGCTGGTGCCAAACTCCTACATTCACATTTTGTCTTTTATTGCATTCTGTCATGAATTGGGAGTCGTACCTACTCTCGACTTCTTCTTTACTGTATACAAGATTTCCCAGACCAGAGAAAAGGGATTTAAAGTTCTGGGCAAGCATGCACAGAAGGCAGGTGAAAATTTCGAGAGGCAATCGCTGATAAATACTCCTTCGAGCAATAGAGGATGGCACGAGAAATGGTTTTTCGTCAAGGGGCCAGAAATTACCTCTTTACCGAACTAGTCCACTGATGAAAAGACTTCTGCTGATTTTGGTGATATATCCGAAGAACGTGTAGCCAAACTGATCGAATTTTTGAGTAATTTCCCGAAGGAAGAGTGGAAACATGGACTCCTTTCTAAGTAGGCATGGCTATATGATCATAAACGTAAGTATCGAACTACCCTTGTGTATATTTCTGTGAAACCTTTGATAATAGGGGTTCTAATTTGTCGTCATATAATTCTTGTAGTGTCTTTGATTAGACCGAACTCTTCAGAAGTGAAAGAGTTTAAAGATTTTTTGACTGGGAAGGTTACAGATATAAATGAAGAGTTTCCAACAGAAGAATCTCCTCGAGTCGATCCTCCCATTACTGAACCATCCACTGTTGATCCTCAGACTGATGAACCACAAATCGATGAACCCATTGTACCTGAAGAATCCCTCAAATCCTGACGAAAAAAGAGAGCCGCTAGGAGATCTAAAACAATCCGCCCAGATATAGACCCTGAGATAGATCCAGAAACAAATCTAGAAGCAAACCCAGAAGCAAGCCTTTCCTTCAATCCCACTTCCGTACCTCCTGAATCCGATCCGACCAAGAGAAGTCTTTGTGACATACCTCTGCACGAGCGGGCAAAAGTCCTTCGTGTCAAAAAGTTGAGGACAAAGATTACTCCCTTAACCGCTGATGAGCTTCGAGTCCCTCCATCCTTGACTGACATTCCTCTAATAATCCCCACTGAAATTCAAGTATCTGATGACGAACCGATCGAGCCCATCCCCACAGTTTTTTGAAAAAGGAAACAACCAACAGACAGTCATCCAAGTTCATCTTCTGTCTCTTCACCAGTCCATGAACCTAATCCTGCTCGATCCCCCTCTCCGAAAAATATATATATGGATCTGTCACCAACTCGCGATCAACCCATGCCCTCCCCTCTAAGACAATCATCTTCTGAATTTCAACATGATGCCATGGCATCTCCAACCATGTGGCCCTGGTTTAACGCCAACTTCCCCTTTCAACTGTTTGATGCTTTCGTTCAGGAAACCGACGATCACCGATTCGAGAACAGTTCGAACAGGGATCTGGTTAAGGAAGGCAGGAGCTATCTGGAAAAGGTAACCAGTTCTTTCTTTAATTTCTGTATTCGTCTTTATACTTAAATATTTGAAACTGATCAAATAATGCTGAACATGTGTAGGCGAATGCTATATTCGGATGTCTTCATCCAAAATCTATTGAAGCTGAAGCCGAAGAAGAGGCAATAAGAAAAGAAAATGCCATCCTGAAGTCGACGTTGGCCCGGGAGAGAAGCCAATATGGAGTTGTTCTCCATACTAATGAGGGTCTTCGAAAAGATTTGGCCCAGACCAAAGAGGATGTGAAAACGTCCAATGAAGAACTGAAGTCAGCCAAGGCCCAGTATCAAGAGATCGTCAAGATGAACGTTGACTTGGTTCAGAGGAATGAAATAAGGATGGAAAAAGTTAAAGAGCTGAAGGCTAGCAATAAGATACTGGCCAAATTGGTTGAAAAACTGGAGTTACAAGAGACTCGTCATCTGAATAGGCGTCAGAAGCTCGAAGAAGAAATCAGGGAACTCCGGGCTCTTCGGGATCTGGGACCTCCGTTGACTGATGATCTTCGCAAGCAGGTCTATGAAGAGTATCAGAAATCAGACGAGATCAATGGAGAGATCATGAAAATATACTCTGAAGGCTATGAGCTTTGTCGTAGTCGTGGTAAAGAAAAGCTAATATCAGCCAAGGTGGACCCGGCTCTGCTCGACTCTTCAAAGGGTGAGGATAATGCCTGAAGTGAATGTTCTTGTTTTCACTGGAATTGTTTAAGAATATTTGTGAAGATTTTTATATTTTTGGGAGTTGTTTCTTAAGAACTTTATAAAAAAAAATTTAATTTTATGTAATAGTTTAATATTAGGATTGAATGGATGGATGAATGGTGAGCATATTAATGAATCTTCAACTTTCTTTATCATAGCTTCTGTTTAGTTTGTTTCTTGTCAATAATTCACCATCAATTAACTTGAAAAATGTATGAGTTATTCTTGAACTTAACTTAAATTATAAATCAGACAAGGCATATGACAGTTAAGTTAAGAAATGATATGAACTGAATTTAATGAATTGAACTGAATGAACCGGACTCAACACTTGAACAAAGTAAATTAATGTATACTTATCATTTCCGAAGTATGAGACAGATCATGTATAAGATGAATTCGGTTGATCTTCTTTGCACCATCGGGATCTTGTTTACCACACGGGGTATAACAAGTATATAAGGACCAAGGAATTTGTCTACCACATGGGGTAGAACAAGTTTGTAAGGAATATGGAATTTGTTTACCACACGAGGTAAAACAAATTTGTAAGGAACATGGAATTTGTTTACCACACAGGGTAAAATAAATTTGTAAGGAACATGGAATTTGTTTACCACACGGGGTGAAACAAATTCATAAAAACACACATAACAATAAGGCTACCATCGAATGGTCAGCGAGTCTGACCGAACCTCCACACTTTGGTGCCTTTTGTTTACCACTCGCGGTAAAGCAAAATTAAGCGGACTATGGAATTTGTTTACCACACGGGGTGAAACAAATTCATAAGGTCACACCTACCGAAAAGGCTGCCATCGAATGGCCAGTGAGTCCCCCCGTCCTCCTTACACCATTGTGAATTTAGGACCAATAATAGGAAGAAGATCAATTGTGCAAAAGTGAATCTTTTATTGATGATGAACCACCATTTCTGAGACTTACGTAAACCGACTCGATCTCATCGAAAATATTTAGAAGCTCGCTTAACGTGCAAGTATTCTTGATCTCGGATCCATCTAATGCCTTTAACCGATAAGTTCAGGGCTTCGGTACTTCAATTACTTCATACGGCCCTTCCTAGTTTAAGATCGACTTTCCCATGTTCTGAGGTGTAGACGCTTCGACTTCCCTGAGGAGGAAGTCCCCCACTTCAAATCTCTGGGCTTAACCCCTTTATTGTAATGCTTGGCTACTCTTTGTTGGTATGCTACTAACTTGATCAAAGCCACCTCTCTGACTTCTTCTAACAGATCCAAGTTAACCTTCTGTCTTTTGTCGTTGTAGATCTCTTTGAATCGACTAACTTCAAGACTTGGAGATCCAATTTCAATTGGGACTAAGGCATCGATTACCATAGGCGATCACCGAAAGGTGAATCCCTGTAGTAGTCCTCGGTGTAGTCCGGTAAGCCCATATAACACAATGGAAAGTTCTCTCCGCCATCTTCCTTTAGCTTCGTCCAGTCTGCGTTTGATCCCGTTCAGCAGCGTTCTGTTGGTCACCTTAACTTGCCCATTCGACTGTGGATGACCCCTTGAAGTCTTTCTATGTTGAATCCCCAATTCTTTCAAAAACCCTTCAAATTTTGATCCCGCAAACTGGCGTCCGTTGTCCGATATCACCACTTTAGGAATTCCGAAGCGAAACACTATGGGCTCCTTCATGAATTTCAAACATTCCTGCTCCGTTATCAGCCGAAGTGGCTTCGCCTCTACCCATTTGGTCATATAATCGATAGCAACTATGACAAAACTGAACTGACCTTTAGCTTTCGGCAACGGACCCAGTATATCTACCCCCTAGACAACGAAGGGTATAGGAGATAAGATCGAGTATAGCTCTTCTGGTGGTTGATGTGGGATCGGACTATTGAGCTGACACTTCTCACACTTCTTCACATACTCTGTAGCTTCCTTGAAGATCGTAGGCCAGTAGTACCCCTGCCGAAGTACTTTGTAAGCCAGTGACTTAGCAGCCATATGGTCGCCGCAAATACCCTCGTGTACCTCCCGAAAAGCATACTCAGCCTCAGATGGAACAAGACACTTCAACATCGGTGACGAAAATGCCTTTCGAAAAAGATCTCCATCAATAAGAACGAAGTTAGCACTGTTGTACTTGATCTTCTTTGCCAACATCTGATCCGAAGAAAGGACGCCATCTGCCGGGTATTCGATGTAGGGAGTTATCCAACAGTCAGATCGTTCAATACACATCACCGTTTCATGTTGGATACTCGGCTGTTGCAGAACCTCCAAGTAGACCGATCCATTAAAAACATCAGCATTCGTAGTGGTCAGTTTAGACAATGCATCTGCAATGGAATTGTCATTATGCTCTATGCCCTGGAACTCATAAGAGACGAAGTACTAAAGCCGGTCTTTCAACTCTGCCAAATACTTGATCATCCTCGTCCCACGAGCTTCTTATTCCCCTGATAATTACTTGACGACCAACTGAGAGTCACTGTAAATTATCAGCTTCTGAAGTTCTAGACTCTTTGCCAGTTGAACTCCTGCTAGCACTGCTTCGTACTCGGCCTCGTTGTTCGTTGCTCTGAACCCAAATCTGATGGCCTGCTGTACTTTGAATCCCTCCGAACTTGTCAAGATAATTCCTGCTCCACTGACACTCGCAGTAGAAGACCCATCTGCATATAAAGTCCATGAATTCTAACCGTGCTGAAGAACTGCAATTGCTCGATCGGACGTCTTAGCTTCTGGCAGCTCAGCATCTGCTTCGAAGAACGAGCACTCCACTATGAAATTGGCCAAGGCTTGACCTTTGATAGCTGTTCGGGGATGATACTTAATAAAAAATTGAGATAATTCCATCGTCCATCGCTAATCTCCCCGAAACTTCTGGCTTGTTCATCACCTTCTTCAGCGGTTGATCCGTGTAGACGACCAGGAGCCGACCTTGAAAATATTGCCGAAGCTTTCGACTAGCAATTATCAAAGCAAAGGCAAATTTTTCAATATTAGGGTACCTGGTTTCAGCATTTCTTAGGACATGACTGACATAATAGACTGGATGTTGTTTCTCTCCTGCTTCTTGAACCAAAACAGCTCCCACTGCCAATGAACTAGCTGCCAGATAAATACAAGGTCTCGGCTAGAACAGGTTTCACTAATAAAGGAGCCGAAGACAAATATGTTGTCTTCACATTCTGAAGTCCACTGGAACGTCTTTCCATTCTTCGGTCCCTTCAGTGTATCAAAGAATGGTAAGCACCTCTGTAAGACCCCGACTTTTTATTAATAAAATGAAATTTCCTCTATTTATTATTTTGAAATATTAAGGGTTAATTTGATTAATGTGGTTAATTATGGGTGAAATGCGCAAGTGGTTATAAAATATTCATTGTTGTCGGGGAATATTCATTTGGTCGTGGAATATTCTTACTATCGGTGAATATTCGCATTTACCTTGACACCTTGTGTGGGCCCCATAATGTAGAAAAGCGATTGGATGAAGAAAGCGACAAATATAAGTTGTTTATAAATGGCGATGTAGTTATTACTGAATTAACACTTTGTTGGATTACCGGGTGGTTAAAAAATCTGATGTCTGGCGTTGTTGCAGACGAAGAAGACACCAGATTGCACAATATTTTGAATTATTGATCCTTACGTAAGAAGGTCTTACTCAATAATTGTTACGATGAATTCTTTATTCAATATTTTATTTTATTGATTCAATAATTCTTTGCGTTGATATTTTATATTACTGTTGTTTTAATAATTGTCACTACACAATATTTTTTATTATCGGAGCAATAATTCATATTATTTGAATAAGATTATTAGATAACATTATTGGCAATGTCTAGAAAGTTCTGTCAAGGAGAGGTTAGGTCATCTAATTGCGCCCCAGTAAGGAGAAATCCTTATTGAAAAGCCCCCTCTTTCCTGGGAACTGCCTGGTTGTCAGTAATGTGATTCTGTAATATTATTTGTGAATAATTAATTATTGATTTTTATGATGAGGAAAATATTGATTTTATGTGGATATGGATGGAGAAAATTTTTTAATGTGACAATTTTTGAATGTGACAACCCCGGGAACGTGAAGTTGAATTCTTTATTGATCTTGAGCCTGATACAAAGCCCATTTCTAAAACCCCATATCGAATGGCTCCTATTGAACTTCAGGAGTTAAAGGTCCAACTACAGGAGTAGTTGGACATCGGTTTCATTCGTCCTAGTACATCTCCTTGGGGTGCTCCTGTTTTATTCGTAAAGAAGAAAGACGGGAGTATGCGACTTTATATTGACTACCGAGAATTGAACCATGTCACTATCAAGAATAGGTATCCACTACCTCGTATTGATGACTTGTTTGACCAGTTGCAAGGAGCACAGTTCTTCTCAAAGATCAATCTTCGTTCTGGATATCATCAATTGAGGATTAGAACTGAGGATATTCCGAAAACTGCCTTTAGAACTCGGTACGGGCATTATGAATTCTTAGTTATGTCTTTCGGATTGACTAATGCTCCTGCGGTTTTTATGGATATGATGAACCGAGTATTCAAGGACTATTTAGATCAGTTCGTTGTTGTCTTTATTGATGACATTCTCATATATTCCGAAAGCCGTGAAGATCATGAGCACCATTTGAAGCTGGTACTCCAAAGGCTCCGTGAAAACAAGCTATATGCCAAGTTGAAGAAATGCGAGTTCTGGCTTGAGGAAGTAGCATTCCTTGGGCACGTGGTGTCTAAACATGGAGTATCTGTCGACCCGACGAAGATTGAAGCAATACAAAGTTGGGAGCAACCGAAGACGGTGACCGAAGTACGTAGCTTTTTGGGCTTAGTTGGTTATTATCGGAGATTCGTGGAAGGGTTTTCTCGAATCGCTACTCCATTAACTCAGCTAACTCTGAAGGATACAAAATTCGTTTGGAGCAAGGAATGCGAGAAGAGTTTCCAAGAGCTTAAGAGGAGACTTATTTCGTCACCTGTTCTAACAATACCATCTGGTTTGGATGGATTTGTTATCTACAGCGATGCTTTGGGCAAAGGGTTAGGATGTGTTCTCATGCAACGTGGGAAAGTCATAGCCTATGCCTGGCGACAACTTAAAGAATATGAGAGGAATTATCCTACTCATGATCTAGAGTTGGCAGCAGTCATTTTCGCACTAAAGATTTGGAGGCACTATCTATATGGGGAGAAAATGGAGATATATTCAGACCATAAAAGCCTCAAATATTTCTTCACTCAAAGGAACTCAACATGCGGCAACGACGTTGGCTCGAGTTGTTAAAAGATTACGACCACACTATTCAATACCATCCGGAAAAGTTTAACGTGGTAGTGGTACGCGTTGAGTAGAAGATCATATGCAGGAGAACGAGTGCGATGATGTCAAGTAGTATCGCGTAGAGCCAACTTTAATAAAAAAGTTAAGGTTGTTCAGCCCCAGGCTTGAGCCGATGCGAATGAAGAAGAAAGTACAAGAAGGTGCTATTCCTAAGGCGAGAATTGATGAAGAAGGAATACTTGAGTTCACTCTGCACTTTGTGTTCTAACGACTCGATTTGAAGTACAAGATTATGATGGAAGCACACAATACACCATTTGTGATCCATCTCGAAGTACCAAAATGTATCGTGATCTTCACATACATTTTGGTGGAACATTATGAAGAGAGAGATTGCAAAGTTTATCTCAATGTGTTTAACTTGTCAATGTGTAAAGGCGAGCATCAAGTACCTAAGGGTCCATCGCAACCACTTGAGATTCCGAAATGGAAGTGGGAACACATTACCATGGATTTTGTTACGGGTCTTCCTACGGTTTCTCAAGGCATCGATGCTTATTTGGGTTATTGTTGATAGATTAACCAAGTCCGCTCATTTCTTGCCGTCACGGAGACTTATTCCTTGAACGTCTTGCTAGTATGTATGCGTGAATGAGATTGTGAGGTTGCATAGCATGCCAGTATCCATAGTTTCGGATCGTGACCCAAGATTCACTTCAAGATTTTGGGTTAGCTTGCAAAAAGCTATGGGTATGGATTTACGATTTAGTTCGGCATACCATCCTCAAACGGACGGACAATCAGAGAGGACTATCCAAACTCTTGAAGATATATTAAGACTTTGTGTCCTAGACTTCAAAGGTAGTTGGGATAAGTATTTACCATTGGTGGAATTCTCCTACAACAAAAGTTATCAGCTAAGTATAGGTGTGGCTCCATTTGAAGCATTATATGGACGAAAGTGTCGCTCTCCAATATGTTGGGATGAGGTGGGTGAAGAAACATTGTTGGGACCCGAGTTGGTACGTATGACTACGGAAAAGATCCAAATAATTCGACAACGTATACAAACGGCACAAGATCGACAAAAGTGTTATGTGGATCTTCATCGTAAGGACGTAGAATTTGGTATTGGGGATCATGTACTATTACGTGTTGCTCCATGGAAGGGAGTTACAAGATTTGGAAAGAGAGGAAAGCTCAATCCATGATTTATTGGTCCATTTCAGATTCTTGACCGAGTAGGAAATGTGGCCTATAGACTAGCGTTACCTCCAAACATGTCTCGTGTTCATAATGTTTTTCATATATCTGTGCTTCGTAAATATGTGAAAGACCCGAATCACGTCATTGAGTTAGAACCGGACGAGATAGCCGAAGACTTAACGTACGAGGAGGTACCTGTCAAGATCTTGGATAGGAAGAAGCATGTCCTACGTATGAAGATCATACCACAAGTTAAAGTTTTGTGGAGGAACCATGCTATAGAGGAAATGACCTGGGAGTTGGAAACAGAAATGAAAGCGAGGTACCCACACCTTTTCGAAACACCAGGTACGTACGTCAATTTCGAGGACGAAATTTCATAAGGAGGGGAGGTTGTAAGACCCCGACTTTTTATTAATAAAATAAAATTTTCTCTATTTATTATTTTGAAATAGTAAGGGTTAATTTGATTAATGTGGTTAATTATGGGTGAAATACGCAAGTGGTTATAAAATATTCATTGTTGTCGGGGAATATTCGTTTGGTCGTGGAATATTCTTCTTTGTTGGGAATATTAAATTACGGCCGTAGCCTTGACCTTGTGTGGGCCCCATAATGTAAAAAATGATTGTATAAAGAAAGCGACAAATATAAGTTGTTTATAAATGGCCAGGCGTAGTTATTTACTTAATTAACACTTTGTTGGATTACCGGTGGTTAAAATACGATGTCTGGCGTTGTTGCAGCGAAGAAGCTTACGGTATTGCACAATATTTTGAATTATTGATCCTTACGTGAAAGTACTACTCAATAATTATTACGTGAATTATTGTTCAATATTTTATTTTATTGATTCAATAATTCTTTGCGTTGATATTTTATATTATCGTTGTTTTAATAATTGTCACTGCACAGTATTTTCTATTATCGGAGCAATAATTCATATTATTTGAATAAAATTATTAGATAACATTATTGGCAATATCTAGAAAGTTCTGTCAAGGAGAGGTTAGGTCATCTAATTGTGCGCCAGTAAGGAGAAATCTTTATTGGAAAGCCCCCTCTTTCCTGGGAACTGTCTGGTTGTCAGTATTGTGACTCTGTAATATTATTTGTGAATAATTAATTATTGATTTATATGATGAGGAAAATATTTATTTTATGTGGATATAGATGGAGAAAATTTTTAATGTGACAATTGTTGAAAATTTATATGTTATCTTTTTCTGATAAAATAATTCAATTAAATGTATTATTTTAATAATATATTGATGGTGATATTTTTACAATGAATGTGGGATATATGAGTATATGAGGAGGAAGAGTATTTTTGTGACATTAAATGATTAACACATGTTTTGTGTGTCGGTAGACCCCAATTATTGACCGAAATTTGATTATAGCCTGTAAAATCGTCCGTTTGTGAATTTCGGTCAATTTCTGTTTGGAATTTGGAAAAAAAAAATTCTGCAAAGTTGTAGATAATGGGATTTCCTATAAAAAAGATATGATGTTCGAATTTTTCTGATAAAATGGCTATTTATTGTGAATTATTGAAATTCTGGAGTTTTAAAATAATTGATTTTTGGAAGTTTTAATTATTTTATTTAAGAAAAACGTTTTTGTGGTTGTTGGCACATGTGTGGCTGATGTTTTTGACCAAAGAAGGTTGCTAAGGAAATTAAGAAAAATAAATTATTATTTTATTAAATTTTCTGCTTTGGTGTTCTAAGCATTTTCCTATAAATAGGGTGCTTAGGTTAGAATTGAAAATCACACCAGAAACTAAAGTTTTCTCTCTCTTTCTCTCTCTATATATTGAGCGTATTCTTGTGAGTATTTTAAGAATTTGAGTGTTGATATACGGTGCAAGTTCTCTTCAACACTATATCCAGTCAGAAGTACTGTCTTTTCGAGGTAAGGGATGTTATTTTTTTTTCGTAATGATGTTATTCTTTCAATACCATTATGCCGAAGTATTGATTTGAACTTTTTATCAAATTTGGAACTTTTTGGTGTCGGGGTTACTATTCACGTATACGGCACTATTCACGTATACGGTACTATTCACGAATACTGCACTATTCACAGAAAAATTAAATTTTTGTTTGTCATCCAAAATATCTATTATGGATACTAGCTTTGATTGTATCCATGTTTTGATCATTCTTGAATTTTACTCCACTATGATTATTTTTGAGGTATTTTTGGACATGGATAAACCGAATTACGAATCCTTAATCCTTAATCCTTGTCTTTTGTTTCACTGGATTCGTTTCTTTAAAAATATTTTTCATCATCCTCGATCTAAATGATGATGTTATGAATATCTTTTGGCCCGTAGTTTAAAGATGGTTGATTTTCTTATGAATATTTTGGCTCAGTAGTGCAAAAGATGAAATGTGTTGAGATGAACATGAATTAATGATGAATATCTTGGCCCAGTAGTGCAAAGATGAATATTTGATTCAAGATGTATATTGATTGATGTTACAGGATAAAATATTGATGATGGACTTTTAAATTCATAGATACTTAGTAGATTTCATTCTCTACGTAACTCTTTCTATGAATTATTATTTCACATTGCAAATATTGATCCGAAACTTGTTGCTCATTGTATTTTATCGATTTTTCCTGTTGAGGACTAACGATAATTTGTTCTATATTATCTTAGTCATAATATTCTTTCTTTGGGCTAGTTGAGCTCACCCTTTTCTTTGTTGTTCCATTTTTCTTCTCAAGAGGCGAGAATGTAATGAAAGTAATGTAGCCCAAAGTCGGGGTGTGGAATGATGGTTCTAGAAAGTTGTCTTAGTAGTCCTCACCATTTTTGTATAATAAAGTTTCAATAATTGTAATGAGGACTTATTTGGTTGTGGATATTGTTTAGAAGACAATATTTGTAATTAAACTCACAGTTTAAGTGTTGTCGTATTTTGCACGACAAATAAATTAATAAAGTTGTAGTTGTTTCTGTACTATGTTTTTGACAACTCAGAATGGGTGATGTTAGGGGTGCTCATCGGTAAAAAACCGAACCGGTATCGAAAAAACCGAACCGGTACCGAACCGAAAAATCCAGAAAATCAAGAATCGAACCTAAGTGATAGAATACCTAGGTTTTAAGACTTGCCTAATACACACAATCGAGACCGGTTTTTTTTCGGTTCGGTTTCGGTTATATACCGATAATTAAATAATTTTTTTTATATTAACAAATTTAATATAAAAACAAATTTCTTCTTTGATTTACAATAATATATTAACAAATAATTGGTACAAAATTTATTCAGATTGTATAATGTTATGGGCCAATTATTGTGATAATGTTATGGGCCAATAATATATTAACAAATAATTGGTACAAAATTCTATTGTATTGTATAATGTTATGGGCCAATTATTGCATAATGTTATGGGCCAATAATTGGTACAAATAATGATGAGTACAAAATTCTATTGTATAATGTTATGGGCCAATTATTGCATAATGTTATGGGCCAATTATTTGTTAATATATTATTTGTATGGTTTTCGGATTTTTTTTGGTTTTTCTAGATATCGAATTCAAAATTTTCATTACCGCTATTCTGCATCAAAAAAGTATAAAAACCGAAAACCTATGCAGAAAAAAATTGAAGCAAAAAAAAAGCAGATCACGCAGATCGGTTTCAACCGGTTCGGTAAAAAAACCGAAAAACCGAATTTTTTGATCACCCCTAGGTGATGTATACCTATTTTGGGGGCATCACAACCTCTCTGCGGATTTGGACATGGATCTCCTCAAAGCTGCAATCCTATCAGTCAGACGTTGAACGTCTTTGAACGACTGAAGAGTCTTCATGTCTAGAATAGCCTGGATCTTCTCCAGATTGGCCTCAATGCCCCTCTGACTAACCAGATAACCCAGGAATTTTCCTGCACCGAGTCCGAAGGTACACTTTGCAGGATTGAGCCTCAACTTGTGATGACGAACTGTCTAAAAGCATTCTTCGAGGTCATCCAGATGCTTTTGAACGATAGTGCTCTTCACTATCATGTCGTCAACATATACCTCCATGTTCCTTCCTAGCTGCTTCTGGAAGACGAAGTTCATCATTCTCTGGTAAGTGGCTCCAGCATTTATCAGGCCAAAGGTCATCTTCTTATAGGAATACACCGATCGGTGTGTGATGAACGTTGTTTTCGGAATGTCCTCTTTGCACATAGTAATTTGATGATAACCTGAAAAAGCATCCATAAAGCTTAGTAATGCATACCCCAAAGTGGCATCAATAAGTTGATCAATGTGGGGCAGAGGATAGAAGTCTTTCGGGCATGCTTTATTCAGGTCGGTGTAATCGATGCAGACTCGCCATTTCCCGTTCTGCTTCTGGACCAATACCACGTTCGCCATCCACTCCGGATAGTCAATTTCATAGATGAAGTCAGCAGCTAACAGCTTCGCAATCTCCTCATCAATGATCCTCTGTCGTTCAGGTGCAAAGATCCGCCTTTTCTGCCGAACTGGCTTCTTCGAGGGATTCACATCTAGTCGGTGCTCAGTTCTCTTTCGACTGATTCCAGGCATGTCTTGTGGTGCCCACGCAAAGATGTCCGCATAGTAGCGAATAAGTTCTATGAGGTTTATCCGGAGAGGTTCCGGCAAACCCGAACCAATCTTCACTGTCTTATCTTTCTTCCCAAGGACTAGCTCGATCTCCTCTGTCTCTCCTGCAGGAATGACCAACGGCTCCGAACTGCTTTCAATGAAGGGCTTGACCTCAATTGCCATGGTTTGCTTCGCTGTCGCGACCCTACCCCGAGGCAATAATATGACGTTCGATATCAACGTCGGCCGGATCCAAGTCCCCTGCTACCTCTCCAACTCCATGGGCTGTTGGGAACTTGATCTTGAAATGAGGGATGGAAGTTACAGCTTGGAGAGCTGTCAAGGTAGGTCTTCCCAATATGGCATTGTAGGCCGAATCTACATGCACAACATAAAATTTACATATTATTTCTACCTGCTGAGGAGCTGTGCCGAAGATCACTGGTAGTTCAATAGTGCCTGCAGCTTTGACCGTATAGTTGCTAAAGCCGTATAAAGGAGCTTCCTGCCCTACCTCCATCTTTCGCTCGTTAAGATGCATCCTCTGATAAGCGTGGGCATACAGAATATCCACAGAAGACCCGTTGTCTATCATCATTTGCTTCATATCTACCGAACCCACTTGTGCCGTGATTACCAATGCTCCTTTATGGGGTTCGATTGGCTCCGAAGGATAATCTGCATCACTGAAAGATATAACTGTCCCTGGAAATGGCCTATTGGTCTTCGGGGGAGCACCCGCCACGGACATGACCGAATCCAGTTAACCCATTCTCTTCTTTCCTACCAATTTACCTGCTGTCCCACCGATTATTACACCAACTACGTGCCTTGGTGGTTGATTCGGAGCAGGCTGTACGGGTGGAATCATTTAAACCGTCTGAACAGTACGGTCAACATTCTTCCGGTCCTGTTGGTCCCTTCCGGCTACATACTGAGCCAACAAACCGCTTTGAACCTTTCTCTCTACGAAATCTTTCAAATTGCAACACTCATTGGTGTCGTGACTTGAGGCTTGATGGTAGCCACAATATTTTTGAGCATTGCCTTGTCCCGGCTTATAGTTATCACGAGGTGGTTCAAAGAACGGCTGGTCCCTGATCTGATCCAGAATCACCGACCTATCCGTGTTTAGTTTGGTATAAACCTTGTTCACCTTCGGAGTGGAAGTAGGTGGGCGATTATTTCCCTGTCGCCGTGTGTTATTGTACTTCTTCGAACTACCTTCTGACCGATCATTATACCCCCCGGTCTTCCTCTGACCGCCTTCAGCCTTAGAGGTATCCGTCTCTTTCATTCGGTCCGAAGAAGGACGTTTTAGGCTATTCATAGCCTCCTCCACCACGATATAACCCTTTGCTTTGTCAAAGGCTTCGGCCAAGCTCTTCGGATGGTGAAACATCAGCTTCTTCACCAACTTTTCGGACTTCACCAGATCTAGCCCGTTCTGGAACAACCCTACGGCCTGAAGATCGTTGAGGTCTGCCACTTGACCAACTGCTTCCCTGAACCTCTTCACATACTGACCCAAGGACTCATTGGTGAACTGTCGGACCTGTTCCAAAGAACCTGTGGGCTTCCCTCTTCTTCGGTTGCTTCCAAAACGAGCATGGAATTTGTCACACAGCTCGGACCACGACGAGACCGAATCTGCCGGTAGAGTCTCCATCCATTGCCTAGCATCCTTCCTCAACGTAGTAACAAAAGTATGGCATTTGGCAGCATCGGTGAAGTCATAATAATCCATCAGCCGGTCAAACGCCTGGCTATGGTCATAAGGGTCTCCAGACCCATCCTAACTTTCCATATGAGGTAACTTCTTGGTGGTGTCTGCCTTTTCCTTAAGAATGTTCGAGGAGAAAGGAGACGCTTTCTTTCCCAGAATATCCTTTACATGCTGAACTTCAGCCAGTTGTTTCCGAAGCTCCTTCAACTCCTTAACTAAGAAGTCTACGCCGTCTGATTTGGAGGAGACCTCTTTCTCTGGTGATTCTCTTCTTCCGAAACTGATGACCTCCACTCTAGGAATCTCTGTCGCCCGAGGGACTTCTGGACCTACTTCGGCGTGTGGTTCTACCATCACGGTGAGAGTATGCACGACGCTGCTCCCTTTTTCTACTCTTAGGCACAACCTCTTTCGACCTACTTCTCTGTCTGTCACCACCTCGACCCTGAGAACCAATGACAATAAGTGCCTTCTTTGATACTTCAGGAGTTCTGCTCCTTGATCTCTTCCGATCATGAGAACGGCCTCGAGACACATGCACGGAATGCTCCGGCTCTTTCCCCTCTCGCCGTTGTACATCCTTATGCCTACTACACTTCTCGGACTGGATATAAGTGGACGCCTCATCTTTCAGGTCGGCCATCCGAAGCATCTGCACAGCTATATCTTCTCTCTGCTTTAGAAGAACTTCTAAAGCTTTATCTGCCTCTTCAACCATCTATGCCAACTTGGCAGCTTTGTCATCTCGACCACTTCGGTGATGAGTTTGAGGTGGTGAACCCTCCACCTGCCTCCGATCTTGGTCACGGTCTTTATCATCTGCAAAAACCAACCTCCGTCTGGTTCCACTGTGCGTCCTCGAACGAGGACCCCGGTAATCACATTTAGAAGCAGTGCTCTCACTCTCATGAGCACTCTTTGAAGGACCCAGACGATCCTTGACAGAGATATACTTGTGAGACGAAATAATAAAATTTCTACCGTTCTTCCCGCAGATATCTCGCTTCTACTCTTCACCATCTTCCGGCGTAGAACAAATGAATATTTGTGATTGAAAAACTACAAAACACTAGAACTCAACCCTCTTTTTAGCGCCAATGTTAACGCCAAGATCTTCTCCAACGTCCCAATCACGTAAGACGCCCTGATCCTGCACAGTAAACACGATTAACACCAAAAGCTTCGAGCGGCTTCGACCAGTGAGGGATACTTCAGCGTGAGAGTCGATGATTCGGTGTTCAAGGTTAACAATGGAGGATATATTATCTAGTGTATTGAGAGATCAAAAATCTTAGTTGAATGTATGTGTGTGTACCTTTTTCTTGAAGACTTCCTTGCTAAGTTATACTCTCCTTCCCGGTTTACCATGCCACCCACTACCGTCTGACACAGCCCCCCCACTCCTCAGTGGTTCTTGCCGACTGCATGCAGGTTGTCACCCTTTTTATGTACTGTTTATGCCGCCAGCGACCGGTTATAATCCCATCCACATTAATGCATTGCAGTCACAACAGTCAACTATCATACTTTTTCATCATTACCGGTCAAAGTTGGAGATATTAAAATATCTAACGGGTTAACCCATTGACCTGACCCGATCTTGTAAGGATTCAATAGGAATAAAAGGATGACTAAGTCCAATAACTTTAAGGCCCAATAATGAAGATCCAATGGATCAATCAACTAAGTGGGCCCAATCCACTCGGCCTAATAGGAGAAATATCATGACCCAACAATAACTATTAAATGATGTATAAAATATATCACGCACATTTTAAATTCTGAGTACCATTATTATGCCCCACCGTTTCATAATTTGATTAGGATTTCGACAAATTTGAAACACCACTTTATACCCACGTCCTCTCTGCTAGTCCCAGCTACACTTTTATTTCCTGAAAGGGGAGGTGAAGTAAAAGGGTGAGTACAAATAGCCCAGCAAAGAATATCATGACTTAAGATAATTAAATTATCAAATAATTCAGATATTTAGAACATATAGTAGAAGATAAAAGTTTTCAACCATAATAGCAGCGGAATCAACAATCCATTAGAAGAGTCAAGTAGAATATAATGTCTACTATCTCCTCTAGATTAAAAGTCCATCGTTAATATTTTATTCCTGTAATACTCATCAACAGTTCTTGGTTATACCCAAGACAAAGAGAACTCCCATCATCTGTATTCACCTGAACCACCACAGATTATAATTAAATAACAATTCATATTTATAATCAAGTAAATCAACAGTCCAACTTTGCACTTCATGCCAAAGATATACAACTGTAAAAACCAAAAACCAACAGTCTATCTTTGCACTACAGGCCAAAGATATATAACTGTAAAACCATCAATGCTGAGACTCAGCTTAATAGTATCACGACCACGAATTATTCATGCACTACGGGCCAAGGATATTCGTGTTTTTAATTACGGTTATAATTATGCCGAATAATCCCTGGTCATAATCATACCAAGTCCATCTATGCACTACGGGCCAAAGATGACTTTTACCACATCATTTGTAACATTAAGGTCATGATTATACCGAATAATCCATGTTCATGATCATACCAAGTCCATCTATGCACTACTGGCTATAGATGACTTTCAACACAATATAATCATGAGAATGATGACAATGATATATATAATGAATAAACATAAATCATCAGAATAATAAGATAACATAGATCTTAGTGATTTTCAACTTAATTATCCAGAGTCCAAATTGATAACATAATAATAGATGAAGCACAAACTATTAAGGATATTCTAATCCTTTCAGGACTTTTCACCATTTAATGATAAACTGAATAAACGAATAATAATATCTTACCATAATATGGATTATGAAAGAAAATGGTATTTTTTTTCCATAAAAATGATACCTCCTTACCACAATAATAATATCCCTTACCTTAGCATGTGACTTGATTCTACTTTCTGTGAAATTGATCAACTTAAACAATGCTTGCATTCCTTATCTACACTTGGAGTAATATTACACTCAATAGAAATACTCACAATATTATACTCACAATATTGTAGTAAAAGAATTTTAGATTTTTAGTGTAGTGATGAATGTGTGTTTAGTTACTCGGTGAGCAACCTATTTATCTTGAAAATTTAGTAAACAACTAAGCACAACCCGCTTTGACAAAATAACCAAACGAGGTATATAATAATGGTAGTGGTGGAATTTATGGTCCTACAGAGAGAATTAAACCAACTTGTACACGTTTTAAAAATAATTGAGTTGTGGTCCATACTACTTTAGAAAAAGTAGAGTGTCGGCAAGTCATGACAAACCTACTTTTGTAAAAAAAAATAATTGAACAAACGTCTGTATATCATACTTATCTTTAATCAACACCTTTTATTTATCAATTATTTACACATTTTCAATCTTTCAATAATTATTCACAATTATTAACATAGACTCACAATACTTCTAACTGGTATAATTAAATCATATCAAATAATATGAGTCACTGTGTAATAATTACTGTGGCAATTATTGAAATAAACACAGAGTGACTTCTTACGTAATTAGGAATCAATAATATAATTAATCACTGTGCAATAACTACTATGAAAATTATTGAATAAAATACTGAGTGACTTTGTAAGAATCAAATCAATACCTTACTTATAAACAATTTGTGACGCCCCCAAAATAGGTATACATCACCCATCTTGAGTTGCCAAATACATGGTACAAAAATCAAATACAACTTCATAATACAACAGTCGTGTAAGATACGACAAAACATAATATAAGAGTTTTAATAAGAATATTGTCATCTAGACAATATCCACACTCAATGAAGTCCTCATTACATTTATTGTCACACTATCTAACAGAATAGTGAGGACTACTAATTCTATCATCTGGACCGTCACTGCGTTCCCCGACTAGTCCCGGCTACGTTCTCATTTCCTGAAGAGAACAGTGAAAGAAAAGGTGAGCTCAACTAGCCCAGTAAGAAAATATTATGACTAAGATAATGCGAGAATAAATTATCATTAGTCTTCAACAATGTTAAACCGATAAAATACAATAGACATCAAGTTTAAGCTGCAATGAACAAGCAATCCATTAAAAGAGTTAAGTAGAGAATAAAATCTACTATCTTTTATGATTTAAAAGGTTTTTCATCACTTTTATCATTTGAGACTCGACTTAATAAATAATCCACATCATCGAATCACCCCTACACTACGGCCAAGGATATTCTTTAGTATCACGACCACAAATTATCCATGCACTACGGGCCAAGGACATTCGTGTATTCATCAATGGTCATGATCATGCCAACAACTATCCCACAATGCACTACGGCCAATGAGGACTTTACCACATCATTTGTAATATTACGGTCATGATTATACTGAATAATCTCTGGTCATAATCATACCAAGTCCATCTATGCCTTCATAGGCATAGATGAATTTCAATGTAATATAAACATGAGGATGATGACAATGATATAAGAATTCAATAAAACAAGTTCAAGAATTAATTTATCCAGAACTAATAACGTCCAAATTGTCAACAAGATCTTTGTCTTTGTGGGGTAAAATTCAAGAATGCTCGGAAGAATATTTCCATGAAAAGATATTGGATGAAGAAGCGCAAATATCGAGGATATTCTACTAATTTCATGGAGTATAAAAGTCAAAACATTAACCAACCGAGTATAATAAAGAATGGAATAACAAAATAAATCACCATGCATGCGGTACTTCAGATAGGCATAAAGTTATTCCAATGTAATAATAAGTAATCGGAACCAAGTCGGTGACATTCGCACCGGCAGGATGTTCAAATGCAGAATAATAAAGAATGGAATAACAACGAAATCACCATGCATGCGGTACTCAGATGTAGAAAAGTTATTCAACAGAATACTAAATAATGTAACCGGTCCGGCGTAAAACGCATGCATGCAGAATATTCCAAGCAGAATAATAAAAAGCAGTAACCGTGTCCTAAGCAGTAAAACACATGCATGCATGGATATTCCAATGTAATAATAAAGAATGGAATAATGTAAGAATTTCACCAAGTATAGGGTAGCCAGCGTATCTGAGTTATTCCAATGTAGAATAATAAAAAATAGAATAATGTAAGTTCTCTTCATGAATACAAAAGAAATAATACCCCTTACCGTAAAAGAAACTGGATATAAGAGTAGGGAAGTAACATAATACTTTTCTTCTTTCTCTCTCTAGAGTTTTAGTGTATTCGTAAGAAATAATGAAGAAATGAGCTTCTATTTATAGAAGAATGGACTGCATAGTAACTAATCCATGAACGGCCTAGATTGATTTACTTTTAAACGGACGGTCCATATTAATTTAATAAAATATTCTAATAAAACAAAACTTTTAAATAAAATATAATATATATTAAATATATAATATATATATATATATATATAACACTTGAATTCACGGGGGATGAATCCCGTGAATATTACCACTTAATATATATATTATATATATATATATATATCTAATAAAACCAAACCCCCCCCCCCCTCACCTGTGATTCCACAGGAATCTTTATATATATATATATATACTATATATATTACTTATACATATATATATACTAATTATTTTAAAAAAACGGGTAAATGGGGGTGCACAAAATAAATAAAATTTACATCACATACTTCATAAAAATCACCTTAATAATTTTAACAACATTTATCACCTTTATTATAATTCACAATATTAATCGACCAGGTCGTTCTCAGGAAAGAGGGGGTTTTCCAATAAGGATTTCTCCCTATTGGCGCACAATTAGATTATCTAACCTCTCCTTGACAGAACTTCTAGACATCGTTAATATTGCAAATAATAATATTAATAACTTTGTCGTCTCAATTATTGATTTAATAATATATAAAATATTAAAAATAATTGAATCAAATAACGTGAGATACTATGCAGCAATTACTGTAACAATAATTGAATAAAACTAAGTGACTTCTCACGTAAGCATCAATAATCAATACCGTATGCTATTATGCAACCACACGTATTCCTGTACTTTTACTACCGAGTAGTTCAACAGTTTTAATGGTAATACTTCCGCCGTTATTTTCATAAAAATATTTTTGTCGTTTTCTCAATCCGACAATAATTCCGCCATGGGGTCCACTAATGATTGTACGCGTCAATGCGGATATTCCCCGACAAAAAAGAATATTCCCCGACCAATCGAATATTATATAACAACTTGCTTACTTTGCAAAATTTATAAATATTACCCACAACTATAACATTATTTCAAATTCACATCTTAATATTCAAAAATGATATTTATAGAAAAATTCATTTTTATTCATAAAAGTGGGGTCTTACAATCTCCACTTCTTATGAAATTTCGCCCTCGAAATTAAGGTACGTACCTGGTATGTCGAAGAGGTAAGGATACCTTGACTTCATTTCAGATTTTAACTCCCAAGTCATTTCCTCAACATCGTGGTTTCTCCACAAAACTTTGACTTGAGGTATAACCTTAGAGCATAGAATATGTTCCTTCTTATCTAAGATTTGAATAGGTACCTCTTCATACGTTAAATCTTCCGCTATTTCGTCCGGTTCTAACTCAATAATGTGGTTCGAGTCTTCCACATATTTACGTAACATGGATATGTGAAAACGCGTTATTAAGATACGAGACATACTTGGCGGTAAAAGCGAGTCTATAGCCCACAGTTCCTACTCGGTCGAGGATTAAAAATGGGCCAATGAATCGAGGATTAAGCTTTCCTCTCTTTCCAAATCTTGTAACACCTTTCCATGGAGCAACACATAACAACACATGATCTCCAATATCGAATTCCACGTCCTTTCGATGAAGATCAGCATAACTCTTTTGTCGATCTTGTGAGGTTTTTATACGTTGTCAGATTGTTTGAATTTTTTCCGTAGTCATACGTACCAAATCTGGTCCCAACAACGTTGCTTCACCCACCTCATCCCAGCATACTGGAGAATGACACTTTCTTCCGTACAATGCCTCAAATGGAGCCATGCCAATGCTTGCTTGATAACTGTTGTTGTAGGAAAACTCCACCAATGGTAAGAACTTGTCCTAACTTCCCTTGAAGTCAAGGACACAGAGTCTTAATAAATCTTCTAGAGTTTGAATAGTCCTCTCTGATTGTCCATCCGTCTGAGGATGATATGCCGAACTAAATCAAATCCGCGCCCATAGCTTTTTTGCAAACTAACCCAAAATCGTGAAGTGAATCTTGGGTCTCGATCGTAAACTATGGATACTTGGCATACCATGCGATCTTACAATCTCGTTTATGTACATACTGAAAGCAAGACGCTCATGTGTATAAGTTTCTCGTATTGGTAAGAAATGAGCAGACTTAGTCAATCTATCAACAATGACCCAAATTGCATCTATGCCTTGAGAAACCTTGGGAAGACCAGTAACGAAATCTATGGTAATGTGCTCCCACTTCCATTCTGGAATTTCAAGTGGTTGCAATGGACCTTTTGGTACTTGATGCTCCGCTTTAACTCGTTGACAAGTTAGACACCTTGAGATAAACAACGCTATCTCTCTCTTCATATTGCTCCACCAAAATGTATAGCCGAATATCATGATACATTTTGGTACTCCCGAGATGGATTGCAAATGGTGTGTTGTGCGCCTCCATCATGATATTATACTTTAAATCGTGGTCGTTAGGAACACAAAGTCCGGAGTTGACTCAAGTATTCTTCTTCATTGATTCTTGCTTCCTAAGATAACACCTTCTTGTACTTTCTTCCTCATACGCAGATGCAAATACTCGGGCTAAAGCCCAGGTGTGCGAGCTTTAGGCCCAAAATTTTTTAGGGCCCCTTAAATATTCTCTTCCTTTTATTACTTTAATAGAATACTTAAATATTAAAGCAAATAATCAATCTGTAATATTCTACATATACTGATTATTGTAATATTCTACATATTTAAAGCATATAATTTGCACAAAACAATTTAGTTATTATGTACCTGGGGGTTCATCATCAGATTCAGTTTTTTGGGTTTTTTTAATTGTTTGGGAGTAGTGTTAGACTCTTAATAAAGGAGGCCTTATTTGGTAATTACTTTTTCGACTTAGTGATAATGTGATATCTAAATGATGCTTTAAAAATATTAAAATGATCGGTTATTATATTTGATATTCTTTTGTATTGATGCTCTTTTGTTCAGGAAAAAAGTTCTTCTTTTTTTATGTCTGTCTTAATAGCAATTCGCAAAAGGCCCATTTTTTTGTTGTCCGCTTTAGGCCCTTTAAAACTCAGGGTCGACCCTGCTCATACGCATCAGCTCCAGGTCTGTAGTTTGAGCAGCTTTAACTTTATCAATTAAAGTCGGTTATACTCGTATGTTCGTCATCATCACATGGGTCCCTGGAGTCTTTAACTCTATCTTCATCCTTTGCAAGTCACACAAAATGGGCCTTTGCGTTGACAATATCGCACTCGTACCCGCATATGATCTTCTACTTAATGCGTCAGCTACCACGTTCGCTTTTCCAAGATGGTATTGGATGGTATGATCATAATCTTTCAACAGTTCAAGCCAACGTCGTTGTCGCATGTTGAGTTCCTTTTGAGTGAAGAAATATTTGAGGCTTTTATGATCCGTAAAGATCTCAACTTTTTCCCCAAACAAGTAATGCCTCCAAATCTTTAGTGCGAAGACAACAGCTGCCAACTCTAGATCATGAATATGATAATTCCTCTCATATTCTTTGAGATGTCGTGAGGCATAGGCTATGACTTTCCCATGTTGCATGAGAACACATCCTAACCCTTTGCCCGAAGCATCACTGTAGATGACAAATTCCTCCGAACCGAGATAGTATTGTCGTAGCAGGTCTTTGAAATGAGTCTCTCTTGAGTTCTTGAAAACTTTTTCACATTCCTCCTCCAACCGAACTTTGTATTTTTCGAGTCAATTTGAGTTAGTGGAGTAGCGATTCGAGAAAATTCTTCCACGAATCTCCGATAATAACCAGCCTAAACCGAGAAAGCTACGTCTTCGGCCATCGATTTAGGTTGCTCCCAGCTTTGAATAGCTTCAATCTTTGCTGGGTCAACAGATATTCCATAACTTGATACCACGTGCCTAAGGAATGCTACTTCCTCAAGCCAGAACTCGCATTTCTTCAACTTAGCATAAAGCTTATATTCACGAAGCTTTGGAGTATCAGCCTCAAGTGTTGCTCATGATCTTCACGGGTTTTGGAATATAAGAGGATGTCATCAATAAAGACGACCACAAAGTGATCCAAATATTCCTTGAATACTCGGTTCATCATATCCATGAAGGCAGCAGGAGCATTAGTCAATCCAAAAGACATGACTAGAAATTCATAATGCCCGTACCGAGTTCTGAAAGTCGTCTTTGGAATTTCATCGGTTCTAATCTTCAATTGGTGATATCCGGAACGAAGATCAATCTTTGAAAAGAATTTGGCGCCTTGCAACTGGTCAAACAGGTCATCAATATGTGGCAATGGGTACTTATTTTTGATGGTGACATGATTCAACTCCCGATAATCAATACAAAGTCGCATACTCCCATCTTTCTTCTTCACGAATAGAAGCAGAGAGCACCCCGAGGAGAAATCTTACTAGACGAATAAAGTCGATGTCTAATAATTCCTGCGGTTGGGTCTTTAACTCACGAAGTTCAATAGAGCCATTCGATATGGGGCTTTGGAAATGGGTTTTGTCCGGGTTCAAGGTCGATACAAAATTCAATTTCACGCCTGGGGTAGGCAGAAGTCCCTCGGGGGAATACGTCAGAAATTCATTAACAATGGAAATATCATTCAAAACTGACGTATTTTTGTTTAGATCCGTGACATGAGCTAAGAAAGCTTGACATCCGTTTTTCAATAAACAAATAGCTTTATGGCTTGAGATAACAGTGATTGATTTTAATGGTTTGGTTACTTGAATTCGCATAATAGGTTGGTTAGGAATATGAAAGCTAACAACCTTACGAAAACAATCAATTTTTGCATGATGAGTAGTTAACCAATCAATCCCTAGAATCACATCAAATGCAAGTATTTTCAAAGAAATAAGATCGACGGGTAACGTGTGGGAACCGATTTGAACTAAACAAGATTTATAAACAGTGGATGTAACGAAGGTTTCTCCCAACAGAGTTTCAACAGATAAGTCAAAGTCTAATTTCTCCGGAGTCAAATTTAAACGTTGAGTGCAAGTAGGAGAAATAAAAGAATGGGTAGAACTGATATCAAATAAGGTATAAACTTCGCTAGAGTTTATGATAAGCTTACACGTGATGACCTCGTTCGGGTTCCTTACTTTCAGGAGGTCACAACAAACGCCTTCTCCAGACCAACGGCTTTGACTTTTTGGGGATGACCTTTGGTGCCTCCATCCTAGCTGAACTTGTCTTCGGTGAACGACAAAATCGGGCTAGGTGACCTTCTCTTCCACAATTATAACATGCTTTGGACGACATCGCGTAGTTTGGACTGATGTGTCCCTCCCCTCCACATTTGAAGCATATAATAGGTGGTCGTTCTCCTTCTTTCACAATGGGTACTGGTGCTGACGTCTTTCCATCATTGTTGAATCTCCTCTTCTTGAAATGTCCATTCTTATTATTTTGGCCCTGATTACCACCGAAGTGGTTACCATTTACGGCCTTGTTGATTTCTCCGCGCTTGTTGTCACCGCTTCGATGATCGCTTTCTCACTAGTATTATCATTTTCACGGTTCTTTATCTTTTGGTTGAGATGACTCATTATCACGCTCCAATAATCGAGCCCTATTAACAACATCCGAATACAAATACGGTTTATGAGAGATAAGATATCGACGTATCTCGTGTTTCAAACCTCTTAAAAACATTCGCGTCATTCTCTCCTCATTATCAACCAAATGGGGACGCAAAACCAGGACAACTCGGCAAACTTGGCTTCAGATTTGCGATACGGTTATCTTTGTTTTGTTCCGACTTGATGAACTCTACCTCTTTCATGTGACGAATACTTTTGGGAAAGTATTTGTCGTTGAGCGATTCTTGGAACTTCTCCCAAGTCATCTTCGGTCACGGCGGGTCGAGTACGCTTTACTGATTCCCACCAGTTATCGCCTCTCCTCGCAACATGAAGGAGGCAAAGGAACCTTTGTTCCTCGGAGCATCCCAAGACATCAAATAACTTGGTAATCTGCTTTATCCACGTCTCCGCCTTAAGTGGTTTTGGCTCTCCAATAAACTCCGGTGGTCCCAGTTCTTGAATCGCTTGGCGATGACCGTCCAGAGAGTTGCCGGTGTTTCACACGTATTTTGGGACAGAGCCACTCTACCGATGTTGCATGAATTGCATGAAGCCTCAAACATTCCATCGTTCATTATTTGGCTAGTGTTGTTGTTTGCACGAGGAATGTCGCCTTCGATGCACATTATCCGATTATTGATCGTGGAGACTCAAGCGGTCTCACGTGCTCCATTGATATTCTCAACATTCTCGGTTGTCATTTTCAAATCGCCACAAAACAAGGGTTAAATAACATATCACATATTATCTCTATACTCTGACCGACCAATTAAATACCAAATAAACTTAAGTAGGTCATACTAGCGAAAGAATTCCCCGTCTCTCCCCTCCTAGTTCTTGTCTCACATCTTAGCCATGGATCATATCCCTAAGCTCTGATACCAGCTGTGACGCCCCCAAAATAGGTATACATCACCCATCTTGAGTCGCCAAATATATGGTACAAAAATCAAATACAACTTCATAATACAACAGTCGTGTAAGATACGACAAAACATAATATAAGAGTTTTAATAAGAATATTGTCATCTAGACAATATCCACACTCAATGAAGTCCTCATTACATTTATTGTCACACTATCTAACAGAATAGTGAGGACTACTAATGCTATCATCTGGACCGTCACTCCGTTCCCCGACTAGTCCCGGCTACGTTCTCATTTCCTGAAGAGAACAGTGAAAGAAAGGGTGAACTCAACTAGCCCAGTAAGAAAATTTATGACTAAGATAATGCAGAATAAATTATCATTAGTCTTCAACAATGTTAAACTGATAAAATACAATAGACATCAAGTTTAACTGCAGCAGAACAAGCAATCCATTAAAAGAGTCAAGTAAAGAATAAAATCTACTATCTTTTATAATTTAAAAGGTTTTTCATCACTTTTATCGCTGAGACTCAACTTAATAAATAATCCACATCATCGAATCACCCCTGCACTACGGCCAATGATATTTTTTAGTATCACGACCACAAATTATCCATGCACTACGGGTTAACATTTTACATTTTACATTACAGGGGTAATTTTGTCATTAGGACACATTTTGAAATGATTTTATATTTTCATTGAAAAAATCTCTACGATTACTGAGAGAGATTATGAGATGTGTTACCAACTTTGAGTCCGTGCTAGCTGCAGTGAACCAGAGCAGGAAGAAGCTATCTAGCAGGAAAAAAAAAGAAAGTACTAAAAAAAATGAAAAAGAAGATTGCGAATCTGGTTGCTAAGCTCCATTCCTTCAGGCAGATCGTGCTTACCTCTAAAGCAGAGATTGATGCTCTGTATGATCTGTTCAAACATGAGCTTGATTACGCCGGTATGGTGCAATTTCCTACCGACCTGGATCCTCGTTTGATGAAGAGACTCGTTTACGACGCTTACTCTAAGAAAGGATTTAAGGTCGAGACCGTAAGTAATAATCTTGATCTCGCTTATATTAGGTTTTGTTTTGTTCGTTTGATGAAGAGACTCATTTCGCACGCTACTCTGAAAGGATTTAAGGTCAGAGACCAGAAGTAATGCAGTGCTGCTATATTAGATTTTGTTTTGTTCAGTTAATATTTCTGTGTTGTTCAATTTGTGTTGTCGAATTTGTCTTCGTGTTGTTGAATCCTTACTTAGTTGTTGATATGTGGTGGTGTTATGTTAATAACTTCCTTTTGTGGTGGAACTCCGAACAGAAATGAGAGATTAGAATTTCAATTTGTGCTTTTGAATTTGTCACAATATTTTGTGGTGTTGCTGAAACTACTTAATTCCTTCTTATATCGTTACTTCAATTTTCAATGCAGAGAGCTAACTATTAACGTTGATAGTTGTTGAGTTGTGTTACATCATCTTCATGATTGTGGATTTTTCAGATTTGAAAATTTTTAGATTCTAGACTTGCACATTCGTTATATGCATGTATCCAATTAAGAAATGGAGGAAAAGGCAACCGACCTCTTATTTTATGCACAAAAATACTGTGTTGCATGTTTGCTGTAGTAATTCGAAAGTGCGATTTGGAATACGTACAAAATTTGTTGATTACACTGGCCCCCGGCCACGGTTGAATTTTGCGATGGATGCATCTCCAGACGTATGTCGGGTTCTGGATGCATGTGATAGTCTAACACAGAGGATGTCACTGGATTCTGGTAGCAATTCTGGCTTTGTAAATTCACCTACCAACCGGTTGCAGTAAGTTGGTATTTCCTTGGCATTTTTAACCTTTAAAAGACTTGCACGTTGTCAGAGTACTAAAATCACATGTTGCAATTTTGTTTCATTAATGCCGGGAATCAACTTTAATTCTCCATTAATCTGTTTTGCTGGTAGTTAAAGTTCATGAAAATGAGAGAGCAAATTACTGGTGTTGTTCCATGAGTCTAGAATGTTCTTCCTTGATTGCGTGTTTAAGCATAAGATTTTTAGTGTATGCTATGTGTATCTGTATGAGAGAGAAGGGACATCATATCATGTCTGATTCTTCCCCAGAACGCTGTCAAAAAAGTTTACATACCTCTACTTGTTTGTTCTTACTAATTGATGCATTGAGTGAAAGAATTTTTATAATATTATTAGAAGCTTTGAACTGCACAATATAATTTGCTGCCATTGTAGTGTAGTCTTTTATTCTGTGTAATTTCTATAGCTTACCCACATTACCGGATGGTTTTGAACTGCACAATATTTGCTGCCATTGTACGACTGCTTTTCCAGCTAGCTTTTAAGCAGTGATGATAAATTTGGTTTATTTGAAGTTTCGAAACCATATATATTGCCCAAGTGTTTGTCATTGCTCATTAACAATGTGCTACGTACGTATTGCTGCTATAGCCGCCTATGTTGCAGCTGATTAGAACCATGTTCGTTCATATAGACCCTATGAAAAGCCGAAGAACCGAGCATAATAGTCCAAAATTAAAGAAACTGTTTTTTTTTTGAAATTCTAGCTTTGGTATGGTTGAAATGTGAAGGATAAATTGAGGACGGCAAAAACTTTCTTCGAGCCCAAAAGAAATTCACTACTCACTAGAGGTAGGAAGCACTTTGGGGTTAGCCCAAAGTATTGGGCTGGGTTGAAGGTGTTTTGGGTCCTTAAATATTTATGTAATGAAGAACAATTTTTGTAGCTCCTTTTTATGATATTTTTTCATACATCAACTATATACAACACACAATATAAAAAAAGAAAAAAAAGAAGAGAAAATAGGAGTACAGTTGGTGTATATAATATTATTCATTAACCTATTACCTTTGGCGTAAAGAAACATAATTTTATAATTTTATACCGAGAGTAATTGTTTATTCCGACCGAGCACCAACTCTTCATTATTTGAGGATCAATTTATGGCGTTCATTTAATTATAAAAAACTATAATTAATTGTAAAGTCTTGATTGCACAAAAAATGTATCCCTATTCATATTTATTTATTCACGCCCCAAAACTTGATTAGCGAAATGATTGAAATGACTCATTTAATTTTTGTCAACATTCATTTGATTTATATTTTAAAATGAAGGAAATGCTATTTTTATTTTTTTTTCACATCTGCCATTTGTTACAAAATTAAATATTCATTTAAAAAGCAATGGACATATTAGCAACGAATATCTTCACTAGTGAAGGTGTGATACTGAAAATGATATTAAGAAAGTAATGATAAAATAAAAACTTAAATATAAAATTTTAACCTTGAAATAAAAACATAACTCTAATTTTAAAATGCTCTAAAAAATAATGCATCCCTAATTTTGAATACCAAGTATCTAAAGCACTACAAGTTGAGCTCCCGGAGGTAACTCTGTTTTAAGAGTCAAGGCACGTGCTCTTATTGCTTCTAACTTCTCCTCATAGCCCTTGAAAACGGATGATGGGATTCCACGCATTAATGGTTGAGTAGTGTCAATTGTAATCTTCTCAAGGTTGACAGCATTTTCAAGCAAATAGATGGCAATCTCATAATCAATTGGACACCCCCTAAACCCAACAAATTCCACCACCTTAAGATACTGATGTGGACATCTGGTAGCCTTCTGCACTTCTCTTGGCTCGCCATCTCCAATCCAATAAAACTAAAAAACAGAAAAACAAAATCATACTGTGTTTTTTTTGGGGGTCATCATTATTTATAATTTTGTGAATAAATGAAAAAGAAATACAATCAATAAAGACAACATTTTCGCTGATCATACTTCCCCATTCAGCTTAAACAAAAAATAAAAGATACTATTCCAAAAAGGAAAAAAAAAACAAACAAACCAACAATATCTTCCAATGCAGCATAAAAACCTCTCAGGTTTGCTATTATATTTCAAGAGTTATAAAACAGCATAATGGGGTGGTTAAATAATTTACACATGAAGCTATTAGATACTATTATAAATAAATAATCCTCACCATTTCTTAAGACACTGAGGGTTTAAAATCCTTGTAGAAATCAGACAGTTAAATACTAGAGAGTGGTAATTTTAATGACAGAAATAAAGGAACTTGACCAAAAATTTAAATACTACCCTCGGGCGAAGCTGCAATGTCAGAGTCTCCAGCTGAAAAAGGTAACTTGAAATTGGGGGCAAAGCTGAAGTTATAGGTTCACGGATTCTTGCCGCGTATCCGTATCCCCCACATATACAAACATTGATCAGCCTTGGAGCATACTTAATATGCAATCTCACATTCTGACTCAGGTATATCAATGACTCCAAATTAGAGGCCGAAATCTCAACAAGATTTATTGAGTGACAAAGCTCTATCTTAAGGTGCTTCAACCGAAGTGAAGAACCAGCAACTTTTAAATCTACAAGATGATGCTTGCGTTCTACACATACTTCTTCAAGAACGGGACAGTTGAAAAGAAAGAATTCAATATGCTCTCCACTTACATTTACATTGCTAAAACAGAGGGACTTGAGGTACCTAATCCTTGATAAACCCAAGGGGCTTTGCAAGCGGAGAAAAAACTTGGGAGGAAAAGTATTAGAGTTTATTGGAAGGAGGTCTCCCCCAAAAATAGGTTAAATTCAGGTCAAGTACTCTTTGCAACTGCAAACTTAAGCCATTTACTAATGTGACGTCTATAAGTTTTATCCAACTCAAAACAAATGCGAAACTCGTCAATTGTTGGACCCTTATGGGACGCACAAACTTGATTCACCCAACTTACGTAATCAGAACGTTTACTTTTATATAACTTTGGATCTACTACAGCGATCTCGTGAGCCACCTTTGAACTATCAAACACCAAACTACCTGTGGAAAACTTCCATAAATTCTCCCATCTACGACAAAGTAGACTGGTGCTTGCTGCTTCCCTAATTGTCAAGCGTGACAGAATGGATATGAGAATGTCATCTGGCAATCCATTAATCCAATCCTCCAAACGATTGCCCCCCTCCTTATTACACTTACAAAAACAAAAGAAAAAAGTGGAACACAAGTTAGCCGAGCAATCCCAATTATAGGAAGAGGTATTGTAAATTAGAAAACAAACTCACCTTCTTAAGTACAGGATTTATAATGGTACATTGGCCCATTTCCCCCATTTTATAATAAAATTAAAGCTGATATTTGCTACACTCGCTGCTTAAATTATACAATCTGCAAAAAAAAGTAGCGTAAGTAGGAAAGATAAAAAAAAACCCAAAAAATATCATCCATTGTCTAATGGATAGGAGGAAAGAGGTTCCTTTGGTATAGGTAAATCATAAACCCTAATCAGCTGTCTAATGGATAGGAGGAAAAAACAACATAGCTACCACTAAATATAATTGTTACTTTATGTAGATAATAGCCACGCAAGTCATACTTCGTGAACAGAATTAAACTTAATCAATTAATAGACACATGATGACAGTAATAAACACACTAGCACTTTACCAAGGAGTTGAAATCTTATTCAGCATTAACTGATTTTCATAGTATATCTAATGACATTCTATTTAACTTCCAGGTTTGAACTTGGAACCACACTACTTGGGGAAAGCATTACAAATTACAAAGCCTACAGGAATAAACTCAAATGAACTCATTTATCATTATCAAACCTTGAAGATAATGACAGTGCTAGATCATAAAGCAACTGGAAGTGGGACACCATGGGAGGGCAATTAATTGAAGCCCGACGAATTGCAGCCTCTCTTGCAAGCCTCAACCATTCAGGAGTTGCAATTAATTAAATCCTGCGTAGCATGAACCATTGTCAAAACATATTAATATGAAACTAATACCAGTCCAAGTGAAAAGAAGTCTTACCATAACTAAATCCTGAGTGATAAGTTCTTGGAAAAGTGACAACTAACTCTCCAGCATTCTGTACCAACCTGTTTTCAAACAGGTGCAAAGGTGAAACAAAGATGTATATAGATGGACATAAGACATTTTAATAAAGAACGAATTCTAAAGACAGCTTACATAATATCTAGAAGTAAAAGATTGGGGTGGGGGGGAATCTATTTGCAATTCTCATATTCTTCATATGATGCTTTTCATTTTGAACATTTTTCTCCAAAGGAGGTTGTGATTGTTACAAGAGTACCCTCAACAGAAATCTTTAAGCCAATTACAGTGCCATACCCATCCTTCTTTCGAGGGCAACAATCACTTTGAGAAGAGCTAAAAAGGAATGTACAAAAGTAGAACATCACAGCAGTGAAAATGTCACCTGCAGAATCAAGAAGTACTTCTGGAGACATGACAGTGGTCTTCTCGCCAAGAGTAGCAAAAGTCACTGAAAGGGTATGATCAAAATCAGAGTGTAAGTACGATACGCAGAAATACAAATTCAGTTATAATGCACCACATTAAGGAAATCTAGCTCAATTTCCAATAAGAACGAAAAAAATCCCCAAGTCATCTGCAGTCTGCAACAAAACAGGATAAGTTTTTAACCGGTGAAATTTAAGTCCAATAGAGCAAAAGAGTTCTCATTGGAGGTTCATAGCCATCATATTATGTTATCTTTATCTATAAATCGAAATTCTACAAGTTCTCATTATGATAAACAACTCTGACTGTCTGCCATATACTGAAGCGAATATAAGTAAATCCAGATGAACTAATCCACAAAGCACATCACTTTCATAATTTTTAGCCCAAAACATATACCCCAAGTTACACTAATAAACAAGTAATAACAAATCCTACTTGTTTGCATGCCTGGACACATAAACAATCAAACACAAAATTGAACCTAGGTAGGTAGAGCCTAAGTTACATGGAGTGTCGACATGAGTACTTTAAAGAGTCCAACCTACATAATCCTCAATTTTACCAATATTTTACACTAAAATGAAGTGTGAAACACCTGTAACCATATTTGAGTTTCAAACACATGTACTTCAGGGTAAAGTGAAGGCATGTAACATATGGGCCAAGGTAGGAAAATAATATGTCAGAACAATAGGCAGAGAGACTTGAGATGTTTGTGTATTTTATTCTTATATAACAATGTAAGGACACCGAATCACATTACTCGATTACACGTAGATTTAATAAAATTTAAGTGTAGTTCAAGCACTAACATTACACATTTCAGTTCAGAACAATATTATCATTAATCTCCTCCATACAAGGCCATGAATCTTACAGAGCTAAGAAGGAAGGATTCTTCTAGTTTACAGGCGAACTAGACTCAAAAGTATTCAGTTGGGTGATTCAGGAGTGTAAGATTTATTTATTAATTAATTTTTAAATGATAAAATATATTACTTATATTATATGCTATAATGATTAATTTTACCTACTAATACTATCTAGGAAATTAATACAAGAATTAATTAGTACATATTTCCTTAATTCCTACGTAGCATTAAAATATTAAAAATTATTTATTAATGTTTTTCTGATTTATTGGTATTGAAATTTTAATGTATGTTAAATCGCCCAAATATATATTTCTTCCTTCTTCTGTATTTTTTTTAAAAAAAAATCGTTACATTCAATTTAAATAAAACAAAAATAGCATACAATGGGCGTATACGGTATTACGAGAATATGTATGTATAATATCTCCGGTATTATAAAATATGCATGTATAATATCTATTTATAAGTATAAAATTATTACAACATTCTTTTAAAATTATTACAAGTATTTACAATTAAGCGTAAGAAAATTTTAAAATAATGGGGTTTTTTTAATATATAAAAAAAGTTTCAAGTGATATATTTTGGTACGTTCGAGAAAACAAATACTTAAACCGAACTTTTCTGTATGGGATGTTCCAATGAGAATAATAATAAAGAGCGGAACCAGTCGATTGTAAAACACATAGGCAGGATGTTCCAGCAGAATAATAATAAAGGCGGAACCAGTGTCGGTGTAAAACACATGTACATGATGTTCCAATGAATAATAATAATAAAGAGGCGAAATCAGTCCTGGTAAAAACACACGCACAGGATGTTCCAAATGAATAATAGAAGAATGTCACTAAGTATAGGGTAAATAGCAGATACAAAGTTATTCCAATAGAATAATAAGCAATGGAATAACAACAGTCTTCTTCATGAATAAGAAAGAATAACACCCTTTACGAGTACAACAAATAATATTCCCTACCTTAGAAGAATCGAATATTGGAAAAGTGAAAGTAGCGAATACTTTTCTTCTTCTCTCTATAGTTTCTCTCTACAGAGTTTCAATGAATTCGTAAGAAATAATGAAGGAATGAGCTTTCTATTTATAGAAAAACCGAGGGTGGCTCTTGGTCTTAAAGAAGGGTCAAAATGACTTTGGTAATATGAAGAGACAACTACTATTTATTTGCGAAGGGTAATTAACCTTTGGAACATCAAGAAGCGGAGTTAACTCTTGGTAATATTGAAGGACAACTACTATTTGCGAAGGGGTAATTCTATTATTGGCGAAGGTAATTACTATCGATTGAAGGTAAATACTATTGAAGAAGGTAATTACTATCGACGAAGGTAAATACTATTGACAAAGGTAATTACTATCGGCGAAGGTAAATACTATTCACAAAGGTAATTACTATTCACAAAGGTAATTACTATTGATGAATAGACTCTTAGATGATGACATATACCCCCCCATAAAATAATCAAACTTACCACAAACGTCTCCATAATGATTTCTTTATATACATCATGGATTGAATAAATATTACCACAAATCATTTTATTTTTAATCAACACTTTTTAATCTTTCAACAATTATTAATCATTTATAACTTGTCGTCTCAATTAATAATATAATATATTATACGGATGATCTTTGTGACAATAATTGAATCAATAATATAAGAGATATGATGCAAGAATTATTGTAGTAATAATTGAGTATAGCTAAGTGACTTCTCACGTAAAGCATCAATAATCAATACTGTGCTACTACGCAACCACGCCAGACATTCGCATTTTTTTACCGGGTAGTTCAACAGTTTTAACGGTAACACCTCCGTAGTTATTTTTATAGAAAGATAATTTTGTCGCTTTTCTAACTACGATAATACTTCCGTTAATGGGGTCCACTAATGATTGGAGCCGTCGTATGCGAATATTCCCAAACAAAAGAATATTCCCCGACCAAACGAATATTTTATAACAACTTGCTTACTTTGTAAAATTTATAAATATTACCCACAACTATAACATTATATCAAATTTATTCCATAATATTCAAAAATAATATTTATAGAAAATTCATCTTTATTTATAAAAGTTGGGGTCTTACATTACTGTTCATCTACTTCCACTAACCTGATGTCAAAATTAGTTCATGCTCATTTCATTATGTATATGTTATGAACTTATAAATGTATTCTCACTCTTTTTTGTTTACTTTTGTGTGGCTTGGCTTGTTTGTGTCACTTGAAAATAATTGAAAAGCATTAATTAATTACCTTGGTATAAATGTTTGGTTATCAATATTATATTTCACATCAGTCTCTTATCTCTCTCTTCCTATGCACGGTGTTCTATTTTTATTGGTTACCTTGGTATAAACGTGGACATGGTTGTAGTAGATAAATAAGGTCTGGAGCGAGAGAAGGTACTTAGAGGAGGAGAGAGAGAAAATGATAATGGATGTCCACCTTTGTCAATCGTTATTATTTTGATTTTATTTTTTTGTTGTTAGATCCCAAATGTTTGAATTTGAATTTAAAATTATGGCAAGTTATTTTCCTTGATTTTAGGTTTCTTTATTAATGTGAATTGTCTTAGTTTTTTGTAATATGAATCCTAATTACACTCTTTTTGTAATTATTTAGTTGATGCACTTTTCTTGTAATTACTTTTTATTTGTTGTATACTTATTATGTAAAGGACCCTTTTTTTAATATATAAAAAAAAAAGTTTCAGTGATAGAAACAGCGCTAAACCGAACTCTTCCAATCATGAGAAGAAGATTCCCTTTTCTCAGGTAACCCATGCAACTGGGTCCTACCAGACCGTTAACTACCACAAAGGCCTACAGGCCCAAGCTGCCAATCATAAATCACACACTATTTTGGGCCAAAATTTGACCATGTACCGCCAAATAAAAAGGAAAGAGAGCAAATTCAAAGTCAACCACATTTCCAATTTTCGAATAGAAAAATGTAAGCTCATATTTTAGCCATCCTATCCTGAGAGCAGATCCCAATTTTTCTTTCCTCTTTTATCCCTTCACTTAAATTTTGACTTTTAATCTTTTACTTAACATTAATTAATTCTAAAATTAAATAAAAAAACATGTGTCAAAATTTAAGTGGGGGACACAAAGGGAACAGAGAATTTGGGGACAGAGAATCTGCTCTCTCCTATCCTATCCGATTACAATTTTTAAATAATAATAATATAACGAAACTAGTAGGGTATATTTTTTTTTTCATTTACAGGTTTCAAGTTTTGTTTAGATGTCAAGAATATCGTGTAAGAAAATGAACTCAAGGAAAAATGAAGTAAAATAAAGTGAAAGAAAAAGAAAAATGAAGACTTATATTTATTACAAGTGTTTGATTGACATTAAAATTTGTAAGGCCTAAAATTTTTCATGTTAATAATGCATGATTAGCTTTGAAGTAACCTAGTGGTAATATATATTAATTATATTATGAATCACAAATTTGAGAAGTCTATTCCCCAACATAATGGACAAAAACTTAATATTATGTATGTATTTTTTCTAGATGTAAGCAAGATTTTCCTAAATTTTCTCTATTTCATCTTTGGTCTTCTAATAATACGTACTATGATGACAAAAAAAAATTATATGGTTTTAATTAGTTATTATCACTAGGCCCCAACATGCATGTACGGTGCATCATCTACTAATTATATTTTGAAATATCATTTTGTAAAATTGATTTTTCTAAGAGTTTTTTATGGGAATTAATATTTTTACATCAATTTTTGATATTTTCACACGTAGAACCCACATATAAACTAATAAAAATTCAACACGTCAATTAATATGTGAGTCTTACGTATACAAATATTAAAAAATAATGGAAAAATATCAATTTTCTTTTTTTTATAAGTGTAACAATACTCTTGGTCTTCACCTCCAAATTTCTTCTTAGATTTATAATAGCATAAATCAAGTTGAAGTAGTGAAAAAGGATAGTGATACATGTGCACCTTATATTAGTAGTTGCACACCCAAAAATATAAGTAAAGGTCTAATTTGTCTTTACCAAATAAGTTAGGCTTTCTTCCAATTTAATTTGACATTTGTCCTATTACACATAATAAGTATAAAACAAAAAACTACAACTTAAACAAGTATAACCATTATGTAGAATAATTAAACATTACATAATATTTTTCAAAAGATAAAAGACAAACTTAAACTCTTAATTGTTCCCTATTAAATATAAAATGTTAATGTCTTCAAAAAAAATTAGACACGCAAAAAATCCTATTTTATAAAAAAAAAAAAATAAAACTCATTATTGGTAGCTAAATAATTAAATTGATGAATGGGTCATGTAGGGTGAATACTAGTTTATTTAGTATTATTATTGTTGATAGCTAAAGATTATGTATTGTTTAACATTGCATTTTACATAATTATTATTGTATTTATTTAATTAAGTTATTTTTTATTTTATAGTTATTATGTATAATAGGATAAATGGCAAAATTAGAAAATGATAAATAAAAGATTTGGGATCCCATTTATTAGGGACAAATTAATCACTTATTTATAATTAAGCGTGTAACTAGTAATTCAGCGTGGGCATATATTATCATCGGTGAAAAGTTACACTGTTCTATTTATTATTACTATTTGATACCCCGTGCAAAGTTCGAAAAATTGAAAAGTCATTTGTCTTTAAACAAAAAAATATGTATTATCCACGTTGACTTAATAACAATTTTAAAATTTTTCCCAAAGCAATTTAACAATTAATTTTAGCATATAGTGTTATGGTTTGGAATTGGGGGAGGACCCAGATTACTTTCGATATGCAGGTCATTAATCTTAATATTCATTTTAGGCCGTTAGATATTTTAAAATTGATTTGACGGTCATAATTAAATCCTCATTATTTAACTATCTCAGCCTTTTGTCTTTCTAGTTCCTACTTTACTCAACATCTCGCCATTTCATTTCCTCCACCACCACTACCACCTCACCACCGTCGCTCATTCTCTCTCCTTCGCCACCACCGCCTCTGCCACGGACCTTTTCATCGCCCACGCTAGTAAATTCCACCCCAATTTCCAGTCGCCCTAAACAAGCCCTCCAAACCTTCTTACGGGTGAATTTTTCGGTATGTCATCATTTTATTCTGGTTTCTATAGCACTTTTTCTTGTTTGATCTTCCTATTGGGACCAATCCGCCCTCACAAGAGGCGTTACCGACACAGAATTCCTTTATTATGGAATATACAATTGTTAAGTTTTTGAGAGGATTGCAGTGAAGAATACTAGTGATCTGGAAGAAGAATAGAGATGGGTATAGTGAGTACTATAATGGGGGTTTTCAGGTTTGGAGTGGGAATCACCATTGGGATTTTGATTGGTATTACCTGTGACGCCCCCAAAATTAGGTATACATCACCCATCTTGGGTAGTCGGATACATGGTGCGTAATTTAAATACAACTTACTAATATAACGATTAGGTACAATCGACATAAAGCGTGAGTTTGAATACAAATATTGTCTACTAGATATTATACAAACTCAAAAGGAGTTCTCATTACAATTATTATCACACTATTTCACGAGAATAGTGAGGACTACTAATGCTATCCTACGGACCATTACTTCGTCCCCAGGCTCGTCCCGGCTATATTCTCATTTCAAGAGAATAAAGGTTGAAAGAAAGGGTGAGCTCAACTAGCTCAAGAAGAAATATTATGACTAAGATAATGCAGAATAAATTATCATTAGCTTCACAACAATGATGTTAAACCGATAAAATATAATGAACATCAAGTTTAACTACTGGTGAACCAAGAATCCATTAAAAGAGTCAAGTAGTGAAAATAAAATCTACTATCTTTTATGATTTAAAAGGTTTTTCATCACTTTATTATAAATTTGAGACTCATCTTTAATAAATATTCCACATCATCGAATCACCCCGCACTACGGCCGAGGATATTCTTTAAGTATCACGACCACAATTATTCATGCACTACGGTCAAGAATAGTTGTGTATTCATTAATGGTCATGATCATGCCAACAACTATCCATCAATGCACTACTACTAATCGAGGATTTTTATCACATCATTTGTAACATTACGGCCATGATTACATACCGAATAGTCTCTCGTCATAATCATACCAAGTCCATCTATGCATTACGAGCCACGAGATGACTTTCAACATAATATAAACATGAGGATGATGACAATGATATAAGAATTCAATAAAACAAGTTCAAGAATTATTTTATCAGGAATTATTAATGTCCAAATTGTCAACATGATCATTGTTTTGTAGAGTAAAATTCAAGAATGATCAGAAGAATATTTCCATGAAAAGATACTGGATGAAATGCAAATATCAAGGATATTCTACTAATTTCATGGAGTATATAAGTCAAAGTTTTAACCAACTGGGTATAATAAAGAATGGAATAACAAAAGAAATCACCGTGCATGCGATAGACCCGCATGGCAAAAGTTATTCAATGAGAATAATAAATAACGGAACTCAGTCCGCGTAAAAACGCATGCATGAGGATGTTCCAACAGAATAATAATAATAAAGATTTTAACCAGTCAAGGTGTAAAACACACAGATGGATGTTCCAATGTAATAATAATAAAGAGCGGAACCGGTCCTGTAAAAAACACACGTGCATGTAATGTTCCAAGCAGAATAATAATAAAGAGCGGAAACCAGTCAAGGTGTAAAACACATGCACGAGGATGTTCCAATGTAATAATAGAAGAATGTCACCAAGTATAGGGTAAAAAGCGTATACTGAGTTATTCCAATAGAATAATAAGCAATGGAATAACAATGATTCTCTTCATGAATAAGAAAGAATAACACCCTTTACGAGTACAACAAATAATATTCCCTACCTTAGAAGAATGAATATTGGAAAAGTGAAGTAGCGAGAATACTTTTCTTCTTTTCTCTATAGTTTCTCTCTCAGAGTTTCAATGAATTCGTAAGAAATAATGAAGGAATGAGCTTTCATTTATAGAAAAACCGAGGGGTGGCTTTGGTCTTAACGGAAGGGTCAAAATGACTCTTGGTAATATGAAGAGACAACTACTATTTCATGAAGGGTAATTAACCTTTGGAACACCAAAGAGACAGTTAACTCTTGGTAATATTGAAGGGACAACTACTATTTGCATGAAGGGTAATTACTATTGATTGAAGGTAATTACTATTGACAAAGGTAAATACTATTGAAGAAGGTAATTACTATTGAGCGAAGGTAAATACTATTGACGAAGGTAATTACTATCGACGAAGGTAAATACTATTCACAAAGGTAATTACTATTCACAAAGGTAATTACTATTGATTTAAAAGACTCTTAGATGATGACATATGGCCCCCCATAAAATAATCAAACTTACCACAAACGCCTCATATAATGACTCTTTATATACATCAAGGATTGAATAAATATTACCACAAATCATTTTATTTTTAATCAACACATTTTTAATCTTTCAACAATTATTAATCATTTATAACTTGTCGTCTCAATTAATAATATAACATATTATCTGAGATAATCTTGGACAATAATTGAATCAATAATATAAGAGATATGATGCAAGCAATTATCGTGAGTAATAATTGAGTATAGCTAAGTGACTTCTCACGTAAGCATCAATAATCAATACTGAGTGTGCTACTATGTAACCACGCCAGTATCTTGTATTTTTTACCACCGGGTAGTTCAACAGCTTTTAACGGTAACACCTCCGTAGTTATTTTTATAGAAAGATAATTTTGTCGATTTTTCTAACTACGACAATACTTCCGTTAATGGGGTCCACTAATGATTGAGCCGCATCTGAATATTCCCCGACAAAAAGAATATTCCCCGACCAAACGAATATTTTATAACAACTTGCTTACTTTGCAAAATTGGTAAATATTACCCACAACTATAACATTATATCAAATTTATTCCATAATATTCAAAAATAATATTTATAGAAAATTCATCTTTATTTATAAAAGCTGGGGTCTTACATTACCTGTTCATCTACTTCCAGCCAACTGATGTCAAAATTAGTTCATGCTCTGTTTCATTATGTATATGTTATGAACTTATAAATGTATTCTCACTCTTTTTTGTTTACTTTTGTGTGGCTTGGCTTGTTTGTGTCACTTGTTTCGATTTTTCTGTTTGTATCTGCATAATAATCTATGTAATGCAATATGCATCTTTGCAATTCTGTAATGGTATGTAGTTTCTTTGTTTATTATGTGAATTCATAGATGATTAAATTCAAGCAAGCTAAATGCTCAACTTTCTGTATCATATTTGGTTGTCTTTTGCAGGTACTATTTTTAACATGGATACCTCTATTGGCACACTTGATGATAGTCCTCCAATGATATATGGGGAGCAAGATTGGATACCTAAGATTGGTATGGAGTTTGACACAATAGCTGATGTATTTCAATTTTGGAAAGACTACTCAAAGAAGGTGGGGTTTGGTGTTAGAAAAGAGTATGATAATAAGGATTGAAAAACTGGAGTTGTGATTAGTAAATTGTTTGTGTGTTGTAAAGAGGGTCAAAAGAGAGAAAAGAAAAATGATGATGATGACATGATTCGCCACCGCTCTTCCTCGAGAACCGATTGCAAAGCAAGGTTAAAAGTATTTTTAGATAAAGAGAGAAAGAAATATATAGTGAAAGAGTTTGTTGAAGAACATAATCATGAGTTACAACCTTTGTCCACTGCTTACATGCTCAGATCACATAGAGAGCTTACTACAGCGCATTCATTAGCAATTGAATTGGCTTCTGATTCAGGGCTTACACCTAAAGTAACACAAGAATTATTGAGCAGGGAGGCTGGTGGTAGGGGTAAGCTTGGGTTTGTTATTGAAGATCAAAAATCATACTTAAGATCTAGGAGAAAAAAAGATATGGGTCACGGGGAGCTCGACAGTATTTTTACATATTTTGAGAAGCAAAACTTGAGTGATCCTAAGTTTTATTATGCTCTACAACTTGATAGTGTTGATCAAGTCACTAATATATTTCGGGCCGATGCAAAAATGGTTGATGATTATATTGCTTTTGGTGATGTGCTAACTTTTGATACCACTTTTGGTACTAATGATGGAATGAGGCCCTTAGGTGTGTTTACTGGATATAACCATCATAGACAGATAGTGATTTTTGGGGCTGCATTTTTGTATGATGAGACTATTGAATCTTTCAAGAAGTTTTTTAACACTTTTATGAATGCACATGGCGGTAAGGAGCCTCGTTCAATTTTTACAGATCAAGACGCTGGTATGGCAAGTGCTTTAGAGAGTGAATGGCCAAAAGTATCTCATGGATTATATACTTGGCACATTAGACAAAATGCATTGAAACGTCTTGGTTGTTATATGAGGAATAAGTCTCCATTTATAATAGATTTTAATAAGTGCATGTACGAATATGAAGATGAAGAGGAATTTGAGAGTAAATGGAAGAAAATGCTTGATGATTATAATTTAATGGAGAATAGTTGGTTGGCTCGCATATACGAAAAAAAAAGAGAAACGGGCTAAGGCGTATATGAAAAATTCATTCACATTGGGCATCCGAAGCATACAAATGTCTGAAAGTTTAAACACTGATTTGAAAGATTATTTGAAAAGCACTTTGAGCATTGGTGATTTTTTCAAACATTTTGATAGGGTGGTGGACCAAAAGAGAAATAAGGAGTTAGAGGCTGAGTTTAAAATTAGAGAAAATGTCCCTTCATTAGGTTTCTCCAAGTCTCCAATACTAAGACAATTATCAAAAAAGTACACTCCTAAATTTTTTCATCTATTTAAAGAGGAGTATGGTTGTGTTGATTCGTTTATAGTGAAGGATGACATACAAGACACTTGTGCATATATTGTTTCTCCACATTGAAAAAAAGAGAAAGAATATAAGGTGTTTTGTAACACTAATAATGAAGTGGTGACTTGTAGTTGCAAAAAGTTTGAAAGTGAGGGGATGTTGTGTTGTCATATATTGAGAGTATTTAGTCGACTAAATGTGACAAAAATTCCGGAGAAATACATTTGCAATAGACTTACAAGGGTTGTAAAGAGTCGGATTGTATTAGATGAAGAGAAGCCAAATGAAGAAGAAGATGCAAAAGATTGGATTAAAAGAGTCCAATCACAACTCCTACGAATAACATATCAAGCTTCGATGAACAAAGATTCACGTATTTTCATGAAAAAGATGATAAATGACTGTAGCAAGAAACTTGAAAATTTTACAATGGGTAAGGAAGTTGAAATTGACAAAGTCGCTTGAAAATAAAGTTAACAATCGAATGGAAAATGTCAAGGGATTGAAGAAGAAGCAAGGTCGAAAGGGAAAAAGAAGAATGAAACCACAACATGAGATACGTACAAGAAAAGTTAGAAAAACCTCTAATTCTAATATGATAATTTAAACTTTTATATATATGCTTGTACTTTACTTAATTGCTTTTGTTATGGATGATAATTTCAACTTTTTTATTTCTCAAACTTGTAGGAGGATTGCTCGAGTCCACATATAACACACGATGTTTGTTTGCAAGAACCAATTTTTGATCTTAATCTTACTCCAATTCAAGAAGTGGCATGGAGCTAGATCATCCGTATTTCACCATTTTTGTTCGACAGTAGCTTTAACTTTTTTGCCCAAGTTGCTGTTTTAATTTTTTACTAGGTACATCACGTGTTGAGATAGTTCATTTTTTGTAATTTGTATATTTTATTTACCATTTTTTACCATTTTTTTTTTACCATTTTTACCATTTTTTAATTTGTAATTTGTATAATTTTTACCATTTTTTGTATTTTGTATATTTCATTTAGTTGAGAAATTTCTGATTTGGTGTTTTTGGTTTTGTTGCAGGTTTGTGTTGAGAAGGTGATTCAAGAAAACAAATACTTGAAGCAAGAAGTTAACGAAGCAAGTTTATATGATGAAAACTTTAGATTGAAAAGGTAGGTGAGATATTTCTGATTTGGGTTGTGTATTTTATTTGGTTAAGATATTTTCTGATTTGGTGTTTTTGTTGCAGGATGAGAGGTTGGCAAACACAAATTTGGTGGAAGAAGTGAAAGCTTTAAATCAAATTGGGGAGTGAAGCTGAACTATTTCCTGTTTTTATTTGTGAATTTGTGAATGTCATTTTCTAGATTATCTGTGTAGTTAAAGAATTAGGGATACACTATTGATTTAGTTAAGGAAGACCATACTGCAAAACACTATTGAGCAGACATGCTATTGACATTCTTGTTTTAGTATCTTCACTTTATTTTATCTTATTATGTTGGTTCATGGCCTGATTTTCTCGACTGGTTTTAGTTCATGGCCTGATTTTCTCAAGTGTTTGGATATATAACATGCATACTAGAAAGAAAGAGGGTCGGGGAGTTGCTAAATCAAAAGATAGAGAAAAGTTGGATCAGAACTATGTCAGAGAACATTGTTTTACTTTCAAAAACACTTTACAAATGAATTCAATAATGGTCAATATCAAAAACCATCATAGATCAATATCAAAAAGAAATAAATTACTGAACATGGCGCCTCTAGTACCAAACTGTCCATAATCCTATTTATCCCAAGTAAAAGAAAAGACAAGGACAGACTGTCACTCTGCATAATCTTTCAATACAACTTGTCATAAGCAAGCATTTTGTTATTGAGACGGTCAACATTCTGATCATTCCCAAATAGGCTTGATTTTGAAGTGGAGTGATATGAGAGAGAATACAAAGCACTTCAAGTCCTGCAACAACATAAAAAGCAGCAACAAGAATTAGCTTGTTAAAAATGATACAGAAACATCACCAAATACCATTTTTTGGAAAAATGAAGCGAAAAGAGAAGAGAAGAGAACAATGACATTTCGATCTAACAAGGAACAATTTTTTATCTTAATCTAACAAGGATTTTTTGAAAATTTTAGACAATAAATTATGGTTTGCTTCCTAAACAAAATGCCATTTGAATTCACTGTGAAAGTAGTTTCAAGACTATTAAACATATAAGAGTGATCTAGGACTCATTCAATTGTCACCTGCAGTCATTTGATAATAATAATAAATACCTTCATTTCACAACCTCTTAATTCACTTCCAAATTGTTACTAATTTCCATCTCTAATTTTCAATAACTATTTAATGCTATTACAAGAAATATCTGAGGCTGAAATAGAAATTTGCAGCTCTTTGCCCATTCCTTAAATGTTAAATCCACATACCCTCTTGCACCATCAACCATCTTTACCCAAGCAAACATTAATGGATAGAATTGGCATGGAACATATCGTAATAGATATAATCTGTACATGAACTCCTTGAGCATAGATTTATATAAGTTATGCATGTAAACCTTTGATTGTTTTATTAGCATTCCATCAATAGGAATATTATGTTATCTGTCCAAACTCCAAAATGCATATTTTATAAGCTTCTACCATACTTCTCAGATGAAAAAAAAAATTGGAGAATAAATACTTTTATTTCAACAGAGATAAACCTGGGATGGATGTAACCGAGAAGGCAATTTATCGACAACCTTGAATATGATAAACTATGACTCTGTCCTAACAAATGATACCAATCTTCAATGTAATGAAAAGAAGGGCCAATAAGATATTCAAGAAAGCAGAAGATATATGCCATTATACCTTGGAAAGAATACTGGGAGACATCATCAAACCTTTGAGATCGTACTTGGTTAGTCATTATAACAGGAATGCGTGAAAACTCTGCAAGTGACCTGGACGTTTTGAATGAACAATATCACTTGAGCAGCAGAGACAGTCATCAAAGAAAAGAAGTTTCACAAAACTAAGAGAACTGATAAGAGGATTAATTTCTCACTTAATAAAAGATATATGCCAACCCAATGAATGTTGTCGTGGAGGATCCTGTTCATATTCCCTGAATAAAAACATCATGTCAATATCTACACTAGGCCAGTGACTGCTCCGCTGGAATAACAAGTTAAAATAAGAAAATTAAGTCAATAACCGATAGAAGCAACTAGTATCACCCTTTTCCCAACTCACCACTTGTTGAGGTGTCAAAGAAATGCAAAGGTTTTATTATATAGGTTCAAAATTTCATCCAAATTACATAAACCTGTATCTGAAAAATTAATAAATAACTCTAACAAATAATAGTAGTGAATTACATATGGTAGTATAACTCACCACATTTGGCACCAAACCCATTATTGGCATTTCATCTAACACCTTAAGGGCACCTTCAATATCATTGTTTTTACAAAGACCTTTGAGAAAAATGTTGCAAGTAAAAACATTAGGTATTATGTTGAACTTCTTTTTACAATGTTCAAACAATATATGCACCAAATTATACTGTTTGTTCTGAATCAAAGCGTTTAACAAAGTATTAAATGACCTTACTGAGGTTTCAACGCCGAATTCTTTGACCCGTAAGAAGGCTTGGAGGGCTTGTTTGGGGCGACTGGCGATTCTGTCCGATTGTTATAATTGGGCGAAAAGAGTTTCCATTGGCTTGAATGCGCGAGCTTGTTGATGATGGCGTGGTAGGTGTCATAATTATGCTGAAAATTGGGGTGGAATTTGCCAACGTGGTCAAAGATTTGAAGGGAAAGATCAAGGTTTTGTTGGCTGGTTATGATGGAGACGAGGAGTTTGGGGTAGAGTGGTGGTGGCGAAGGAGAGAGAACGAGCGGCGGTGGTGAGGTGGTGGTGGAAATGAAATGGCCGGTGAATTGTTGAGGAAATGGTGGTGGTGGTGGAACGAGCGGCGGTGGTGACATGTTGAGGAAAGTGACCGGAGTGAGAGGGGCTGAGAATTGAAATGGCGAGATGTTGAGGAAAGTAGGAACTGGAGACAGAGAGAAAAGGCTGAGATACTGAGACAATGAGGATTTAATTATGACCATCAGATCAATTTTAAAATATCTAACGACCCAAAATGAATACAGTACTAATGACCGGTACATTGAGTACCGGTCCTCCCCCCAATCCTATGGTTTGATGCAAAGGGAAGAAAATCTTCTTATTTCTAACCATATATAATAGCTCAATCATAAGACTTGAAATTTATAAGTGAAAGAAATCATAGATCTTTTACCACATTATATATAAACATTAACACAAAGACCGTTCAACAATTGAGCATGATGGATATTGAATAGTAATGCAATTCCACACATACACAACCTGCTAGCCATATATCTAAGATCATCAGTGCTATATTAAGCAATAAGTTGGTAAAAAGTAAAAGTTTGCATTCACATATTTGCCAGGGACATCATTTGGAGGAAATAATACAGAGGCAATTCCATCGACTTATTTGTTCAATTAAAATCCTTAGTCTTAAAAGTAAGAATGCCCATAAATTAAATCTCTAAAGCCTTTTATCCGACTCTAAATCAAAATCCGGGTTAAGTGAGGTTTCAACAAGTGACTCCTGCCAATTGCACAACAAAGACAGCGACAATGATTCTCGAACTGTCTTGGCAACAAAATTCCCCCATGGACCATGGCCATCAAATATCCCACAAAACGTCTTGTCATCCTGGCATTCAAATTCCTACCACCCAAAAACAAAAAGATTATGAGCTAAAGGGAAGATGAAGCAAACACCAAACATAACATTAAATCAAGAAATCAACTTACACTGAAAAAAATTCTCGCCCCGTTCCAAAAAAAAATAGTAATAAAATTGTAACAATAAACTTTACGATATTGTGTCATAACATTTAAAAAATTAAACTCTTCTACGAAACAAAGGAGTAATAAACAGTTGATCCAAAATATGTTTTGGATTATTTTTCTTGCTAAAATGGAGGGCATTTATGGTTTACAACAAATGGTGGGGCTGTTTTTGGGGATGTAAGTTGGTGGATTTGGTGTCAGGATAGTAATTCAAATGTTATTGATGTGTATATTGTGACTCTAAAGCAGACCCCTGTTGCTCATTGCAATTAATGGTTAACTGATAATGAAAAATAAATCTTTTTAACATGATGGTTCTAAGAAATAGAACTAGGGCTGAGCAAAAAACGGATAAAAACGAATAACCGAACCGAACCGAATTTTTTTAACCGAATTTTTTTCGATTATTCGGGTATTTTTTGTAATTCGGTTATATCCGATTTTATTTTCGTTTTTCGAGTTCGGGTTTGGTTTTCAATTTTTGACTATTCGGTTAACCGAATAACCGAATTAAAAAAAAAAAAATTAAAGTATAAAAATTAAAACAATAATCTACTAATCAGTGATCACATCTCACTCTCTGAGTCTCTGTTTGATCTCTCACTACTCTGATCTTTCATCTCTCATCTCTCTCATCTGACATCTCTCACTACTCAAAATCCAAAACCCAAACCCATCGCTCATCTCTCAGATTTCGATTTGCCCTCAAATCTCTCACTCTTTGCCCTAGCTTATCTCGCTAGTTTTCGTAGTCTCATCCCAGGATTTTTGAAAGCATATCACTAATCTCCTCTTAGTGCACAGTATCATCTGGGTCATTGGTTTGTAAAGTTTTACTACTTGAGTTTGTTTTCCAGTTATAGTAGTGATGGATTTGCTTTATGGGTTCTGATTTTGGGGAGTTGCTTTTTTTGATGCTGGATGTTGTTAGGATAAGGCAATATAAAGATGGCATCTGGGTTTAGTGAACAGAGGATAGAAAATTGGGGAACTATCTTCTGGAGTGTGGTATTATTGATTTTGACATGTTGCAGGATTTTGATTTTGCCAATTTGAACCGATTCTTTTTTGGTTTGATAAAATGGAACAGTATTTCGATTATTATCCGAAATAACCGAATTATAAATTCGATTTTCGGTAATTCGGTTATCTGGAATTCGGTTAATAATTCAGATAGTGTAATTGGGAAGATTTCGGTTTTCGGTTATAATCAAATAAGCCATTCGGTTCGGTTATAACCAAATTGCTATAGACTGGACAAACCATTAGGAAGCTATAATTTTTACTGCTTATTTCTCCAAATTTGTGGCTATTATTTTGATCGTCATATACCCAGCAAGTCAGCAACTCATGAAATGTTATATTTTAGTTTACTAAATGATATTTTGCTTGTCCAACTTTCACGGTCCCTTCCTCTTCTTGAAAAACTCATTCTCCCATTTACCCTTGTTACACTCCACTATAATTTTTTACAATATAAAAAACAAAGATAATATGAAAGTTACCCTTTTATATCAAGCGCCATACTTTGTCAAGTCTAACAACATTAATTAAGTACACATAAGAACATCATAAATCGAAAATTAAACATACAAAGGATGCTATAAATTTTGGTAATTAAAGTATGCTATATACTTGATTTGGTATGTCAATAGAGCAATAAATAAAATATTACGAGGGCTAAAGAAAAGGCGCACCATAGATTATTGTGAGCTCTCGACTGTCGCCTCGACTCGACTTGTCGCCTTTACAACTATGGTTGAACAATGTTCAAATTCTCTGTAACATATAAAGAATCAACATATGATCACTTTCAAGAAAATTGTAAATGAATTGTTAAATTATAGTACAACCATTAGCCAACAAATTGTCATAATGTTAAGGTAAAACAACTACTTTCAGAAAATTCTTATTGTGGTGACAAATAAAATTGAGGACATAAATGTTTCTGCTTCAAATTAAACAATAACCTTCCAACATGTATACATATATACACATATATTGCAATTTTGAGAGCAACCAAACACTTTTCAAGAAAACCATATCTCGTCATCAATTAAGCTGAATGAAGAACGATGATGTCAATGTATACCTTTTTAGCGCATGGTGCGTACGAGTGAACATATAGTAGGAGTATTTAGTATAAGATTGATAAGAATTAAAATTGATAATATCAAGAGGAAAAATAGTATCTTCAGTCCTCTGCTCTATCTTGGGTATTAAGAATGATGGGTTTTATTTAAGTCACGTGTAAAAACTTCATATGGAACCAAATATTTTTTTTTTCCTAATCATATAATAATTTTAGAAGGAGGTGGATGAGTAGTGTAAGGCTAGAATTGACATTTAATTATTTTTTTTGGTAAATTGAAAAATTATTCCACTGAAAAGAACATTAGCTTTAAGCATTAAACGTGCATAAAAGACCACACACACAGGTACACCACCAATGACAATTAAAGAAACTAAAATCAACAGTAAACTCAAAGCCAACCTTATATATAAGAACATGGTAAAGCTTTAGATATCTAGAAAGTAGACATGTACACGAACAGTTAATCTACCGGACTGGAGTAAAATCAAAAGGAAGGGTGCCAAGTGATTTTATACCAATTTCATTTGAAGTCAAGCACCGCCCTTCCCTCTAAGAATGGCAGCAGCCCTGCATACCAACAATTCAAAAAACATAACCTTATTAAACATATCCACATTTAATGAACAATTAGAACAAACTATATTAGCCCCTTAACTCTTACTGAGTTTCACCGATTGAAATTTGGTTTCCGTCTGTCCATCCTCTTCAGCTTCCTTCTCCTCCCTTCAGTTCTTTCAAATCTCTTCTCCTCCCTCGTGTCAATCTCTCAATCCACCTCCTTCTTTTCGGTGTTGAGAGATATTTTGGTTATCCGTTCAAACCCAGTTGATCCAAATCGTTGGCTTCGAACTGAGAAGCTTCTCTAATCCCCAATTTCTGTAAAGGTACCGACTTTTCCGACTTTTATATGCTCACCTGTTTTTCAAAATATCTCAAACATATGCTAATGAACCTTAGCATATGAATAGAACCTTAGCATATGCTATTTTTTCCCTATGTTTTTGAAACTCAAACATGTATTATGAACTTGATTCTGAAAATTACACTCCAAATAATGCAATCTAAAGAATTAGGTATAATAATATATGAATAGCTCATACACAAAACACGCAGTAGTGCGTGAGAGACAAACTATTTGATGCATCCTGCAATCTTTTAACATAAAAAGTCATGAATGAAAGAACAAAGCAGCGAAAAAACACAATAATTTGATAGATATGTAAGCCTACTTGATATTTGTTAAAATTTGAATGCTCAGCTCAACTATAATAGTGTATACATTCAAAGAGTTTCAAAATTACCTGAATTGCTCTAATAATTTTTTTGGGAGAAATTTCAACACGATATACTTTCTGTTTGATATGCGGTTATTGCAATAAAGATCTTGGGAAAGATTGTCATCATTGATATAAAAAAATCGCTTCATGATTGACTTAAACTTAAAACCATAAAATATAATGTGGAGCTGAACAACAATAGGAGCTAGATTCTGAGCTTCGTATCCTGGAAATAACTACAATAATCAGGCTTACTCTTGCCAGATTAAGAGTTCAACTTACAAATTACACTGGGTGTATACTAATTAATTAGATAAAAAATAAAAATAAAAAGAGTGGAAAAATATACCATGGTGAACAGATCAACGGGTTTCGCTCCAAGTCTGATAAAGATAATGGACTGGAAATAATATGGTTAAAACCCCCAAAATTGGGTAGAGAAGAAATTTGTTTAGATTCCCGTTACCTCCGCTGGTTATAATCTTTGAGAGTTTGTGGATGAATCAGAGAGGCGTCAAGGAAGAGGAAATCCGAAGAATTAGGGGGCAGTCTTACTGAGTGTCTCAAATTTAGGTTTTAAATTATTGAAGAAGACGATAAAGGCGACTGAAGAGTGAGAAGAGAAGAAGAGTCGATTGAATTTAGGTGAGAAGGAAACAAAAGAGGAAACGATAGATTGGAGAAGGAATTGATGAGGAAGCCGCAGAGCTAGAAGAAGAGGAAAACAAATTGATTTAGTAATTTTTAACCGAGATAGCTCACCAAATTTTCAAATTGACCGAGTTAATTTTATAATTAACTGAGTTAACTCACTTGTTTTTCAAATTGGGTGGATCATCTGTGATGCCTTTATATATAAGGTATTGATTATTATTATTATTATCACCATCTGATTAGTTGTATCAAAAGACTATTATGTCCTACTCACCCGGAGACGAAAAATGACTAAATTTGGTGATATAACCCAACCAACATAGTAATTAGATTTTTATTATCGGACAAACTAACCACAATGAAAGAACATGACTATTCAGTCATAGAGAGATAGTAATTGTATAGTATTTGATTAGTTAATAGTGGATTATTATTATTATTGTCAAACTACTCTATATTGTCATGAAAATACATGCATATATTGCTATATGTATTTATACTCGTAATAATTTATTAATTATATGTATTCCTAAATATATCTACGCTAGTTTATATTAGTTATATATATGCATACTTTTTTTTTGTAATTATAAATACTTATTTTTTTGCTAAATATATAATCATAAACACCATGATTATTAAGATATATTTTGATTATACAGTATTAATTAATTATTTTGATTATTCTTCTATTATATAATTATTATTAACGAATTTTCAAAATATATATATATATATAGGTGTAGCAGTTACCACTTAACTGTTAAGATGCATTTTTGTACATACAATCTAATCTTATCTAATATTATAAAGCCTCAATGAAGACTTCCTCCACAAGTTTGATGTAATTGGTCAATTTTTTTTTTTACTATTTTGTCCTTATAACTTTAAATATATTATTATTTTGCCTTTTTAATGTTAATTTTTTTATATCTTTCTATTTACTCCTTTAAATTTATGATTTTTTTATATCACATAATTTACACACAATGCATGTGTGACCACTAGTTTATAATAAAAATAATTACTTGCACAAAAAATTAGGTACAATCTCTCTGGAACGAGGGTAAATACGTTTTCAGAGGTGACATTTTACATTTCAGGGGTAATTTTTTCATTACGACACATTTTGAAATGATTTTATATTTTCTTTTGTTATTCGCTCCCACATGGCCTATAAATATTGTTATTTCTTAACTTTGAATCACACATTCTAAATTTTGTGAGCAGAGAGAAATTAGATCAAAGGGAGAAAAAATCCATCCGAAAATGGGTGAGAAAAAATCTCTACGATTACTGCAAGAGATTATGAGATGTCTTACCGACTCTGAGTCCGTGCAAGCTGCAACTGTCGAGAATCTATCTAGCAGGAAAAAAATACTAAAAAAAATGAAAAAAGAACATTGCGAAGCTGGTTACTAAGCTACATGCCTTCAGGCAGATCGTGCTTACCTCTAAAGCGGAGATCGATGTTGTGTATGATCTGTTCAAACATGAGTTTGATTACACCGGTGAGGTGCGATTTCCTACTGACCAGGATCCTCATTTGATTTGATGAAGAGACTCGGTTTGTACGCTACTCAAAAAGGATTTAAGGTGTCCAGAGACTAAAGAGTCAGAGACCATAGGCAGAGGCTAATACGAAGTAATGCAGTGCTGCTATATTAGGTACTCATGTTAATTGCTCAAATATTTTGTCATTGTTGTTTGTTCAGTTAATATCTTCCTTTTGTGGTGTTGTTCAGTGCTTAATTAGGAACATAAATAAGAGATTATAATTTCAATTTGTGCTATCGAATTTGTCTTCATTTTGTGGTGGTGTTGAATCCTTACGGAAAGAATTAAAAGATTACTTGTTGATATGTGGTGTTGTTATGTTAATATCTTCATTTTGTGGTGTTGTTGAATCCTTACCTCCGAGATTAAAATTTCAATTTGTGCTTTTGAATTTGTTTCATTTTGTGGTGTTGCTGAAACTACGTAATTCCTTCTTATATCGTTCTTTCAATTTTTCGTCGGAATGCAGAGAGCTAACTATTAACTTTGATAGTTGTTGAGTTGTTTAATAATGGAGTGTTACATCATCTTCATGATTGTGGATTTTTCATATTTGAAAATTTTTAAATTCGAGACTTGCACATTCATTATATGCATGTATAAATTAACATAGCTCCAATTAAGCAAATGAGGAAAAGGTGAGTTTAATTTTTCCTTGATTGCATGTTTAAGCATAAGATTTTTAGTGTATGCTATTTGTATTTGTATGAAAGAGAAGGGTGAGCAAAATAACATCATATCATGTCTGATACTTTCCCAGAATGCTGTCAAAAAAGTATGCATACCTCTTCTTTTTTGTTCTTACTAATTGATGCATTGAGTGAAATAATTTTTATAATATTATTAGAAACTTTGAACTGCACAATATTTACAAACAAGAAGTATGTATACTTTTTTGACAACATTCTGGGGAAGAATCAGACATGATATGATGTTATTTTGCTCTCCCTTCTCTCTCATACAGATAAACATCTTATGCTTAAACATGCAATCAAGGAAGAGCATTCTACAATTAAACTCAGCATTTTCCTCCTTTGCTTAATTGGAGTTATGTTAATTTATACATGCATATAACGAATGTGTAAGTCTCGAATCTAAAAAATTTCAAATCTGAAAAATCCACAATCATGAAGATGATATAACACTCCATTAAATAGTTAGCTCTCTGCATTCCGACGAAAATTGAAGGAACGATATGGGAAGGAATTACATAGTTTCAGCAACACCACAAAATGAAGAAAAATTCAAAAGCACAAATTGAAATTCTAATCTCTTATTTCTGTTCGGAGTCAAGGATTCGACAACACCACAAAAGGAATATATTAACAGAACAACACCACATATCAACAAGTAATCTTTTAATTCTTTCCGCAAGGATTCAACACCACCACAAAATGAAGACAAATTCGACAACACAAATTGAAATTCTAATCTCTTATTTCTGTTCCTAATTAAGCACTAAGCAACACCATAAAAGGAAGATATTAACTGAACAAACAGCAATGGCAAAATATCTGAGCAATTAACATGAGTACCTAATATAGCAGCATTGCATTACTTCGTATTAGCCTCCGCCTCTCGTCTCTGGACACCTTTGAGTAGCGTACAAACCGAGTCTCTTTATCAAACGAGGATCCAGGTCAGTAGGAAATCGCACCTCCCCGGTGTAATCAAACTCATGTTTGAACTAATCATACACAACATCGATCTCCGCTTTAGAGGTAAGCACGATCTACCTAAAGGCGTGGAGCTTAGTAACCAACTTCGCAATGTTTTTTTTCATTTTTTTTATTTTTTTAGTATTTTTTTTCCTGCTAGATAGTTTCTTCCTGTTCTGGTTCACACCAAGACGATTCTCGGCAGCTGCAATTTGCACGGACTCAAAGTCGATAAGACATCTCATAATCTAGATTTTTTCTTACCCATTTTCGGATAATTTTTATTCTATCTGATCTAATTTCTCTCTCTGCTCACAAAATTCAGAATGTGTGATTCAAAGTTAAGAAATAACCGTATTTATAGTCCATGTGGGAGCGAATTACAAAAGAAAATATAAAATCATTTCAAAATGTGTCGTAATGAAAAAATTACCCCTGAAATGTAAAATGTCAACTCTGAAAACGTATTTACCCTCGTTCTAGAAAGATTGTACCAAATTTTTTGTGCAAGTAATTATTTTTATTATAAACTAGTGGTCACACATGCATTGTGTGTGTAAATTATGTGATATAAAAAAATTATAAATTTAAAGGAGTAAATAGAAAGATATAAAAAAATTAACATTAAAAAAGACAAAATAATAATATATTTAAAGTTATAAGGACAAAATAGTAAAAAAAAATTGACCAATTACATCAAAATTGTGGAGGAAGTCTTCATTGAGGCTTTATAATATTAGATAAGATTTTTCTTACCCATTTTCAGTAATCTATGGGACTTTGATGTGGAATATTTATAAACTTTGGGTTCTCCAACCTTAACAGCTAGCTTTTAAGGTGTGGCTCTCCCATGGTTTGTAACAATTGGTATCAAAGCCGTCCACTACCTCCCAGTTGCAATCATGCGGCGAGGGTGGTGACATCGGCATTGCAGTGTTCGCCCGGGCCTAGATTCGTCTAGCGCAAAGCCAGCCCGCGTGGGCGCCGGGACTGCGGAGCGTGGTGGAATGTTAGGATCCTAATTGCAAGGTATGGAACTTGTGTCCCATCGATGGTATGAGACTTTGATGTGGAATATTTATGATAATTTTTTCATTAATATTAGGACATCAACTATATACAACACACAACATAAAAAAAAAAAGAGAATAGGAGTACAGTTAGTGTACATAGTATTATTCATTAACCTATTACCTTTGGCGTAAAGAAACATAATTTTACAATTTTATATCGAGAGCACCAACTTTTCATTATTTGAGGATCAATTTATGGCGTTCATTTAATTATAAAAAACTATAATTAATTGTAAAGTCTTGATTGCGCAAAAAATGTATCCCTATTCATATTTATTTTTTCGGGATAAATCACGTCAAAAATTAATTAAATATCAAACATCCCAAAACTTCATTAGCGAAATGATTGAAATGACTCATTTAATTTTTGTCATTAAAATTATTAAGAACATTCATTTGATTTATATTTTAAAATGAAGGAAATGCTATTTTTATTTTTTTTCACATCTGCCATTTGTTACAAAATTAAATATCCATTTAAAAAGCAATGGACTTCTAAAGAAAAATTTATTTTCTCAAATGTTCTCGTAATATTAGCAATGAATATCTTAGTGAAGGTGTGATACTGAAAATGATATTAAGAAAGTAATGAAAAAATAAAAACTTAAATATAAATTTTTAACCTTGAAATAAAAACAGAACCTTAATTTTAAAATGCTCTAAAAAATAATGCATCCCCAATTTTGAATACTGAGTATCTAAAGCACTACAAGTTGAGCTCCCCGGAGGTCAGGGCCGGTCAAAACTTTTTGGGGGCCTCAAGCCAAGTCTTAAATTGGGACCTTTTTTTTTACCATTCAATATTAAATTAAATTAGTATCTATGATTTTTTTTAAAAATTAAAATTTCATTTTTCTTGCCTTTCACCTAATTTTTCTGTGATATTTTTTTTATTACTGGCAACAAATTTTTCAAGAGCTCCCTTTTGGAATTCAATTAATTTTTCTACTTTTTTTTTTTGAAGTTTTTGATACCCAGATTCATATTTTCGAGTAGCCATATAGTGCTTAAAAAACAAGTAACAAGCCAAAAATACAAATAAGAAACAGAAACTTTTCAGCCAAAAAACAAATAACAGATACCGGTCAAAAAACAAATAACAGAACTTTTTCTGCTAAAACGAGTAACAATAGTAACTATTTAACAAGTAAATTTTAATAAATTAAAATAGAAAAGTATAGAACAATAGAACCTGATTATGCCCATTTAGTAATTTTTTCCAAGATTAAATACCTGAACAATGAACATCACAAATTCAGAGTAAAAAATATTAATTTACAAATCCTAATTGAAAAGAAAAAAAAAATTACACGAGTAAAGATTGATATTATTACCTATTGATGTGTTGACTTATATAGAGAGAGCGAGAGGCGTATAAAGAGCCAGAGAGAAAGAGAAGAAGAGACAGAAGTAGAGTCACTGGTAGTCTAGGTAGAGAGTCACTGTTCTAATCTCGAGGAAGATGTTCTAATCTCGATACTACTGATTTGTTTGGGAAAAATAATTTGGATTTTTTAATGGGCAAGATTATTAAAATTTGGGGAGAAAATAAATTAGGCTTTTTAAATGGGTTTTAACAAAGATTATTAAAATTTGGGGGCCTTCTCAATTTTGGGGTCTCAAGCAATTGCTTAATTCGCTTAATTGTAGGACCGGCCCTGCCGGAGGCAACTCTGTTTTAAGAGTCAAGGCACGTGCTCTTATTGCTTCTAACTTCTCCTCATAGCCCTTGAAAACGGATGATGGGATTCCACGCATAAATGGTTCAGTAGTGTCAATTTTAATCTTCTCAAGGTTGACAGCATTTTCAAGCAAATAGATGGCAATCTCATAATCAATTGGACACCCACTAAACCCAACAAATTCCACCACCTTAAGACACTGATGTGGACATCTGGTAGCCTTCTGCACTTCTCTTGGCTCGCCAACTCCAATCCTAAAAAACTGTAAAACAAAAAAACAAAATCATAGTGTGTTTTTTGGGGGGTCATCATTATTTATAATTTTGTGAATAAATGAAAAAGAAATACAAACAATAAAGACAACATTTTTGCTGATCATAATTCCCCATTCGGCTTAAACAAAAAATAAAAGATACTATTCCAAAAAGGAAAAAAAAAAAAAAACCAACAATATCTTCCAATGCAGCATAAAAACCTCTCAGGTTTGCTATTATATTTCAAGAGTTATAAAACAGCATAATGCGGTGGTTAAATAAAACAACATTTTGATTACCAATTTTGCCCCCAAGTATGGGAGATTACAACTATTGACCCTTAACAAAACTTTGTATCTTTCAAGACAATGGCTTCTATATGCTTCTGTTCTATTATAATTTACACATGAAGCTATAAGATAATATTATAGAGGAATAATCCTCACCATTTCTTAAGACACTGAGGGTTAAAAATCCTTGTAGAAATCAGAAAGTTATAAAAGAGTACATAGTATCCTTTTGAGACAACATCAAATAATATTCTACTCTATTACCTACCAAACATTATACTAACGAATATATAATACATACTGAATCCAACCAGGAAAAAAAATCAGACAAAAAACAAATAAACATTATACTATTTCAATAGGATGAAATATTGAAATAGTAGCAGTCACTGAATATGTGAAACTAATTTTCAAAGTATTGTTAAAGGTTATATGTACAGGCTCAAACAATTCTATTCAAGCTATTAGAAAACCTCATTATTCATAATAACTCGATCTTTCACACTGAAAAGGAGCAGTGCTATAATAGATTACCTCCATAGCAAATTTCTCCAAGAAAGGACATGACTCTATGAGAGATGTTAGACCAAGTAGGCTTAAGTCAGCTCGTGCACAAATGTCCCAAGTCAAATTCCTAAGATTATATAAGACAGGTAGTCGCGGTAGTTGGAAATTTTCCTGAACCACCAAACAGACAGTGAGACTAGAGACCTAGAGAGTGGTAATTTTAATGACAGAAATAAAGGAACTTGACCAAAAATTTAAATACTACCCTCGAGCACAGCTGCAATGTCAAGAGTCTCCAGCTGAAAAAGGTACTTGAAATTGGGGGCAAACCGGCAGTTATAGGTTCATCGATTCTTGCCGCGTATCCCCCACATATACAAACATTGACCAGCCTTGGAGCATACTTAATATGCAATCTCACATTCTGAGCCATGTATATCAATGACTCCAAATTAGAGGCCGAAATCTCAACAAGATTTATTGAGTGACAAAGCCCTATCTTAAGGTGCTTCAACCGAAGTGAAGAACCAGTAACTTTTAAATCTACAAGATGATGCGAGCGTTCAACACATACTTCTTCAAGAACGGGACAGTTGAAAAGAAAGAATTCAATATGCTCTCCACTTACATTTACATTGCTAAAACAGAGGGACTTCAGGTACCTAATCCTTGATAAACCCAAGGGGCTTTGCAAGTGGAGAAAAAACTTGCGAGGAAAAGTGAAGAGGTTATTGGAAGCAGGTCTCCCCCAAAAATAGGTTAAATCCAGGTCAAGTACTCGAGTATGTTTTGCAATTGCAAACTTAAGCCATTTACTAACGTGATGTCTATAAGTTTTATCCAACTCAAAACAAATGCAAAACTCGTCAATTGTTGGACCCTTATGGGACGCACAAACTTGATTCACCCAACTTGCGTAATTAAAACATTTACTTTAATATAACTTTGGATCTACAGCGATCTCGTGAGCCACCTTTGAACTATCAAACACCAAACTATCTGTGGAAAACTTCCATAAATTCTCCCATCTACGACAAAGTACACTGGTGCTTGTTGCTTCCCTAATTGTCAAGCATGACAGAATGGATATGAGAATGTCATCTGGCAATCCATTAATCCAATCCTCCAAACGATTGCCCCCCTTATTACACTTACAAAAACAAAAGAAAAAAGTGGAACACAAGTTAGCCGAGCAATCCCAATTATAGGAAGAGGCGGTGTAAATTAGAAAACAAACTCACCATCTTAAGTACAGGATTTATAATGGTACATTGGCCCATTTCCCCAATTTTATAATAAAATTAAAGCTGATATTTACTACACTCGCTGCTTAAATTATACAAACTGTAAAAAAAGTAGCGTAAGTAGGAAAGTTCAAAAAAAACCCAAAAAAATATCATTCATTGTCTAATGGATAGGAGGAAAGAGGTCCCTTTGGTATAGGTTAATCATAAACACTAATCAGCTGGAAATTGACAAAATTCAGACTAATTAACTTACAAGTCGATCTATACATGAAAAACAAAAGGTTTAAGTTCCACTTAAGGACAATATAATTGAATCAAATACCAATAATTTGTGTAGGGAAAATTGAAGGAAAAAAGAAAGAACCTTGGTTATTGCGTCCGTCTACTTACCACTACTAATATTCTAGTTGGTAGCCCGTGCAATGCACGGGCTAGTTTGAACAACGGATTGCACCTCTATCTAAAATCAAGACATTATAATGATGGCTAAATATACAAATTGTCTGCACTATAACTCACACACATACAAACACACACAAGGTCATTCAACATGTAAACACATATCAATTTTAATCGAAGTTATATATCGGGTACCCATCTTTAGTGAAATATTGCCAAATCAGTAAATCAGTAAATCAAAGTAGGATTAAAGGGAGATTCTACGAATTTAATAACTTGTATTCATTCAAATTAAACAATACATGACCATCCAACATGTATACATATCTACACATATATTGCAATTTTGAGAACAACCAAACACTTTTTGAAGAAAACCATATCTGGTCATCAATTAAGCTGAATGGAGAGCGAGGATGGCAATGTATCCCTTTTTAGGGCATGGCCTACGGGTGAACATATAGTAAAGGTATTTAGTATAAGATTAATAAAAATTAGAATTGACAATATCAGGGAAAAAAATAGTACATTCAGTCCTCTGCTCTATCTTGGGTATTAAGAATGATAAAGGAACTAAAATTAGCAGTAAACTCAGAGCCAACCTTATATAAGGACATGGAAAAGATTTAGATATCTGGGAAGTAGATGTGTGTACAAATAGTTAATCCACTGAAATTGAATCAAAAGAAAGGGTGCCAAGTGATTGTATACCAATTTCATTTGAAGTCGAGCACCGCCCTTCCCTCTAGAAATGACAGCAGCCCTGCATACCAACAATTCAAAGAAAACAATTAATCAAACCAATTACTGTAGTATTTACCCACATTTTAAAGCAATCACGCCTTTAAACAAAAGATTAGATTACATAACCTTGTTAAACATATCCACATTTAATGAACAATTAGAACAAACTCTATTAGCCCCTTAGCTCTTGAGCTCTTACTGAGTTTCACCGATTGAAATTTAGTTTTCAGTTCATGCTAAACTCTCAAGCTTTGTTAAAATCAACCATTAGTTTTTTGGCTTTTTATTAAAAAAAAGGAAGAGGGTGCGGGGGAACTTATGCTCCTATTTCCCTACCAGCAAGGTAGCTAAAAAACAGTACACATACTTAACTTAAATCTAAATTTTTATCACACACACTGATATTCCTGTTGTAAAAACCTCTAAAATTGAATTAAATGGGTATATATATATATATATATATATATATATATATGTGTGTGTAAAGCTTCAAGCTATTAACCTCTAAATTGAAAAATCATCATCAATTCAAAACTGAACCGGATCCAATTATCATAAACTTAATTAGTATAATTCTAGTAGGCAAACAGTAGAAAAAATAGGTTCATTAACCACTGCAAATAGACTAATGAAGAAATTTGGGGTAGTGAAGTAAAAAGAAGGGAGAAATTAAAAATAAATAATAATGTTCTTACCTTTTTGTAGCATTTCAACAAACAGGTCGTGTGTGTCATCCCACACCAGCTTCAAGTATCCAAAAACCATAAAAATTATGAATTCACATTCATCATCTAATATGATGAATGTGAATTCAGATTCATCTTATTTCTATTCGTTATAGGAGAACTTGTTTGTCTATATTAATTTTGATTAACTTTTTATTAGTTTACACGATGGGGTGAGAATGGATTGATAGGAGAATAGCTTATATAATTCGTTGTGTGCCGATTCAAAATTTTCATGCATTAAAACACATGTATATAAACCATGGTAAAACTTTAAATCAGTCTCGTGTGAAAATTTACATCGTGAATATAGAAGAGAATAACATATATAGAGCATGATTTCAGTATATAAAGCTTATACATAGATTTGTCTCCAAGAGATGGAATTAGAGTAAAACTTTCTTATATATACAAATTCATACCATTACCATTCCGCACGTACGTCTTTTTGCCAAATAACATACAAAACTAAACAAACGTTCTGATTTTTATGAGATTGAAGATTGAAAACATGCATACCATATATAGCAGACACGTAGTCTTCTTATCATGTCAGTCATCCTCCCATGTAATTATTCACGTTGGGGCATATTGTTGTTGCTGCTGCTGTTGCCGCTGTTATTTGATCAGGCTGATACCTGCAAATTCAGCTAGCAATTCAATTAATATGAAATCAACTTTACGCTTTTGTTCTCGTTTTCTCTTCTGATTCCCTCACCAATGTTACCATATGAACAACTAATGTGTATTGACTAAAGGAATTAAGAAATATTGTTTGATGTTGTCTACATCAACAAACCCAATTAAAATAAAATGATTTCAAATTTTTATTAGCAAGCCTTTTTTCATATTAATGTGCATCATACTTAACATCAGCTCATTTTAGTATTCCAGTTTCACTTTGAAAAATATGTCATTTGCTTACTTGGATCATCTACATATTTTATGCTCATACATATATATACATACTCTGAATTGTATAACATCTCTTTCCAATTCCCAAGGGAAAAAATCACTCGTATATAATACCAGTTCAGAGGATAATTAACAATTAATTAATAATTAATATATTCGTCCTGAAAATTTTTTAAGGAGCTAACTTACTTGATTTGTAATGTGGGTTCACAGTGACCAAAGGAGGTTAGAAGCCATCACCCTGAGGAATATGAGATTGTCGGCCATACCCCATATCTTCTGCATTTGGATTCCATTGGAGTGAGCTTACATGGTGTCCTTGACCACTACAAATAGATTAATCAGGAAATTTAGGATAGTGAAGTAAAAAGAAGAACGGAAATTTTTTTTTAAAAAAATACTATTCTTACCTTTTCGTAACATTTCAACAAACATGTAATGTGTTTTCCCATACCAGCTTCAAGTATCCAAAAAAATAAAATGAATTCACATTCACCATCTAATCTGATGAACCCAAAAAAAACTCAATTATAATATCATTAACATGTAGAAAGACTAATAAACAGAAAATGTTTAAGAGTTACTACCTTTGGATGTTTCGTCATCTGCCTTGTACAAAAGAAAACCTAACGACTTCAGTGGAAAAGACCTCAAAGTTGAATTAACCAAAACTCTAAACAACAATTTTTCTACCCACCTACCTTCTTTTTCACCTCTTCCTCTTCTCTATGCTTCTGGAACGGTGTTTTTTTTTTCTTTTAATTGAGAAAGAACTCATCTTTCATCAAACCACCAAAATCATTCAGAATCGCACACTGAAAACCCTTATGGCAAATTTCTCATACTATGCATCAAATTTCAGAACACACATCATATCATCTAAAATAAACTACAACAACTATATGCACAATTCAACGCAATAGGAGTCACCAAATCAACAAGTATATATAAATGCTACAAATTTAAAAAAAATAAAAATAAACAATTTACAATTATGTAAAACTATTTAATTTCATGTACAACAATGAATGAGGAGATTATGATAAAAAAATAATGGGCCTTATATTTTACCTGAAGAGGTGAAAAATAGGTTTCTTAACAATAAGGGCTACAATCAACTCAACATGTTATCATACAAAAATTCATGTTTTATGGAGTATTTGTTTACAGTGAAGCAATTTTATTTTAAGGAAAAATAATAATACATTATTGTCCTTCCTTCACTTATATCCCACTTTCCTGAAAACTGTGTAAAACAATTACATAAATCGATTGTACTTTTTCTTATAAATTAACTAAATAGCTAATAGTAGTACTAAACAATCATGTAAGTTCCTGGAAACTAATAAATATAGAGATGAAAATAAAAATAACATACAATTCTATTCACGCTGATAAACCTATCCAAAATACTCGGAATAATCGGCTCCGCTCTCCGATCCTCCGCTCTCCGATCCTCCACTCTCCAACGATCTTCCACTTCGACGATCCTCGCGAAGAAGACCGAAGTAGGAGGGGCGGCAAAGACAGGAGGAATACAAAAGAACTTTAGAATAAATCAGGGATAGAGGAGAGATTTGAGATGTGTGTGGGGAGGAGGGATAGATACAGAACAAACCTTTAAGTAGTGTAGATTGATTGGAGACGATTTGAGGTGATTTACAGTGGAAAAGGAGGAGATCAAACCGAGATATGATTTATTGGGGAGGGGAGGGGAGGGGAGGAGAGGAAGAGGGGAAATAAAGAGTTTTGTCAAGTGAAGGACGGTTCAGGGAGTTGATAGTTTCTCAAACGGATCGACTGTACTATATAAGGATTGATTTGGATCCTGAAAGACAACCAAAAAGAAAAAATAAATAGAGGGGAACAAAGAGAAAGAAAGACGAGTAATTTACGATTTTCAATTCTTATAAAAATAACAACTCAATCACTCACTTGAACAAATCGAGTAGTCAAAAATTAAATATCTTGATGGGTCATAATTAGATGTGTAACAAAAAATTATTTTTTAAATTTTTAATTAAATATTTATGATATATTAAAAGTTAAAATTGTCAAATAACTTCTTATCAAACATTAATAATATATAATCAAAAACATCAAAAAGCAAAAAACAACCACCGCTGCTTCCCGACGACCTCCTCCTCCGACCATCACCATAACCACCGCCAACCTCAGCCTTCACTTCGACCACAACCATAACCACCGCCACCATCTTCCCGATGACCTCCTCCTCCGTAGCCACCGAATCCACCATATCCATTTTCACAAAGTCTCGCTGCCTACACTGCCGCATAATCCATCGTCGTCGTCGTCGCCGCACCACTGCTTTCGTAGCCACCACCTCCACCATACCAGATCTACCACCATTATTAGAATCCGTCGCCGCACCACTCCAACTGCGTAATTTACCTATATTACTAACATTATTTCACTTTAGCACAAATGACATGGAAACACATAATTATTCAATTTAATGTGTTCTAACAAACCAACTCTGGATAAATATTCGAAAGTTCAAGATCGTGAGAATCAAATCCAGTAATTAGGTCTGTAATGTAAAATCCATAATTATTGACGACATCCAAAAAATTCATAATCGCCGACAGCCAAAAAGGAGCAAACAAAATTAGAAAAACCTTAAATATCAAATCTCAAATCAAAAAAGAAGAAAAAAAAAAGAGGAAAACCCTAAATCTCAAATTAAAACATATTTCTCAAATCTCCATCTCTGTTTATGCTTTCCTAAAATTCATAATCACGAACAGCCAAAAAAAGAGCAAATTTTTTTTAAAAAAACCTTACATATCAAATGTGAAATCAAAAAAGAAGATAAAAAAATTGAGAAAAACCCTAAAATCTCAAATCTAAAATTAAAACATCTTCTCAAATCTCCATCTCTCTGTTTATACTTTCCTAAAATTCATAATCGCCCACAGTCAAAAAAGGAGTAAATTTTTTTAGATAAACCTTAAATATCAAATATCAAATCTCAAATCAAAAAAGAAGAAGAAAAAAGAGGAAAACTCTAAAATCTCAAATCTCAAAATTAAAACATCTTCTCAAATCTCCATCTCTCTGTTTGTCCCATAAATCTTTGAAGGGAGAGATCGTGGTCGTTAATTTCTGTACCATGATCTTCACAATTGGTGCGGTTTCGATTCCAAAACCAATTGAAACAACAAAAAAGTTTAAGCTTTCAATAAAATTTAACATAGAAACTTACATTGAGAATTAATTTAGTGATGAGTCGTGAATGAGAATAATATCAAGATAAACCAAAGTTCCTTACGTCAAACATGTCAAATTCCACCATCAAATCATGAAACGTTGAGGATAACGTAAAATAGTTTTAGTTTATAATAAAGAAATGATCTTTAAAATTAAAACATACTGTTATATAAAACAAATGAGGTATATATTCGATAGTTAAAGTAAGAAGGTTTATCTAGTTCTCAAAAATTAAAAAATATATACTGGGAGATAGAATGAAATTATATCTTTATATATTACGTATGATGACTTATAGAATATAATCCTAACTATATCTAATTTGAAAAATAATCTATTAGATTATTACTTATTATAACATCGACCTTAATCAATCGTCGTCATTTAACCAACGAATTTGGCCCTCAACTATAAGTTCTCCAATAATCATCAAACAAATTCAAATTTCAAAATCCAATTTCTTAATTTTTGACTCTATAACCTCTAACAATCTTCTTTCAATTGGTGAAAAAATGACAATATAAGACTGGGTATTCTCTGAGCGTGTTCAAGTAAAAAGTAACTTTATAATTTACTAGAGATAATACATACATACACACATAGTGCGGTTTCGATTTTATGCGTGCGATTTTGGCTAGTAATCAAATCAGAACCGTAAATTTGGTTATTCAACCCACCTAAAATCGCCACATACGATCGGAATCGTCGGTGCGATTTGGTGCGATTTTAATTAATGCAATTTCATGCAATTTTTGGTACGATTTCAATTCCAATTTCCTACTAACATTTGTATGGCTCGTTCGTGGTGGATAAGTTTGGCTGGCGACATAAAAGGCTGGTATTTTTCAGCTAAAAAAAAATAAAATCAAAGCCCGGAATTATAAATTTGGAAGTTGAGGGAGATAACTGATCCAATGGCGTCAATAATCGTATCCCCTTCCGCTTCTTCTTCAATGGCCGGCTTTTCTCACGCCACAAAGAAGAATTGTGCTGCTTTATATGTATTTAAAAATCATGTAAGATCCATATATCCTCCTCCTTCTTCTTCTTCTTCTTTATTGGGTACAAGAAAGATGATCATAAAAACGTCTAATTCATCATCAAGTACTAAAAGTTGCAGTAGAATTGGCGTAATATTATGCTTAGCTTCTTCGCCTTCTGTTCTTCCCTCGGCTCTGCTCTTTGACTGTGATGGCGTGCTTGTGGATACCGAAAAGGACGGCCATCGCATTTCTTTCAACGACACTTTTACCGAGGTATTCCTTAATCCTACTATCTCCCTACGTTGTTTCATTTTGGGAACTGGTTTGAGGTTTTTTTATTTTATTATTTAAATCTTATTTGATTTGAATTGGGTTTTAAACTTTAGAGGTTTGGTGTGAATGATATAATTCTTTTTCTTTTTTTTAATAATTATGGATGATTTGTTTATAAACTGTTATGAGCTCATTTTATTTTTGTCATGAATTGGGTTTTGGGTAAGTTTGTGCGTTAATGTGCGCCATTATGTTGTTGTTCTTTTTGTTTACGAAGTCAAAGTTGGTAATGGGCTGATCATTTTTTTTGTTTTGAGTACATGCACAGAAGGAATTGGGTGTTACATGGGATGTTGATTTGTACGGTGAGTTGCTCAAAATTGGGGGCGGTAAAGAAAGGTACGTGTTAGTTACAAGTTTTCACGATCGTTTGAATTTGTTAAAGCCATAAAGAGATATTGCAGGCTTGATTTCAGATTCTTAAATTAGTATTTGATGTTTAAATTGAATTTTAGTTTGTCCAGGAACTTCTTCAGATAATTTTTTTAGTGGTTGGTTTACCTATTTAGGATGACTGCATACTTTAACAATACAAACTGGCCAGAAAAGGCTCCAAAGAGCGAAGGAGAAAGAAAGGAGTTCATTGCTTCACTTCATAAGCGAAAGACAGAGCTGTTTATGGCCCTCATTGAGAAGAAGTTGTTACCTCTTCGGCCTGGTGTGACAAAGTAAGCAACTGGTTTTTCTCTTTCACAGATTAGCTGCATCTTGAGCACGATGATGGTTGCCTGCCTCTAGTATAATTGATTACGCAGCTAGTAAATGAATGCAAAATGCCTACGTTTCAACAATCTATGAAAGCCAAATAATGATGATTTTGCGAATGCATGTATGAGTCTTACACTCAGAGTTTAAGTCATGGACTCATGGCATATAATTACTCAGCACTAATCTTCCAAACCTATAGAGAGTGTGAAAACCACGATTCTACCTGCATTGCTTGCCTATAATCAGGACTTTTCTGAATTCTGAGAATGTACGGAGATCCAATTCCTATGTCATTCCCACTAGTGTTTCGTTCAAGTCCACACATGTCCACTATCACTTTCCACATTATGTAATTGAATGCCTTGAAGTTCCATGGAAAAGTAAGTACCCGTGTATTGTAGTTTATGTACTTATTGAGTTTTTTTTTAAATATAGTTTTAGCAAAGGCGTGTAATATCTACCAGACTACCATAGTTATTCAGAGTACATAATCTATACCATAAACATTCATAGTTTAGAAGCTGAAAACTTAGGCACTCAATGTTTCAAGTGCCCTAGAAAACCATTTCACTAGTCAACAATTAATACATGTTCTGTCTTTTAAGTTCTCTAGGAGACGGCTCAATAATTAGATATATATGCTTGATGACGGTGATAGATGTAAATAATTCTGTTGAACTATTTTATAATAAAATTTTCTTATGATAAGTAGAAAGATCTAACGAAAAGTAAACTGGCAATTTTGTCTGGAATAAATTACAATGCTGAGCGTTATTAGGTCCTGTATTAAAATTTACAGGTTGATTGATCAGGCTTTGGCAAATGGAGTAAAAGTTGCTGTTTGCAGTACCTCTAATGAGAAGGCGGTATGCACCATCAGGTTCTAAAATTTTGATGTTATGCTAGGTTTTGTGGATTTTACACAATACTGCATGGCATCACTCTGTACAAAATTTTGAATATAGAAAACTATAGTTGGACTGAATTTCATGGTCAGGGTCCCTCCTCGAATATTACATACCATATAGTAGTAAGAATTATTGTTCAAGCACGAGTAGTAATAAATGACTTCATTTGAACCCGAGGAATTTCACAAAGCTTCTTTATCCATCTTATTTTCTTATGCAGTTATGATAGTGTTTGTTATTTGCTTAATTTTCTAAAGTTACTTAACTTGAAGATTATAATCCATATGTACTCGGGTGCAGTACAACTGATATAAATTTCATGTGGCCTTTACAGGTCTCTGCTATAGTTTCATTCCTCTTGGGGCCTGAGAGATCAGAACAAATCCAGATATTCGCAGGAGATGTGGTTCCTCATAAAAAGCCTGATCCGGTATGCTTCCTGCTTATGTCAATAAAATAGGCCTTCTCTGGAAGCCTCTTGGAGTTTGTATCATCTCATTTTTTGTAATATGTCAAAAGCCTAGCCATCATTCCCAACATTTGTGGTGGACTATACTCATCTTATGTAGATATGTCATTTCCAACAGGTGAAAACCTACAAAGATGAGGGTTAATGATTTAAATTGATCTGTTCTCACTGGCAGGCTATTTATGTGTTAGCATCCAGCACTCTTGGGGTTGAACCATCAAGGTACTGACTGAACTGTAAAATGATTGAACATCGGATAATCCTATTGTAAGATAGTTTTGATGCAACCACTAATGCATTGGGGGTTAGTGATCTCAGTTGAAGGCAATCCTTTCATACAAATTGTTCATCAGAATTTAACTTGATAAACCACAACTTGCTTGTTGAAATTGAGAAATCAGTTTCTGTGACTATTCATTGATGGATAGATATAGTGCTTAAAACTTTCATTGTATTGAGTAAATATATACTAAAATAGTGATACACTGATATATTTTTTCATATTTTCAGTTGTGTTGTTGTAGAAGACAGTGCTATAGGTCTTGCAGCTGCCAAAGCTGCTGGAATGAAGTGTATTGTAACAAAGAGTGGGTAAGTTTAATATCAAATCTTGCCAATCCCTTGTATAGTATTAATTTTTGTTAGGACGCACATGCAAAATCATTGAAAACCAACGTAGCTTTGATATTTCCTAGACCAAATCCAAAAATTGGTGAGCTGATTACTGCCCTGTCTTCAAGATATTTATTTTTTCAACCGAAGGGAGGCTCAACTTGCTAGGTTTTGTTTCTTTCCAAATTACAGTAGTGAAGTCAACTTAAATTCCTCCAAGTATCCAGGACCTACACATCTTTCAAACTAGGACTTCCTTAAAGTCGTATCCTGGATCTACATTTTTGTGGTAATAATGGGGCTGCAGTGCTTGTTCGCCCACTAATTCAATGATTTGCATGTGAAAACAGCTTTATTCCTATCTGCTTGTTAGCCATGGATAATTGTCATAATTTGATCCTGAAATATTTGCGACTGCATTCTCAAACTGTCATCAGTAATTATGGAAAATTATCACCACTTCATCCCTTCCAAGAAAGACGCATCATTTAACACTATGTTATGTGTCACACTGTCACTACGAATATTGTCTGCTAAAACTATAATAGCAATTGACTTGTAGATTTGTGAGGTGTGTTCTATTATTATTGATTGGTAATCTAAAACTGCTGATAAGCATAGTCAAGCTTTCATCAGTAATTACTTCCTTTTGCCTTCTTGAGATTTCATTAGTAATACCATTCTAGGTAATGATTTATAAGCTTTATTCTATGTAATGATTGGCTTAAATGTTGAGCTGCAGTTACACAGCAGATGAGGACTTTTTAAATGCTGATGCAGTTTTCGATTGCATTGGAGATCCACCAGAGGAAAGATTTGACCTGGCATTCTGCGGAAGCCTTCTTGAGAAGCAGTATGTCAGTTAGATCGTAGACTTCTCAAGTTTTAACTCCTCCAGAAGTATTTTATATGTTCCCCAGTTGTATTTTATACTTGTTCTTTGCAGTATTGAGTTGCCTCAACCCAAAATTTTATGTTGAAAAATGGAGGTAGTTTTTTATACTATTCGTAAGAGCTGCTTGGTATGATTGTGAATACTATCAGCATGAAAGTGGCTCTTGAGCTGAAGCTGTACCATATTTGTTAACTATTTACTAAAGTTGGTGCCTGGTACCACCCTTTTTATCCCTTGTTGAACTATTAGGATTATAGCCTTTTCAGCTTACTCCCTCCATTTCAAAAAAAGAGTTTCATTTGCAAAATTTTGTGAATATTAAGGATATATTTTTGATCCATGGATTCTCCTAAAATAATAAGTTGTTATTATTAGCACTAGAAAGTTAACTAAGTTATTTTTGGGATGCAAATCAATCTCTTTTGAAGGATTATCATTTAACACTTCATACTCTATTTTGCATGCCACACCTGTGTTTTAAAAATAGACAAGATAGATGTTAAGTTCAAATTCTCTATCTTCTTAATTTTCCCATACCCTGAAAGCTCTGCCAAGTTCGAAGGCAGTCCAAAAAATGGGTCTTATGAGAAGGGAAAAACTCCTGCACTTTCATCCTTCATGTTTAAGTTGTACGTGCTTTGTCAGAAAGCAAGTGAAACAAATTATAGCGTCTGTAATGAAATTATAAAAATATTTTTTTGTACATAACATGAGATGAAGTGTATTAAGCAAAACGCTTGAAGTAACCCTCACCCCTTTTCTTGTTTATACTTTTTAAGAATTTTGATATCAAACATGGCTATAAATTTGTGTAAAACTATGCCTACATATATATATAGAGAGAGAGAGACGGAGAGAAGGAGGAGAGGGAGAGAGAGGAAATGGAATTTGTGGCTTACCATTACAAAGAAGGGTTCAGGATCAATGCACGATAAAAAAAAAAAAAAAAAAGAAGGGCTCAGACTCACTTTTGGTCTAATAATATTTTAGGGTTCTTTACATAATGTTTTATGGGGAACACTATTTCTAATTGCAGGCCCACATGTGAAAGACAGAAGACTATGTGTCAAAAATTCATGTAGAAATATTAGTTAAATACTTGATCAAATAATAATGCCACATCATTTAAATAAATAGTACTTTATCACGCCCAATGTTTAGTTGGCAAACATTTAACTAATGTCTAGGTAAAACTGTTCTTTTAAAGAAACCAAAGATCTGCTTTGAATATCTACAACTCTCCATCGGATAAGAGAGTGAACAGAGTAAAAAAAGTAAAATATTACAGAGTAGAGATCACAGGCAACAACATGCATGAAAATGACGAGAATCTGTCTTTTCAAGAAGCAGAAACCAGGATTGGAGGACCGTCAGCACCAAATGATGAAAGGAGCCATCCTTTTTTCCGGTCATGCTCAACATAAGAGTTGAACTTATCCTCTGCATTTGGAATGTCAAGAGCCAGATTATCAAGCCCATCGTTGATTCTGGCAAACCCTTTGGTCATCTGATTCATTGCGATCAACCCCTCACCATAGCACTCCTGCAATAGATCCAACATCCGATCATTCTTCTTCTCCATTGCCATAAACAAAGCCTTCTTCACAACCTCATGATTGAAGAAGGGCATTCCAAGATCACGAATACATTGGCAAGCTTCACTCACAACACCACCAGTTTCATATTCCTCAAGAAGCTTTATTATCTTATCCTTCGCATCCTCCACAGCCCAGCCTGTTCCACCTCCCCAACACCTTACAATTCTCTCACCTGCATGGCGGGCAGCTAGAAGAGATCTAGCTACATGTAGAGTCTCACTCTGGCCGCAATTTGACAGAAGCCTGCCGCCTATTTCTTCTAAATTCAGTGGAGCCAAAACATCATCAATAACAGCCCTGGCTAGGAAAAGAACCAATTCATTTGAAGCATCTAGAATATCAAGTGCAGTATCTTCTGCAGATTCCAGAAGCATGACAAAACCATGGACGATATCTTCAGTTGAAAAGATTTCGATATGAAGCGAAGATCGCAAAACAGATGCCATTTCTCTCTCCCTGTTCTTTCTGTCCATGGCTAGCGTTACCAGCTTCTTCAAGAAAATTGGGTTAAACTCGGGTGCCCCAAGATATTCAAGACTCCAGATCAGTTCAGGGATGTCATCTGAAAGAAAATATTCATGGATTATCGTGACCACCTCTTCCTTTTACAGCTTCATCTTTTCATCATCCTTGTCATTTACTACTCCATTATCCACCGAGGGCTTCAAAAAAGATGCATCAAGCCAGTCTTCAGAAATAGCCTTGGGAACCAGGGACCGAAACAAAGTTTTTGTAGATGGGATATCAAGAACAAGGTCATCAAGGTTCTCAGCTAGTCGAGCAAATCCCTTCAACATTTGACTGGAACTTATCAGACCCTCCCTCTGCTGCTTCCTTCAAAAGCATTAGAATGGCTGATTCTGCTGTATGGATTTCCATGGCTAGAACCAAAGCTCTCTTGACAACTTCGTGATGGAAAAATGTAACCCCCAACTGCCGGATGCACCTGCAAGCCTCGGAAGTATCGCCACTGTCTACATATTCTAATAGAAGATCTACAATCTTTTTCTTGACTTCCTCAACAATTACATGGGTGCTACCACCCCACCGTCGTTCAACCAATTCTGCATGGTGTGGAGCTGAAAGATAGCTTTTCTCAGCAGTTTGGAGAACTTGAAATCCCTTGGAGGACTCTGACAGTGCCTTCTTTGCCCGGATGACAAAGGCTGGGGGAAGAATGTCATCAACCACAGCACGAGCAATGAATAGAGCAAGAATGTCAACAGCATCCAATATGTCCACTGCAAGATCATCAGTAGACTCAAGAAGCATATAAAACCCTCATCTAATCTGGGTGGAGGTGATGACATCAGCATAGAGAGCTGAAAGAAGAACAGAAGCCATTTCCTTCTCCTTGTCATGCCTGTCCATAGCCATGGAGACCAACCGCTTAATAAAGTAAGGATGATATTCACTTGACCTCAATTCTTTGAGATCAGATGCTGCCACATCAACATCACCTGTGCTGAAGTATTCTTCTATAAGGGAAACTACAGCTTTCTTGTATTCATTCAGGGGATCACTTATAGTCGATCCAACAAGCTGATATGGTTCCTGGGAATCGAAACAATGGACAACAATGAGATACTAAGATCTGTGAAAATAACAAGTGAACCAGAAATGAACCATTCCATCACAAGAGAAAACGCCTGAAAAACAAGCGCTAGACAAATCCTTTGCCGTAAATTGCTAAAAATCCCTATTTACTAATTCAAATAGACAAGAAAGGTAATTTGAACAGCACTTACCTCGCCACTGTCATAGTTAGGATCATTTTGATCAATATGAGGTTCACAATCAGTGTCGAGTAATTTACCCCAGGTCCCCTTACCACCGCCATCTGTTGATAACATCAGTTAAATAGGCAACAAAAGGAAACTAAAAAACAACCAGAGACTAGTATTTCCATAACCATAAGCCATCTTTAGCGTGTGGGAATATGAATTTGGGAAACAGGTATCTCATGCCTGGGTATGATAATCCAAATGCAAGTATTGTAGGAATGAATATAAGATGCCCATTGCCGATCTCAGATCCTACACGTTAAACACGGCCAAAGTATACTAGAAAATAAGAAAGTAGAATTATAGCATATTACTGCCTCCACCCAATCAAATCCATAAGCACATATAAAGTGTGAAACAAATAGATACTGTTTGATAATAAGAGAAAAATATAAGCAGAACCTGAATCAAATAAAAGACACTCTAATTTCTTCACCAGTATCTCATTCAATCTCTGTGCTTCTACATGCAATTATCTAATCAATCTATCAGTTTCTCATACAACAATAATCTCTTCGCATTATCAACAAAATAGTGGGTGATCACATTTGACAGATTCACACAAACATTGAAAGCTACTAAGCTAATGCTAGAAAAATGATCATCTTCCATCTGCTCAAGAGAGGGTAATGAAGTGAGGATCGTTGGCAAAAGCCTAACATACGTCAGATTAGCATGCAAATCCTGGCTAGTGTTTCCTAAAGAAGTCAGCACACTAAGTACCACTTAAGAAGATCTAAACCAACTCTGAAACCACTACATAATAACCAACATCTTTTTCATGTATTGCAGACATCTGGACCCATTTATCCACTCAGGTAATCATTTCTCAAGCAACAGTAGTGCTAAGTTTATTAATTTTACATTCTTCTCCACACATATATTTGTAAAACTAAAAAAAATATAAAAACAAATGATAAATTTTCCCCAAAATTGGCACACAAAGATGAGAAAAACATCAAACGAGAGAGATGAAGTGTGTGTTTAAGCTAACGCACAAGTGATTACCTGAAATAGAATGACAAAGTCCTACTGAGATGTTGAATGGTAAAGGTACCAGGAAATATGAAAGGTCTACCACTAATGAAGCGGTTTCAAGATAGACGTTATGATCTTTAAAACCATGTGCTAATTCAAAGAGGGGAAAGTAACTCAGGATATTGACATATTCTCTTCAACTGATAACAAACAGAACACAAATTAAATTTGTATCTTCAACCTTAACGTTCCTATCAGATACATATGCGACCATATAACTTTTAAAAGGTGATAAATTATCAACACATCAAAAGGCTATGACATTATGTGAGATCTTGTGGAAAAGATGGAAATTCAATGAGGTGTATGGCATAGTACATAATTAATGTTATCAGCAGATTTAATATAAAGAAATGTAAAGGATTAGCTTAATTATAAAAGACAGTTGGGTGTATCTGCTTGGAATTAACATTATATGAGATCTTGCGGAAAAGATGGAAATTTAATGAGGTTCATTCTGAAATACCATATAACTAATACGGAGACACCAATTTTTAAATAACACTGATTCCAGAACAATATAGTCATGGATGCATACAAAATAATATATATTTATATCTACCTTATAAAGCACTCGTGAGTACGGTACAAACCTAAATTTGGTGTAACATGTAGTTTTTGTCTTATCCAAATTAGTTTACAATTTAACACCCATAGTTGTTAGAATCTTATAATTAAGGTTGTAAAATGAGCAAACAGTTCGGGCTCGATTCGTACTCGCTCGACTAAAAGTTCGATTCGAGCTCGACTCGAAATATAAATGAGTCAAATATGAACACATTTTAAAGTTCCATAAATTACTCAAATCTGCTCAAATTATAATTTTCTATTGATATTCGGATCATATTCGTTGGAAAAGTCCAAACTACTCGGACTCGACTCGGTAGCTAAATGAGCCTCAATCAAATCTTATTTTATACTCGATAAATTTTGTGAACCAAATCTGAGCAACTCAATACTCGGATCGACTTAGTTCGTTTACACCCTTACTTATAATTACAGATTCACTGATTCACCTCAGCTTGATCCGATTCAAAGCGAAAACAATTGGAATCGTAAGATGAGCCATAACATACTCCTGCAACATTAGATTCGTACGATTCTAAATATAAACTCAAAATTCAATATGATTCACAATTCGATTGCATTCCGGAACTTCAGGATTTGGGTCTAATAGAACCTATAGACAATATGAACTAACGCCTTGTACTCTTCAGGCAAAAAAGAAAGCCTTGATAGATTTTATAAAATCGAGTTACTTTATGCTTCACTCAATCACTAAGTTTGCAATATTATACTCGTTTGTTTTTTTATATAGGTATTATGTATATTGTAACCTTTAATTATTTATAATAAATTGCTCACAATCCCCATCAATTCACAATCAATGGAACCCTGCTTATTCCTTATATTTACTTCTTTGTGTTGTGTTACTCTATCACAATATGTTTTGTTCTATTTAATTAAAAATTATAATTAATTTGAACAAATGATTTTCTTCACAATACAATTCGATTCAGTGTTTTCAATTCACGATTTGACAACCATAATCACACCACATTAACGTTAAACATAACATTTCCTCTTAACCTTCCATACTGTCTGACCTCTCAAAGAAGAGCAAAACCAAAAAAGAGATACAGCTGGGGAAGAAAATGGCGAGAAACCAGAGAAGTCAACAAAAATAGTTGGTATCACAGAATCTTGACATGCCACTATAGTTTAGGATTCCAGTGAACATATGGGCAATCCACTTCCGCCTCGTCATTTTGTGTTTGTTCTACTTCTACCTAAAAAAATTTCTTCTTCCGTCACAATATCTTTCTTTTTCTTTGCTTGGTGGCAAAGTGGCATGTCCAATACATTGTTTCTATATCCTAGGGTTGAATGTAAAGTTCATGCACTAAAAACAAAATGGTATAACACTCATAATAATGTGTTATTCCACCATGGTTCTTACCAGTATCATTCCTATAAGGCTATTTAGACATCATGTGAATAGACCATCCTACACACAACACAAGTAACTCTAGGGGTCATAGAAGCACAATATAGCACCTAAAAACATAAAAGAAGATTTTTCTATAAGCAGAGTTGATATACTTGGGTAATTGAGTTCCACAACAAATTCAACCCGCAACACTCTTCAGATTAAGCTAAAGCACTTCAACACATACATATACATGACCAATAAAAAGAAGATTCAATCTAAAGCTGCCATATTTCATATGATAAGCAACAATGACCAAGTCAAAGGCAAGAGCATAAACAAACCAACTTTACTTATACACTAACATTGCTCTTCCAAGAAAACTACCCTCCTTACAAAATCACACAAGAATGCACAAAGATAATCAACCAGTAAAAAAAGAATTAACAAAAGTAAAACAAAAACAAGACTTACCCTTTTTGACACGAACGAACTTCCCTGAGTGCGAGCAACGCACATCCCTCACAGCAATCCGTGTCGTGGATGCCTTACCACCGGTCGGAGCTTTTATGTGGTATTCAGACATAAGAGTAGACGACGACTTGGATAAAGTGGACAAAACATCCGCATTCTGTGTCGCTCTTATAAACGTCTCCCTATGCTCCTCGGTAAGAAACCCCTCACCCGTCGTCATTTTCACTGAAATCCTACCCAACAATAGACTACACGAAAGGTCAAGATTACAGTCATACAGTGGATTAAGGACAGTGAGAACATTAATGCATAAAATAGTTTTTAGTTAATTTACCTCTCTACACTCGCGGCTAAGAGGGTGGAGATACAGGAAATAACATAGTGTAGTTGATTCGAGACCCAAACTTGTTCCATTGTGCTTGGCTCGGATCTGGAGTCGAGACAGGATACCAAAAATAAGGTAGCAACCGATTGGGATCTTCAAATCGTCGATTACAACATGAAAACAGAGTGTCCCTAGATCGAGTAAAACACTTTCGCTGAAACTGTAATTTATGTTTTGTATAAAGTGATGACAGATAACGAAAGAAAACGGAGGAGAAACAAAGGTGGCATGGCTGGGCCACGTCATTGTTTATCGGTGATGTACACGTGGTTTTGTCGATAAAGCGAGTTGTACCCTTTGGTAATCTGGTATATCTCCTTAACACCATGATTAGGTTTAGGTTTTAATGAATTTACTGAAATGCTTCTCTTTTGAGGATATTTCGGCCTAATCCCTCACCTTAATGTGAAAGAAGATTTTGTAAAATAAAAAGTGAAAAGATTCGTTATAGAAAGATGGATTTCGGTCCCCTCCATTATATATTTTCTCTAATTTTATCTAATATATAAATTATTTAATTTTAATAATTTTGTTAATAATAATCAAAATATATTAATAGATAGTTGATGATATTAAGATCAGGATTACAAAATATTAGAATCATAAAGAATATTTTCACCGCTAAAAGTTTAAAAAAAATTCATCTATTGAAATTTTGATGAAAAAATCATATCAAAAGTTGAAAAAGTGACGGATTACTTTTATTTTTTGAAACAGTTATGCTATTCAATATGATAAATTTGTTAAGCGATGTCGATTTCAATTAACAACTATAAAAATAAGGTGTGTCGGATGAAATAGGAGGGTAGGTATGATGGAGGAGATTCAAATCCTAAAAAGATGATACAAAATAATATAGATGATGGTTATTGGTTATAACCATTGAACTTTTGGATCTACTCATCTATGATGTAACATGTATTAGTTATAATTTGACACTATTCATTTTTTGTAGTCTTTTTTTTAATTATTATTATTACTATTCATGCGAGAGGAATCATGTGAAAATATCAATTTTCCATGTGAATATCAGTTCCCTATTTATATTATGAGCTTAAAATTTTAAGATGTAAATCTTATTTTGTAATATATTTTTTAAATGTAAAGGATTCTTCAACCGATATGGAGAGAGAGAGAGAGAGAGAGAGAGAGAGAGAGAGAGTACAAATTTATATTCATGAATGCATAGTCAACCAGTTTTATGGAGAAGTAAAGTGATGAATTTATGAACCACCCTCCTACACTTTATCATAAAAATGATGAAATATCTGGTTTAAGCAAAAAATCAGATATTCTGCATCAATTAAATCAATCTTCGGGAACAAAGTACTAATTAGATGGCACTTGGTTTTTCAAGGAAAAGGAAAACTATAAGGATTTTATTTATTTATTTATTTATTTGCATGATTGCTACTTCAGATGCGTTTTGTGTACCATGTTTCTGAACATGCAAATAAGATGGTAGAGTTGTAATTCTTAGATATTCCTGGGCCAGAACTGAGGATGACTCTAATATACTTCACTGCATTACATTACTATGATTCATAATTGCAAGGCTCCATAGCTAAAAGTAGGCAAGCACAAGCCAACTCAAAGTGTGATCAACTGTAAATATAGATAGATTGTAACCTGGTAGCCTCCCAGCTTCCATGTGTTTCGACAATTGGAGAAGGTGGCACATGAGTTAAGGGCTGCAACAATATGAGCTTCAACATGGTTCTGCTTTTCTTGCATGTGTAGCAGAGAGGGTGTCTTAATATGGAACGAACCATATCATACAACATATAAAGTTTTCTACTGAGAACACATCAAGAAGATCTGAATGTAGAAGAACATCCAAACTCCAAAGTATGGAGGAACCACTTTAGGAGCCATAATCTACCTGTTGGATGTCAAAAGATCACAACCCAAAAGTACATCATCAGTTTCCAACTCGCTCAGAGCCATGAGCTTTTGAACGCTTCTTATTCTTCCAGAATTCATCTTTCTTTCCTTTCTTCTTTATTTTCACTGAACCCATTCTGCTATTTATTATACCAAGAATAGCACTCTTATCCTTCTTGTTCTTGGTTGCAGCTTTGACATCCAAGATCGTTCTTAGCTTCTGATATGATTTGGCATCAGGTAGTTGGCCACTTTTCACCATCTGTTTATGATAGAAAAATGCTCTCTTGAAATCACGAACACGAACATAGGCATAAATCATAGTGGAGTAAGTGACAGAGTCAGGTTTTAGATTGAGAGCTGCCATCTCAGTCAGCAGTTGCGGCAATTTCGAGTCTTGCCCTCCACGTGCATATGCATTCATCAGCATATTGTATGTCATCACAGTTGGTTGCAAGCCAATCTTCCCAAATTCGCAGATCACGTCTCTTGCTTCAGTGAAGTGACCTTGTTTTGCAAATCCATCTAGGAGAATGTTGAAAGTCACACGCGTCCCTTCAATCCTATCATTGATCATCATTTTCCAGATTTTCATGAGTGTTATGGTGTCACCAGCACGCCGAAATGCGTCAAGTAGGGCTGTATAGGTTTCTATAGCAGGTTTTATGCCCTCTCTTAGCATGTTCTCAAAGGCCATGTAAGCTTTCTCATGCCAGCCATTGACAGAATATGCATGGATTAGAGCTGTATATGTGTGTGAGGTAGGTTTTATACCAACTTTCTTCATCCTCAAGAATGCATCTGCAGCCATGTCACTCATATTCTTCTGCCTCCCATAGGCACTAACCAGACATGTATATGACTTGACATTTGGCTCTAACCCCATATTTCCCATTTCTAGCAGCAGTTTCTCAATCGTTTCAGGTTGCATTCTTCTGCTGTATGCATCCATTAATATGTTATACGTGGCCGCAGTAGGCACAATACCTTTTGCTTTCATTTCTGCAAACAAACCTTCAGCTTCTTCAACCTGGTTCGACTTACCATATGCATCCATTAAAGTGTTGTATACAACAGCATTAGAAGCTATCCCCTTTTTCTCCATTTCTGCTTGAATAATAAGAGCTTCTTTCTTTAGCCCCTCATCGCAGAATGATTTAATTAGAGCACCTATGGCTTCTAAACTCCACTTGGTTCCTTTCCTGTTCATTTTCTCAAAGAAATCCCATGCATCTTTGGCACTGTTCCCCTTTTTCCTCATGATTGTAATCATTATAGAACATGTCACGTGATCTGGTTGGACGTTATTTTTTTCCATCATCTCGTACACTCTCCAAGCATCATCATACCTGTTCCAAGTAACAATCGATATCAAATAAAAGTCTCTTCAAGTTGCACCATTATTTAAAACTACACTAACAAAATAGAGAGAGCTACACAAGAAGTTGGTATAAGAATTACATCCAAGTAACTTTAGATGAAATATAGGAACACCTATATATAATATAAAGTTTGAGAAAAAGAGGAACAGTATGTGGGATGTAAATTGCATGCCTTGTAATGATTAGCATATACAATAATTAGTGAAGCACCACAAAAATTATCTCGACTTAATTCCATCAATCATGGAAGCATATCCAGTATTAGGACTTCATAACTAATTTAGACAATGAAACTAACCACCCACATGCTTAGATTCCAAGCTTACATTGAAAGGGGAAAAAAAGAAAAAACCAATAAACAAAAACAACATCCGATATATAGAATAAATTACAGCCGAGAGCTGAAAAATTCATACCTCTCACAGAACAAAAGGCCTGAAATTGCAGCATTGAAAACATGAACCTCCCTAAATTGCTTCTCAGTGGGTAAATTCTTAAACAAAACCATCAAGTTATCACCCATTCCAGCTCTCCCCAACACAGGAAACAAAACAGAACAAGCCCGGGCAGTAATCAGTGAAGGCTCCTGCAATCCCATCCATTCAAAGAAATACAAACAGCTCAATAGAAGACCTTTCTCTTCACCCATCAAACCCAACACTTCCACACACTCTCTATCCCCCAATTTCCCTTCATAAGGCCCCAAAACCTCTCCTAATGTTAAATTCTCCGGCAAATTCTTAGCAAGCTCCAAGATTTGACTCACTACACCATCAACAACTGCAGAAACCAGATGCTGTTTTTGGGGTGCGAGTTCAATTTTGGGTTCAAGTTGAAGGTTTTCTGTAACGTCGGCGTTGAGATCAGGAGCGAGGTGCCAGGAAGTACGGCGATTCTTTTGGAGAGATAATTTACCTTCACGGGAAGGGTCTGGGTCCGGAGCGGAAGAGCGAGACTTGAAGAATCTGAGAATTGGGTCTTCAATTGAGTCCAAGTTCTCATTTGGGTCATCTTCTTCTTCTTGAAGAAAAGGGAGGAAAATTGAGGGCGAAGAGAGAGAAGTGGAAGTGTTTGGATTAGGAGTAGAAGTGGCAGAGAGAGAAGAAAGCTTATGGAGGCGTCCAATTCCAAAGTGCTGAGGAAATGAGATCCTACAATAAAGCTCAGAGTAATGAGTGTAAATTAAGGGAGGAGGAGAAGGAGGAAAGCAATGGAACTTGAGCGCCATTATTATCTGAATGATTGAGCTTCTCCTTACATTGAATTGAATGGTTGAAAGATGCTAAATTTGATTCATGTCCAATACAATTTTAACACAGAGACGGAAGTGTGCGTATTTGGACTCCATAAAATAGGCTTGTTGCTAAGCCCGTATGGAATTGGGCTACCATCTTAATTTTTGAAAGATTTTAGAGAGTAGTATTAAAAAATATTTTGTGTTATAAAATTTTAGCAAAGTATAATAATATACTCTTATAATTGCTGCATAAATTTAGAAAGAATAAGCAAGAGAGAAAGAGAGAAAAAGTTTGAGAGGAATTTTGCTGAGAAGTTCTTATTTTCTTTTTTCACTATCACTGCCTTTATATAGGCAATGAGAGGAGGAGTCAGGAGGAAGGAATCATTAAGAGAGAGAATAAAGGAGGGAGGCAAGCTGGCATTAATTCCTATACCCTCACGCGGAGGGAATCATGATTATAAAACTTTCCCTGATTTCCTCCGATAGAAGATTATGTTTCATTAAAAACCTTGTTAAGAAAACCCAGTAGGAAAAACTTAACGAAAGGGAAAAAGAGTACATATCTTTTACATAAATATCTTAATTAACTGCCTCGTTAAAACCTTGTCAGGAAAAATCCATTGGGATAAAAACCGTGACTAAGGAAAAAGAGTACAGTCTTCCCCTAAAAAAGAATTCATTATTTCTTGATGAAATGTTGTCACAAGTCTTTCAATCGACACATTCCAATCATTTTCCGAAGTTTTGCAAACGTTGCATTTGGTAGCGACTTTGTGAATAAGTCGGCTAGATTATCACATGATCGAATTTGATGCACATCTATATCACCCTTCTTTTGTGTATTTCGTGGTGAAGAAGAATTTAGGTGAAATGTGCTTTATTCTATCTCCTTGATGTATCCTCCTCTAAGTTGAAAGCAATAAATGCGGCGTTATCCTCATACTGTAATTGTAGGAATGTCATGATTGATGGTAATCCACATGACTTTTGAATATCTTTGAATAATTGATCTCAACCAAACACACTCTCTCGCTTACTTCATGTATAGCGAAAATCTACGAGTGATTTGAAGATGTAGCATCATGGTTTGCTTTGTGGATTTCTAAGATATAGGTTGTGCCTGATATGTAAATACATGCTTTGTTTGTGATCTTCCATTGTGTGGATCGATAAATATCTGCATCGGCATATCCAACCAATCGCGACGTTGAATTTCTTGGATAAAATAACCCAAGATCTATACTTCCACCGGAGGTATCACAAAATGTGTTTGATCCCATCCCAATGTCTCTTAGTGGGAGAAGAAGCGTATCTTGCTAACAAGACAATGAAAAGTAATATCAGTCGTATATACGGTTTGCAAGATCATAAGAGCACCTATTGCACTTAGGTATGGAACTTGAGTCCAAGAACTTCTTCCCCACTTTACAGAGGTAGAAATAGATCTTTATCAACTTCTAAAGATCGAACAACCATCGGGGTAGTCAAGGGATGAGCTTTATCCATATGAAAACGACTGAGAATCTTTTCAGCATATGTGGATTGATGAACAAAAATTCCAGATGCTAAATGCTCCACTTGTATTCTCAAACAGAAATTTGTCTTTCCAAGATCTTTTATTTCAAATTCATCTTTTAAATAAGTAGCAGTTCTTGTGAGTTCTTGAGAGTACCTACAAGATTCAAATCATCCACATATCTAAAGAATGATGGAAAATCCACTTTGTGATTTCTTAATAAAAACACATGGACATACTTGATCATTTATATATCCATCTTTTATTAAATAATCACTAAGTCGATTATACCACATACGACTAGACTGTTTCAATCCATACAACGAGCGTTGTAACTTGATTGTGACGTGGCCTTTGTGATTCAGCCATTTTCAATCCTTCAGGGATTCTCATGTAAATCTCTTTGTCAAGTGAGCCATATAGGTATCTTGATTACAACATCCATCGACGTGTTCCAAACCTTCAACGGTTGCCATACCTATCAGAAAGCGAAAAGTGACTCCATCCATTACTGGAGAATATGTATCCTGATAATCAATACCAGGTTTTTGTGAAAATCCTTGAGCTACAAGTCGGGCTTTGTATCTTACAATTTCATTTTTCTCATTTCGCTTTCGTACAAATACCCATTTGTTTCCAACCGGGATTACACCCAGAGGTGTTTGGACTACTGGTCCAAATACTTCTCTTTTCAATAGAGATTGTAGCTCAGTTTGAATAACATCTTTCCATTTTGGCCAATCTTTTCTTTTTCGACATTCTTCCACGTTTTGTGGTTCAGGATCCGTGTCAGGAATCAAAGTAATATATGATGCTATAGAGAAAGCAAATATATCGTCAATCGGCTGACTTTGCTTCGATCCCATATTTCTCATCATGTACATAATTTATTGAGATCTCTTGGTGTTCATCTCTTATCCCTTCACCGAGATTTTGAACCTCTTCCGGGCTATTTCCCACTCTTGGAATATGTACGCTACGGAAGCGGTTTATACCTCTTCCGGGGCTATTTCCACTCTTGGAATAAGTCTTACTTACGGGAGGGTATTCTTCCAGGATTCCACTTATTTGCTTTTGATTTTCGTGGTATAGTGTCTTTTGCACCAGCCGGTCTTCCACGCTTACGGCGTGGTTTAGATTCTTCTATTACCTTATTAAATCGATTCTCCGGGAATTGATTTTTCAATAGGTATTTCTATCTAAATTGGAGTATTCACTTTGCGGTGTATGTAACTTTATCACTTTTTAGCATCATTAAATGCATCCGCAATTGATTTGCAATATTTTGTAAATGAATGATTCTTTGAACTTCAATTTCACATCATTCTCATGACGAGGATCATGTGAATTTAAATCTGATGCATTCCATGATATTTCAGAGGGTTTTTTATTTAAAACTTTCCCTCCTCCTAATGGTGGAAATACAGATTCATCAAAATGACAGTCTACATAACGTGCAGTAAAAATATCTCCAGTTAAAGGTTCAAGATATCTGATAATAGAAGGAGAATCAAAACCAACATAAATACCTATTCTTCGTTGGGCTCCCATCTTAGTTCTTTGTGGAGGTGCAATTGGAACATATACTACACTTCCAAAAACTCGAAAGTGTGATATGTTGGGTATTTGTCCAAGAACTAACTGTAGAGGAGAATATTTATGAAGAGCCATTGGCCTTACTCGAATGATGGCTGCAGCATGAAGAATTGCATGACCCCAAATTGAGGTAGGTAAGTCAGCCCTTAACATTAATAGTCGTGCAATTAGTTGAAGTCTTTTTATTAAAGATTCAGCTAAGCCATTTTGAGTATGAATATGAGGAACGGAATGCTCAATGGAAATTCCAATAGTCATACAAAAATCATTAAAAGTCATTGATGAAAATTCAGCTGCATTATCAAGTCGAATTGACTTGATTGGATGATCCGGGAACTGAGCCCGTATGTGACGCCCCCAAAATTAGGTATACGTCACCCATCTTGGGTTGCCACTTACATGGTACAAAATACAACTACAAACAAATTATACAACAGTCGTGTAAAATACGACAAAACATAAACTGGGAGTTTTAATAAGAATATTGTCATCTAGACAATATTCAAACACAATGGAGTCCTCATTACATTTATTATCACACTATTTCACAGAATAATGAGGACTACTAATACACCATCTAGGACCATCACTCTGTTCCCTGACTAGTCCCTGCTACGTTCTCATTTTCTGAAGAGAACAATAAAAGCAAAGGGTGAGCTCAACTAGCCCAGTAAGAAATATTATGACTAAGATAATGCAGGATAAATTATCATTAGCCTTCAACAATGTTAAACTGATAAAATACAATAGACATCAAGTTTAAGCTGCTGAGTGAACAAGCAATCCATTAAAAAGAGTCAGTAGAGAATAAAATCTACTATCTTTTATGATTTAAAAGGTTTTTCATCATTTTTTATTTGGGACTCGACAATAAATAATTCACATCATCGAATCACCCCGCACTACTACGGCCGAGGATATTCTTTAGAGTCACGACCACAAATTATCCATGCACTACGGCCAAAGATAATCGTGTTTTCATCAATGATCCCGATCATGCCATAAAACAATTCATCTTTGCTCCAATGGTCAAGAGAATCCATAGCCGTGATCATACCAAAATTGTCCATCAATGCATTACGGGCCGATGAGGACTTTTTCATATCATTTGTAACATTACGGTTATGATTATCTACAAGAATAATCCTCAGTCATAATCACACCAAGTCCATCTATGCACTACAGGCCACATATGACTTTTACCACATCATTTGTAACATTACGGTCATGATTATACCGAATAATCCCTGATTATAATCATACCAATACAATCTATGCACTACAGGCCACAGATGACTTTCAACATAATATAAACATGAGTATGATGACAATGATATAAGAATTCAATAAAATAATTTCAAGAATTAATTTGTCCAGGAATTAATAATGTCTAAATTGTCAACAAGATACTGTTTTGTGGTGTAAAATTTAAGAATGCTCGTAAGAATATTTTCATGAAGCGATCTTTGGATGAAGCCTTAAATATGAAAGATATTCCACTAATTTCATGGAGTATAAGTAAAAACTTTAACCATTTGAGTATAATAAAGAATGGAATAACAATGAAATCACCATGCATGCGGCACTTGGATAGGCAGGTTATTCTAATGAATAATAAATAATGAGAATAATAAATAATGGAACCAGTCGTGAAATTATATGCAAGCAGGATATTAAATGAGAATATTAAATGCGAAATAATAAATAATGGAACCAGTCGGTGAAATTCACCGACGAGGATATTAAACGAGAATATTAAATGCGAATAATAAATAATAGAACCAAGTCGGATGAAATTCATGCAAGCGGGATATTACGACGAGAATATAAAGGCGGAATAATATAAGGATTTTACCAAGTATAGGGGAGTCCACGTATCTGAGTTATTCCAATGAATAAATAAGAATAGAATAACATAAGGATTTCACCAAGTACGAGTGTACGCCGCTTATATCGAGTTATGTATAGGGTATGTCTGGCGTATCTGAGTTATTCCAATGAATAATAAAGAATGGAATAATGAAGTTCTCTTCATGAATAAGAAAGAATAACACCCTTTACGAAGGTACAACAAATAATATCCCTTACCTAGTAAAAGAAACTTGAAATAAGAGTAGAGGAAGTAGTAGAATATTTTTTCTTTCTCTCTATAGTTTTCTCTCTAGAGTTTTTGGTGAATTAAGTAAGAAAATAATGAAGGAATGAGCTTATTTATAAAAAATGGATCGTGATAGTAATAACTAACTCATGAACGGTCCAGATTGATTTACTTTAATCTGACGGTCCATATTTAAAGCAAAATCTTTTAAATAAAATAAAATATATTCTATTTATAATCTAATAAAACGAATAACTTTATAAAAGATTTTACTATGGAAATCTTATCGCAGCACTATGCAAATACTATGCATAATAAAATATAATATAATCTAATTATTGTCTAATAAAACGAATAACTTTATAAAAGTATTATGTTTTATATAAAAAATTTTACTATTAGCTTTAATAAAACGAATAACTTTTTAAAAGTATTCCGTTTTATATAAAAAGTTTTTCTGTTTTATTACGTTAATAATCTAATAAAACAAAACTTATAAATCAACAATAATTGAATCAAATAACGTGAGATACTTATGCAACAACTCATCGTAGCAATAATTAAATAAAAGCTGAGTGTTTTCTCACGTAAGCATCAATAATCAATACTGGGTACTCTTACGCAACTACATGACCATCGTATTCTTGTACTTTTACTACCGAGTAGTTCAACAGTTTTAACGGTAAAACCTCCGCCGTTATTTTTATAAAAATATTTTTGTCGTTTTCTTAATCCGACAATAACTCCGTTGTGGGGTCCACCAATGATTCTTGTAGTTATCTTAATATTCTCTCTCATAAAAGCGAATATTTCAGACCAATCGAATATTATATAACCACTTGCATACTTTGCAAAATTTGTAAATATTACCCACAACTATAACATTATATCAAATCCACACCATAACATTAAAAAAAATATATTTCGAGAAATTTAAATCTTTATTCATAAAATCTGGGGTCTCACAATCTCCCCTCCTTATGGAATTTCGCCCTCAAAATTTACGTACGTACCTGGTATACCGAACAGATGAGGATACCTCGTCCGATTCTAATTCTTTGAGATATAATCTTTGAGCGTAAAATATACTCCTTCTTATCTAAGATTTTAACAGGTACATCTTCATACGTTAAATCATCCGCTATCTCGTACGGTTCTAAATCAATAATGCAGTTTGGGTTATCCACATATTTACGTAACATCGATACGTTAAAAATGTTATAAACACGCGACATTTTTGGCGGTAAAACAAGTCTATAAGCCACAGTTCCTACTCGATCGAGGATTAAAAATGGGCCAATAAATCGAGGATTGAGCTTTCCTCTCTTCGTCGATTCTTGCTTCTAGAATAACGCCCTCTTGAACCTTCTTCATTCATCAGCTCTGAGTATGTAGCTTGAGCGGCTTTAACTTTATCGCTTAAAGTCGATTCTAATCGTATATTCGTTATCTTCACGTGGGTCCCTAGAGTTTTTAACTCTATCTTTATCATTTGTAAGTTATACGAAATGAGTCTTTGTGTTATCAACATCGCGACTTCAGAACGATACGATCTTCTACTCAACACATCATTTACCACGTTCATTTCTTCCACGATGATATTGAATGGTACGATCGTAATCTTCAACAGCTCGAGCCAACGTCTTTGGCGCATGATACGTTCATTTAGTTGAAGAAATATTTAAGGGTTTAAGAAATGGGTTTTGTACTGGGGTCAATACAAAATTCGATTTCACACTCTAGGGGTAGGCTAGGAAGTCTTCAGGAATACGTCAAGAAATTTACTAATAATAGAAATATCCATCAAAACTGTGACCCTCATCCAAGACTTGGATAGCACATCACATTAATACCTATCAACTTGCCATCGTCATTCATGACGTCGCCTACGGAAAGTCTGGCTTCGGTGCATTCCACACAAGGAAGTCAACAACGAAAGGATCGGGGATCTTTACTTATGGCTTGACATGACAATGATTGTCTTTAGTGGTTTGGTTACTTGAATTCGCATAACAGGTTGGTTATGAATATGAAAGTTAACCACCTTACGAAAAGCATGATGAGTAGTTAACCAATCAATTTCTAAAATCACATCAAAGGAAAATATTTTCAAAGAGATAAGATCGATAGGTAACGTGAAAATGTCGATTTGAATCAACAAGATTTATAAACAGTGGAGGTAACGAAGGCTCCTACTAACGAAGTTTCAACCAATAAGTCAAAGTCTAACTTCTCCGAGTCAAATTTAAGCGTTGAAAGCAAGAAGAGAGATAAAATAATGGGTAGAACCCAGGTATCTTATAAGGTATATGACTTCGTGAGAATTTATAATTAACTAACCCGTGCTAACTTCGTTCGGGTTACTCGCTTTTTTGAGAAGTCGCGAAAAACGCCTCTTCTGAAACCACCGACTTTGTTTTTATCATATCGCCTTTGGTGCCAATTGCCCAAATTGGACTTGACTTTGGTGCGACAAAATCGAGCTAAATGACCTTCTCTTCTTGAAATTTCGACTTCTATTATCTTGCCATGATTACCACCAAAATGGTTACCATCCTTGGCATGATAATTTCATTACGCCCCAAAATTAGGTATCGTCACCCATCTTGGGTCGCCACTTACATGGTACATAAATTCAAATACAACTTACTAACATAAGCGTAGGTGTACAATACGACGATATAAACCGTGAGTTTGAATACAAATATTGTCTACTAGATATTATACAAACTCAAAAGGAGTCCTCATTACAACTATTATCACACTATTTCACGAATAGTGAGGACTACTAATCTTATCCTCGGACCATTACTCCGTTCCCGACTAAGTCCAAATTTATGTTCTCATTTTACGAGAGAAACGGTGAAAGAAAGGTGAGCTCAACTAGCCCGAGAAGAAATATTATGACTAAGATATGCGCAGAATAAATTATCATTAGCCTTCAACGATGTTAAAGCGATAAAATACAATAGACAACCGGTTTAATCTGCGCAATGAATATCGTAATCCATTAAAAAGTCAAGTAGAAAATAAAGTCTACTATCTTTTAGGTTTTAAAAGGTTTTCATAAATTTTTATCAATAAGACTAGGTTTAATGAATAAACCACAATATCTAATCATCCCTGTACCATAGTCAAGGATTTTCATCAAATTATTAATGGTCATAACTATACCGAATCACCCCTGGTCATAATCATACCAAAAACTATCCATCACTGCATTACAGGTCACTGAGGACTTTTATCACATCATTTATAACAAGCCATGATTCTACCGAATGATCCCTGGTCATAATCATACTAAGTTCATATCATTTGAGAAGAAAATAACATCCCTTACCTCGAAAGATGATCTTACAGTTGAAACAGGATATAGGCTATGGCGAACTTGCACCGTATATCAACACTCAAAGTATACTCACAAGAATACGCTCAAAATATCGAGAGAAAAATAGAGAAAACTTCAGTTTACGGTGTGATTTTCAATTCTAACCTAAGCTCCCTATTTATAGGAAAATGCTTTAGAACACCAAAGTAGAAAATTGAATATAATAATATTATTTATAAACAAAATTCCTTAGCCCACCTTTGAAATCTGATTTCAGCCATAGCACATGTTAAATGAGGTTCACAAACTCACCAAAAACGTTTTTCTCAAAATAATTAATTAAAACTCCCAAAATCAATTATTTTGAACTCAAAACTTCAATAATTCATAATAAATAGCCCTTTTATCGAGAAAATTTGAATCTCACGAGTTTTTTTTAGGAAATTCAATTCTCTACAACTTTGCGTAAGAAAGTTTTTCCAAATTCCAAATAGAAATTGGTAAAAAAATCCATAAGCAGGCGATTTTATATTTATAATCAAATTTCGGTCAATAATTGTGTCCACCAACACACAAAATATGTGTTAAACATTTAATGCCACAAAATACTCTTCCTCCTCATATACTCATATATCCCACATTCATTATTAAAATATCACCGTTAATATATTATTAAAATAATATATTTAAATGAATTATTTATATCGAAAATGATAAAATATTAATTTTCAACAATTGTCATTTTAAAAATTTCTCCATCTATATCCACATAAAATCAATATTTTCCTCATCATATAAATCAATAATTAATTATTCACAAATAATATTACAGAATCACGAGATTTGCAACCGGTAGTTCCTGGGAAAAGAGGGCTTTCCAATAAGAATTTCTCCTTCTTTGGTAGCGCAATTAGGTGACCAAACCTCTCCTTAGGCAGAACTTTCTAGACATTGCCAATAATGTTATCTAATAATATTATTCGGATAATATGAATTATTGCTTCGATAATGAAAAAATCTTTGTGTAATGACAATTATTGAAACAATGAAGAATATAAAATATCAACGCAAAGAATTATTAAATCAATAAAATCTTTGAGCGGTAATTATCGTAACAATTATTGAGTAGTGCCTTTACGTAAGAATCAATAATTGGTGCAATACCGCAGTGCTACCGCTCAACAACGCGTATTAGTGTGTTTTAACCCACGGGTATTCCAACAATGATAATTCAGTAATAACTACGCCGTTATTTATAAACAACTTATATTTGTCGTTTTCTTCATCTAATAGCTTTTCGTTATGGGGCCCACAAAAGATCGGCTGTAAATGCGAATATTCCCGATAATCTGAATATTCCACGACCAAACGAATATTCCCGACGATAATGAATATTTTATAACCACTTGCTTATTGAAATATTTGCGTATTTTACCCATAACTATCCACATTAATCAAATCCACCCTTACTATTTCAAAATAATAAATAAAGGAAATTCCTTTTTATTTAAAAAATTTGGGGTCTTACAACCTCTCCTCCTTATGAAATTTCGTCCTCGAAATTGGCGACGATACACAGTGTTTGAAAAGATGAGAATACCTCGCTTTCATTTCCATTTCCAACTCCCGGTCATTTCCTCGATAGCATGGTTTCTCCACAAAACTTTAACTTGTGGTATGACCTTCGACGTGGGACATGCTCCTTCCTATCCAAAATCTTGACGGTACCTCTTCATACGTTAAGTCTTGGCTATCTCGTCCGGTTCTAACTCAATGACATGGTTGGTCGTCCACATATTTACGTAACATCGATACGTGAAAAGCGTTATGAACACGCGTCATACTTGGTGGTAAAAGCGAGTCTATAGGCGCACGTTCCTATTCGATCGAGAATTTCAAATGGATTAATAAATCGAAGGTTTGAGCTTTCCTCACCTCACCGATTCTCTCGCTTTTGAAATAACAACTTCTTGCACCTCCTTCTTCAAATTCATCACTCCGCTTGTGTAGCTCGAGCAACGACCTTAACTTTATCGATTAAAGTCGATTATACTCATATATCATCACGTGGGTAACTAGAGTTTTCATCTCCATCTCTATTATTTGTAAATTATCTGAAATGAGTCTTTGACAATATCGTACTTCGTCTTGTATACGATCTTCTACTCAACACGCCTACCACGTTCGCTTTTCGGGATGGCATGGTCGAACATGTCTTTGAAATGAGTCTCCTCTTGAGTTCTTGAAGCTCTTCCCACATTCCTTGCTCTATTTGAATTTTGTATCTCTCTGAGTCAATTTGCGTTAATGGAATAGCGATTCGAGAATATCCTTCAACGAATCTCCGATAATAACCAACTAAGCTTCAGAAAGCTACGTATTTTCGACACTGACTTAGGTTGTTCTCAATCGTGACTCATATCCAACCTTGGATAGCGCATTTTCAATGACACCTATCAGTTTTACTATCGCTTACGAATATGGTGTCCCCTACTGAGATCGGCGGTGCATTCCACAAAGGAAGTCACGGATAAAGGCTCAGTGCGATTCTATAGTTGAATTTTTAACTCCACGAAGTTCAATAGAGCCATTCGATATGAGATTTTAGAAATGAGTTTTTATCTGCAGGGTTCAAATTCGATACAAAATTTAATATCGATCTTTGGGAGTAAACCAAGAAATTCTTCAGAAATACGTCAAGAAAATCAATAACAACAGGGAATATTATTCAAATCGGCGTGTCTTTATTCAAATCCATAACATGGACTAAGAAAACTTGACATCCGTAATAAACGAATGACTTCATGGCTTGGCGACATGAAAATGTTTGACTTCTGATGGTTTGATTGCTTGAATTGAATAACAGTTGCTTAGGAATATGAAAACTAACAACCTTACAAAAGCAATCAATTTGGCATGATGAGTAGTTAACCAATCAATCCCTAAAATCACATCAAAAGCAAGTATCTTTAAATAAATAAAATTGACAGTAATGTGATGGTGCCAACTTGGATCAAACAAGATTTCTAAACAACGGATGTAATGAAAGTTTGTCTATGAGTCTCCATAAATAAAGTCAAAGTCTAATTTCTCCGTAGTCAAGTTCAAACGTTGGTACAAAAAAAGAGAGATAAAAGAATGGGTAGAACCCAGGTATCTAGTAAGGTATAAACTTCGCAAGAATTTATAATTAACTAACCCGTGCTAACCGTTCGGGTTACTTTCGCTTTTGAGAAGTCACGAAAAACGCTCTTAGTGATCGTTGACTTTGATTTTTTCAGATCCGCCTCTGGTGCCAACGTCCCAATGGACTTGATTTTATTTATAGGACAAAATCGAGCTATGTGACCATCTTTTCCACAACTAAAACATACCTTGGAAGGCTTTGAGCAGTTTGACCTTATATGTCCCTCCTCTCCGCGATCTCGTAGCATCTAAGCTGGCGATCGTTCTCTTCCCTAGAATTTGTTCTTTGGTCTTCGATCTTCTTCACCGACGTCTTCCCATCATCGTTAAATCTTCTCTTTTTAGATTGGACATCTCTTTCCATAATATTAGCGCGTCGTCGGCTTTTTACCCATGCATCACTCATTCTCACTTGTTCGCTTATTTCTTCTTTCAATTTCGATTCCAAACTTTATCATCTTATACTCGCCAAAGAGTGCTTACATTCAAGCATCACATATCGGGTAACACAAGCTTGAATTGTTGCATCCTTTTGCTCCACGATCGCCTGCAATTCTTGACTGCTCTTCTAACTCATGAATACGATTTTGCAATTCTACATTTTGATCATAAAATACCTCTAATAAACTCTCTTGGTACCTCTTCTTCTTCTTCTTCCTCTCTCATTGTTACCTCTGTGACTATCTAAGGGTGCAACTATCAATTCTTCACTCACCACATGGATATCTCTAATTCCTTCTTCACCGACATCACATTATCCTCGGTTGGCGATTAGAGGTGTCTCCACGATCTCATTCACTCCATTGTTAACGTTCTCGAGCCCATTCTTAAAAACTATCATAAAACAAAGGTTAATTAAATAAATTAACAAATCACATAATACCCTATATTATGACCAACCAACAAATAAGCTTAGGTAGGACACACTAACGTGAAGGATTTACTCGTCTCTCCCCTCCTAGTTCTATCCCCGATCTCCACCGGAGATCATATCCTAAGCTACGATATCAAGTATGGCGCCCCAAAATAGGTCCATTCCATCCAACCCATTTCGAGTCGCCAAATACATGGATGCGAAATAACTACAACTTTATTATTACAACATATAGCTGTGAGTTTAAATACGATATATTGCCATCTAGACAATATCCACACGCAAATAAATTCCCATCATAATTATTGATACATTATTTTACAAAATGGTGAGGACTACTAAACAACTCTCTCTAGAACCTTCATTCCATACCCCGACTAGTACTCATTACATTCTCGCCTCCGAGAAGAAAAATGGAACAACAAGGAAAAGGGTGAGCTCAACTAGCCCGAAGTAAAGAATATTATGACTAAGATAATATACAACAAATTATCGTTAGTCTCCAACAGGAAAAATCTAATAGAATACAATAGACAACCGGTTTTAAATCAACAATTGCGGTGAAACAACAATTCATTAGAAGAGTTAAGTAGAGAATGCAAACTATACTATCTTCTATATATGAATTTAATAGTTCATCGTCGATATTTTATCCTGTAACATCAATCAATATATACGGAATCAAATATTCATCTTTGCACTACAGCCAAAGATATTCATCGATTGATCATGTTCATCTAAACACTGTTCATCTTTGCATCACGGGCCAAAGATATTAATTAATCGGTCATATTCATCTCAACACTTGTTCATCTTTACACTACAGCCAAAGATATTCTTTAGAAATCATTCATCTTTGACTACCACAGCCAAAGATATTCAATAATATCATCATTTAAGACCGAGGATTATGAAAAATATTTTTAAAGAAACGAATCCAAAGTGAAACAAAATGACAAGGATTAAGGATTAAGGATTAAGACTTTGTTTTATCCACGTCCAAAATACCTCAAAAATAATCATAGTGGTGTAAAATTCAAGAATGATCAAAACATGGATCAATCAAAGCTAGTATCCATAATAGATATTTTGGATGAAAAAGAAGAAATTTTATTTTAAATTGAATAGTGCAGATTCGTGAATAGTCTTAGTATCACGTGAATAGTCTTGCAGTATCGTGAATAGTAACCGACACCAAAAGATTGAAATTTCACAAAAAAACATCTTCACGCTTTATGAATAGTACTCGTGAATATAAGAATCGTGAATAAGTAACTCATGAATAGTAACTTCGTGAATAAGTAACTCATGAATAGTAACCCGACATGAAAAAGTTCCAAATTTAATAAAAGTTCCAACCAATATTTCAAAGATAATGATATTAAAGAAATAATATCATTTGAGAAGAAAATAACATCCCTTACCTCGAAAGACAAGATTTAGTTGAAAAAACAGGATATAAAGCTATGACTTGAACTTGCACCGTATATCAACACTCAAAGTATACTCACAAGAATACGCCAAAATATCGAGAGAGAAATAGAGAAAACTTGGAGTTTACGGTGTGATTTTCAATTCTAACCCAAGCTCTCCTATTTATAGGAAAATGCTAACACCAAAAAGTAGAAAATTGAATATAATAATATTATTTAGAAACAAAATTCCTTAGCCCACCTTTGAAATCTGATTTCAGCCATAGCACATGTTAAATGAGGTTCACAAACTCACCAAAACGTTTTTCTCAAAATAATTAATTAAAACTCCTAAAATCAATTATTTGAACTCAAAACTTCAATAATTCATAATAAATAGCCCTTTTATTAGAAAATTGAATCTCGCGCCTTTTTATAGGAAATTCAATTCTCTACAACTTTTTAAGAAAGTTTTCCAAATTCCAAATGAAATTGACCAAATCCATAAAGCAGGCGATTTTACAAGCTATAATCAAATTTGAATCGATAATTGTCAGGTCCACCTGACACACAAAATATGTGTTAAACATTTAATGCCACAAAAAAAACTCTTCCTCCTCATATACTCATATATCCCACATTCATTATAAAATATCATAGTTAATATATTATTAAAATAATATATTTAAATGAATTATTTTATCGAAAATGATAAAATATTAATTTTCAACAATTGTCATTTTAAAAAATTTCTCCATCTATATCCACATAAAATCAATATTTTCCTCATCATATAAATCAATAATTAATTATTCACAAATAATATTACAGAATCACAAGATCTTGGCAACTGGTAGTTCAGGAAAGAGGGCTTTCCAATAAGAATTTCTCCTTCTTGGCGCATGCAATTAGGTGACCAAACCTCTCTTAGATAGAACTTTCTAGACATTGCCAATAATGTTATCTAATAATATTATTAGGATAATATGAATTATTGCTTCGATAATGAAAAATAATCGTGTAATGACAATTATTGAAACATGAGAATATAAAATATCAACGCAAAGAATTATTAAATCAATAAAATCTTTGAATAAGTAATTATCGTAACAATTATTGAGTAGTGCCTTCTTACGTAAGAATCAATAATTGGTGCAATACCGTATGCTACCGATTCAACAACGCGCAGATTAGTGTGTTTAAACCAACGGGTATTCCAACAAGATTAATTGAATAACTACGCCTGTTATTTATAAACAACTTATATTTGTCGTTTTCTTCATCCAATCGCTTTCCGTTATGGGGCCCACAAAAGATTTGCGGCCGTCAATGCGAATATTCCCCGACGAGACGAATATTCCACGACCAAACGAATATTCCCAAGCGATAATGAATATTTTATAACCACTGCTTATTCTAAATATTTGCGTATTTTACCCATAACTATCCACATTAATCAAATCCACCCTTACTATTTCAAAATAATAAATAAAGGAAATTCCTTTTTATTTAAAAAAATTTGGGGTCTTTACGTTATTTCAATAAAATATTTTGTCGTTTTCTCAATCAAACAATAATTACATTAATGGGGTCCACCAATGATTGAGTAGTTAATACGAATATTCCTGCTTAAACCTAATATTCCAGACCAATTTGAATATAACATAACCACATGCATACTTTTGCAAAATTTATAAATCTACCCACAACTATAATATTATCTCAAATTCACACCATAATATTGAAAAATTATTTCGACAAAATTTAAATCTTTATTGATAAAATCTGGGTCTCACAATCTCCCCTCCTTATGGAATTTTGCCCTCGAAATTAGGATGCGTACACGGTATGATAAGAGGTGAGGATACCTTGAATACCTTTATCGTTAAAAACAATAAATTCATCTTTGCAATCCGGCCAAAGATATTCATTAACAATTCATCTTTTTTTGCCTACTGAGGCCAAAGATATTTATTAACAATTCATCTTTGCACTACAATTTAAAGATATACAATCATAAAACCAATAATCTTTGAGGCCAGCGACTTAATAGTATCACGACCACGAATTATCCATACCTTCTTGGCGAGGATATTCGTGTTTTCAATTACTGATCATGATTATACCGAATAATCCGTGGTAATAATCATACCAAGTCTATCAATGCACTACTGACTAAAGATGACTTTTACCACATCCATGAATTAATATTTCATTCTTTGAGACTCATTTCAATAATTAATCCATATCATCGAATCATCCCCGCACTACTGGCCAAAGATATTCATTAGTATCACGACCACGAATTATCCATCCACGCACTACTACCAAAGATAATCGTGTATTCATTAATATCACGACCACAAATTATCCATACACTACTACCAAAGATAATCGTGTATTCATTAGTATCACGACCACAAATTATCCATGCACTACGACCAAAGATAATCGTGTATTCATTAGTATCACGACCACAAATTATCCATGCACTACGACCAAAGATAATCGTGTATTCATTAGTATCACGACCACAAATTATCCATGCACTACGGCCAAAGATAATCGTGTATTCATTAGTATCATGACCACGAATTATCCATGCACTACGACCAAAGATAATCGTGTATTCATTAGTATCACGACCACAAATTATCCATGCACTACGTGCTAAAGATAATCGTGTATTCATTAGTATCATGACCACAAATTATCCATGCACTACTACTAAAGATAATCGTGTATTCATTAGTATCACAACCACAAATTATCCATGCACTACTGGCGAAAAGATAATCGTGTTTTCAATTACGGTTATGATTATAAAGAACAATCCACGGTCATAATCATACCAAGTCCATCTATGCCTTCTGAAGCCATGAGATGACTTTCAACATAATATAAGCATGAGGATAATGATATAAAGAATCAATCAAATGAGATAAAGGATAAATATTAAACATTTATAATTTATCCAGAATTCAAGAATATCCCATGTTATCAATCACTTAATAATCTCATAATCTAATATCATTAATATTATAACAATATTTTAATCACTTCTTAAATTTATAAACAATTTATCTCAATTGTTTACGCTTTATCATATAATGCATTTAATCATTCAAAATGCCATACTCATAAGATATCATCACCAATTATCAAATCCTCAAAAAAATATGCATATACTCTATATATGATTCTCTAGCCATAAAATCCTATTTTCAACTTTGTTACTTTCACATAACATATTTAACTCATATGTTCAGAACTAAACAATTTTCATGAAAAATACTAAATCAGTCCAAAAATATTTCTTTTCTGGAATTTAGCATAATATAGTCCCATAATGAAAATATATTTTCTAAAGATTTTTTAAAATTTATTTACTATTTTTTCAAAAATCAATTTCTAATTAATTCCTTAAGAAATTAGCTACCTCAAGTTTAACTCCAAAATTCCCAAATCTTGGCAGGACCTTACACATGTTAATGTGAGCCTCAGATTTAAATTTCATGGTCATCGGAGTTGTAGAACTTTGGTTATGTATAGTTTTAAATCGGAAAAACCTAAATATTGAAATGGTCATAACTTGCTCATTTTAAGTCAGAATGAGCTCATTTTTGGACAGGAGGTACTTTATAACATATATTTTCATGAACCAAAAGGCCAGAATTTTTCACATAAATTTAGTGGCCGAAACAGCCCCTCTAAAATCATGGCAGCAGCTTTTTTGGTTTTTGCAGCTTTGCACTCCTTTGCTAAAATCAGTCCACACAAAAATCTACAACACCTTTTCCAGTAATTCCACTTGGATTAGTTAGGTAACTCATAGATCTAACTCTAGGACTTGACCACATTCAAAAATTCAAAATATAATAGGAGATATGGTCAATTGAATTTCATGTTACGTTTTTCACAAAATCTGATTTTCAACTCTTTGTGATTTCTAAGAAACTTTCATGTTTTCTCATAATAACCAACATAACTCATTATAACACTTACTAATACCACGTATACCCATGATTTTCATTAGTCCAATGCTTTTATTATGACTTTCATCATAATCCACGTAAACAGATCCTTTTAGTTGAAGAAATATTTGAGGGTTTAAGAAATGGGTTTTTTGTCTTTGGGGTCGATACAAAATTCGATCTCACGCCTAGGGTAGGCTAGAAAGTCTTCAAGAATACGTCAAGAAATTTATTAATGATAGAAATATCATTCAAAACTGTGATTTTCATCCAAAACTTGGATAATACGTCACATTGATACCAACTGTGACTTCTATCCTTTAACCTAGATAGCACCTCATAATGATGCCTATCAACTCGCCATCTTCTTTCATGATGTCGCCTAGAGAAAGTCTGGCCTCGATGCATTCCACACAAGGAAATCAACAACGAAAGGATCGGGGCTCTTTACTTATGGCTTGATATAATAGTGATTAACTTTAGGGTTTGGTTACTTTGAATTCGTATAATAGGTTGGTTAGGAATATGAAAGCTAACAACCTTACAAAAAGAATAATGAGTAGTTAATCAATCGTTTTCAAAAATTACCTCAAAGGCAAGTATTTTCAAAGAGATAATATCGACAGGTAACGTGAAAGTGTTTATTTGAATCAAACAAGATTTAAAAAAAAATAGTGGAGGTAACGAAGGCTCCTACTAATGAGGTTTCAACCAACAAGTCAAAATCTAACTTCTCCGGAGTCAAATTTAAACGTTGAACGCAAGCAAGTGAGATAAAAGAATGGGTAGAACCGATATCTAATAAGGTATAGACTTCGCAAGAATTTATAATTAACTAACCCGTGCTAACTATGTTCGAGTCACTTGCTTTTTAAGAAGTCATAAAAAACGCTCTTCATGAAACCACCGACTTTGTTTTGTCCGTATCCGCCTTTGGTGCCACCGTCCCAAATTGGACTTGACTTTGGTGCACGATAAAATCGAGCTAAATGACCTCTCTTCTTGAAATTTCCACTTTATTATCTTGGCCATGATTACCACCAAGTGGTTACCATTCTTGGCATGATAATTTCTCCCACGATGGTCATCATTGTTCGATGGTCGTTCTGCCAGGTATGATTATTATCGTGTTGTTGGTCGTTACCTTTTGGTTGGTGACTCATTATCGCGCTCCAATAACCGAGCTCTATTCACAACATCTAAATACAAACAACATCACACAAAACAAGGGTTAATTAACATATCACATTTTATCCCTATACTCGACCGACCAATTAAATACCAAATAAACTTAGGTAGGTCATACTAGTGTAAAGAATTCCCCTGCTCTCTCCCTCCTAGTTCTTATCTCACATTTCACCAGGATCATATCCCTAAGCTTTGATACCAACTGTGGCGCCCCAAAATTAGGTATCGTCACCCATCTTGGGTCGCCACTTACATGGTACATAAATTCAAATACAACTTACTAACATAAGCGCTGCGTGTACAATCGACATAAAGCGTGAGTTTGAATACAAATATTGTCTACTAGATATTATACAAACTCAAAAGGAGTCCTCATTACAACTATTATCACACTATTTCACGCGAATAGTAAGGACTACTAATGCTATCCTCTCGGACCATTACTCCGCTCCCCGACTCGTCCCAAATTTATGTTCTCATTTCAAAGAGAGATTGAAAGAAAAGGGTGAGCTCAACTAGCCCAATAAGAAATATTATGACTAAGATAATGCAGAATAAATTATCATTAGCCTTCAACAGTGTTAAACTGATAAAATACAATAGACAACCAGTTTAACTGCAGCGGAATATGCAATCCATTAAAAGAGTCAAGTAGAAAATAAAGTCTACTATCTTTTAGGTTTTAAAAGGTTTTCATAAATTTTTATCACTAAGACTCAGTTTAATGAATAAACCACAATATCTAATCATCCCTGTACCATAGTCAAGGATTTTCATCAAATTATCAATGGTCATGACTATACCGAATCACCCCTGGTCATAATCATACCAAAAACTATCCATCACTGCATTACAGGTCACTGAGGACTTTTATCACATCATTTATAACAAGCCAATGATTATTAGAATGATCACGGTCATAATCATACTAAGTTCATCTATCTATGCGTGAGCCAAAGATAACATATTATAACATGAGGATGATGACAATGACATAATAATTCAAAAAACAAGTTCAAGAATTATTTTATCCGAGAATTAATAACGCCCAAATTGTCAACAAGATCTTGTTTTGTAGAGTAAAATTCAAGAATGATCGGAAGAATATTTCCATGAAAGATCTTTGGATGAAAACGCAAATATCAAGAATATTCTACTAATTTCATGGAGTATAGAAGTCAAAGTTTTAACCAATTGGTATAATAAAGAATGGAATAACAAAAGGAAATTACCGTGAATGCAGATTGCGCCAGACGGAGTTATTCAACAGTAATAATAATAATCGGAACCAAGTCGGTGAAATTCACATAAACGAGATGATCCAACAGAATAATAAATCTTTGAATAATAATAAACAATGGAACTGGTCGGTGTAAAACACATGAGCAGGATATTCCAAATGAGAATAATAAATACGGAATAATAAACAATGGAACCCGAGTCCGGTGTAAAACACATGACGAGGATATTCCAAATGTAATTATAAAGAATGGAATAATAGAAGAAGATCACCAAGTATAGAGGATTCACAGTATACGAGTTATTCCAATGTAATAAATAAGAATGGAATAATATAAGGATTTCACCAAGTATAGGGTATCTGGCGTATCTGAGTTATGTATAGGGTATGCCACTTTTACAAAGTTATTCCAATGTAATAATAATGAATGGAATAATGAATTTCTCTTCATGAATAAGAAAGAATAATACCCACTTACGAAGTACAACAAATAATATCCCTTACCTTAGAAGAAATGAATATTGGAAAAGTGAAGTAAGAATACTTTTCTTCTTTCTCTCTATAGATTTTTCTCTATAGCTTCTCTATAATCTCTCTCTAGAGTTTCGGTGAATTGTAAGAAAATAATGAAGGAATGAGCTTCTATTTATAGGAAAATAGAATGCATAGTAATTAATCCATGAACGGTCCAGATTGATTTACTTTAATCGGACGGTCCATATTTAAAGCAAAATCTTTTAAATAAAATATCATATATTCTATTTATATAAAAACATTTTACTATGCAAACACTATGCAACACTATGCAAAATACTATGCAACACTATGCATAATAAAATATAATATATTCTATTTATAGAATAACTTTAATAAAGTATTACATTTTTATATAAAAGATGTTTACATTTTATTACGTTAATAATCTGAATAAAAAAAAGCGTCATTATTGCTATAATAATTCATATTATTAATCGACAATAATGGAATCAAACCGAGTGACTTCTCACATAAGCATCGATAATCAATACTGGTAATGTCTCTTATGCAACCACACGTATTCTTTACTTTTACTACCGAGTAGTTCAACGGTATCCACGGTAAAACTTAAAGCCGTTATTTCAATAAAATATTTTTTGTCGTTTTCTCAATCCGAAATAATTACATTCATAGGGTCCACCAATGATTGAGTAGTTACACGAATATTCCCGCTAAACCGAATATTCCCTGACCAATCAAATATAACATAACCACTTGCATACTTTTGCAAAATTTATAAATACTACCCACAACTATAATATTATCTCAAATTCACACCATAATATTGAAAAATTATTTCGACAAAATTTAAATCTTTATTGATAAAATCACAGGGTCTCACAATTTCCCCCCGATGGTTATCATTGTTAGATAGCCGTTGCCACCAATTATGATTATTATCGTGTTGTTGGTCGTTACCTTTTGGTTGGTGACTCGTTATCGCGCTCCAATAAGCGAGTCGATTCACAACATCCGAATACAAACAACATCACAAAACAAGGGTTAATTGACATATCACATATTATCCTATACTCCCTAATCGACCAATTAAATACCAAATAAACTTAGGTAGGTCATACTAGCGAAGGAATTCCCCGTCTCTCCCCTCCTAGTTCTTTTCTCACATCTCAGCCAGAGATCATATCCCTAAGCTTTGATACCAACTGTGACACTCCCAAAATAAGGTATACGTCACCCATCTTGGGTCGCCACTTACATGGTACAAAATAAACCTACAAACTAATTATACAACAGTCGTATAAAATACGACAAAACATAAACTGCGAGTTTTAATAAGAATATTGTCATCTAGACAGTATTCAAACACAATGGAGTCCTCATTACATTTATTATCACACTATATCACAGAATAGTGAGGACTATTAATACACCATCTAGGACCATCACTCACGTTTCGATTTAGTCCTCGCTACGTTCTCATTTTCTGGAAAAAAACAATGAAAGCAAAGGGTGAGCTCAACTAGCCCAGTAAGAAATATTATGACTAAGATAATGCAAGATAAATTATCATTAGCCTTCAACAATGTTAAACTGATAAAATACAATAGACATCAAGTTTAAGCTGCGGTGGAACAAGCAATCTATTAAAAGAGTCAAGTAGAGAATAAAATCTACTATCTTTTATGATTTAAAAAGGTTTTCATCATTTTTATCATTGGGACTCGACTTAATAAATAATCCACATCATTGAATCACCCACGACTACTGACAAGGATATTCTTTGTGGTCACAACCACAAATTATCCATGCACTCTACGGGCCAAAGATAATCGTGTTTTCATCAACTGGTCTGATCATGTCATAAAACAATTCATCTTTGCTCCAATGGTCAAGAGAATCCATAGCTATGATCATACCAAAATTGTCCATCAATGCATTACGAGCCAATGAGGACTTTTTTCACATCATTTGTAACATTACGGTTATGATTATACAGAATAATCCCTGGTCATAATCACACCAAGTCCATCTATGCACTACAGGCCACAGATGACTTTTACCACATCATTTGTAACATTACGGTCATGATTATACCGAATAATCCCTGGTCATAATCATACCAAGTCCATCTATTATTCACAGGCCACGAGATGACTTTCAACATAATATAAACATGAGTATGATGACAATGATATAAGAATTCAATAAAACAACTTCAAGAATTAATTTGTCCAGAATTAATAATGTCCAAATTGTCAACAAGAGAATCTTGTTTTGTGGTGTAAAATTCAAGAATGCTCGGAAGAATATTTTCATGAAAAGATCTTTGGATGAAGCTTAAATATCAAGGATATTCCACTAATTTCATGGAGTATAAGTAAAAACTTTAACCAACCGAGTATAATAAAGAATGGAATAACAACAGAAATCACCATGCATGCGGTACTTGGCATGTACAACGAGTTATTCCAATGTAATAATAAATAATGGAACCAGTCGTGTGAAATTCACATTTGAGGATATTTCGATGAGAATATTAAATGCGGAATAATAAATAATGGAACCAAAGTCGGGTGAAATTCACTGCAAGCGGAGGATATTAAATGAGAATATTAAATGCAGAATAATAAATAATGGAACAGTGGGTGAAATTCACACCGACAAGATATTCCGACAGAATATAAAGACGGAATAATATAAGGATTTTACCAAGTATAGGGTAGTCCACGTATACAGGTTATTCCAACAGAATAAATAAGAATGGAATAACATAAGGATTTCACCAAGTACAGGGTATGCCGCTTATACAGGTTATGTATAGGGTATGCCACGTATACAGGTTATTCCAACAGAATAATAAAGAATGGAATAACAAAAGTTCTCTTCATGAATAAGAAAGAATAACACCCCTTACGGGTACAACAAATAATATCCCTTACCGTAAAAGAAACTTGAAATAAGAGTAGGGAAGTAGTAGAATATTTTTCTTCTTTCTCTCTATAGTTTTCTCTCTCTAGAGTTTCAGTGAATTCGTAAGAAAATAATGAAGGAATGAGCTTCTATTTATAAAAAAATGGACTGCATAGTAACTAACTCATGAACGGTCCAGATTGATTTACTTTAATCGACGATTCCATATTTAAAGCAAAATCTTTTAAATAAAATATAATATATTCTATTTATAATCTAATAAAGCGAATAACCTTATAAAAGATTTTACTATGCAAACACTATGCAGTATTTATGCAAAACACTATGCATAATAAAATATAATATAATCTAATTATTGTCTAATAAAACGAATAATTTTATAAAAGTATTATGTTTTATATAAAAAAGATTTTACTATTAGCCTAATAAAACGAATAACTTTATAAAAGTATTCCATTTTATATAAAAAAATTACATTTTATTACGTTAATAATACTAATAAAACAAAACTTATAAATCAACAATAATTGAATCAAATAACGTGAGATACTATGTAACAACCATCGTAGCAATAATTAAACAAAAGCTGAGTGTTTTCTCACGTAAGCATCAATAATCAATACTGGTGTGCTACTTATGCGAACCACGCCAGACATTATGACTTTACTACGAAAGTAGCTCAATAGTTTTAACGGTAAAACTTCCGCCGTTATTTTCATAAAAATATTTTTGTCGTTTTCTCAATCAACAATAACTCCGTTAATAGGGTCCACCAATGATTTGCTGCGTTATACGAATATTCTCTGTTAAAACGAATATTCCCCGACCAATCGAATATTATATAACCACTTGCATACTTTACAAAATTTGTAAATATTACCCACAACTATAACATTATATCAAATCCACACCATAATATTAAAAAAAAATATTTCGAGAAATTTAAATCTTTATTCATAAAATCTGGGGTCTCACACCGTAACTTGATTATTTGAGCAAAAAGTTTTGAGAAGGCAAAATTTCGAGAAGAGAGAAGACAAACATGAGACCATCTAGTTGAAGCATCTATTAAAACCATGAAATATCGAAATTAGCCAGACAATGGGTGAATAGGTCCACAAATGTCTCCTTAAATTCTCTCTAAGAATTTTGGGGCTTCTTTATAAACTTGATTTGGTGATGGTCGAACAATTAATTTTCCTCGAGAACACGCTTGACCAAGGAAATTCACTACTAGGAAAAACCTTCTTATTTTTGAGAGGATGACCAGAGAATTTTCAATAATCTGACTTGATCATAGAAGTACACGGATGACCAGGAGTCTTTCATGCCAAAGCATAAAGGATTTGGGATCTATGATTATTGGAATCATAACATTATGAGACTCAATTGCTCTAATTCTCATAGTATATAATCCAGAAGAAATTGAATGAAGTTTTTCTAAGATATTCTTTTTTCCAGAAATAGTAGAAGTAATGAGAAGATATTCATTATCATTCTCATTGGTTGTTTCAATGTGAAAACCATTTAGTCGAATATCTTTAAAACTAAGCAAATTTCTTCTTGATTTACTAGAATATAGAGCATCTTTGATAAAAACATGTGTCTCATTTGGTAGCAAGAAACTAGCTTTTCCAAATCCTCGATTAAATTTGATGTGCTGGAGATAGTTCCTATATTTCCCTCGAACTTTGATCGGGTTGTGAAAATATTTCTCATTTCAAGGATTGTATGAGTTGTTTACCTTTGTCTGCTAAACATATATCCTCCATATCCATTAAAAAATGGTCTGACACATATAAAAACATAAATACGAAAAGTTATATTTCAAATATAATTTTATTCATGAGAAACACATACCACATATAGAATGAAAACTAATAATATTATACATGCAGGGTGTTTAATTAAAACAAGAAATTAAACGATATCCCAAAAGATACTTTCAGAAGGTTCAGTAATATCAATAATCTTTTCCTCATTGTTGGTCATTGGTGGATCATCAACAATATTCATTTGATGATTAATAAAGTTTGTTTCTGCCTCCATTACTTTGTTCTTTTGAGACTCTTGGAATAAATTAGTCAGATGCCTCAGCGTACAACTGGTACGCGACCAATGCCCTTTCATCCCACACCTAAACTAGACGCAACGGGCCCAAAGTCTGCTTAATCAAGCCACCCATCCGCCAAAAAGCGGGCTTTGGGACGATTTTTTGGCCACAAAATCCGGGCCTTTTGACTCGGCAATTTTACTACCATGCGAGCTTCTACTTGCTCAAGAAAGTGCAAAAAGATAGGCATAAATCACCTTGACGTGGTACCGGCCGGCTTCTTAGTGAGCCCGAATTTATAGCTTACTTTTTTTTGGCGTGAAAATCAAGGCCTTTTGGCTTACCCGTTTTAATTTTAGCGCGCGCCTATCTCACTTGGTTTTACCTCTACACCAAAACAAACATCCGGTTTGTTCTTTATCGATATTCTAGATTTCTTTATTTGTGCAGACTCAAACACTTGCCACTTCCGGTGGCTCAATTATCGCGAGTTCACGGAATTTGTTGTTACGATGGCCTCGTTTATTCTTACTTCCCAAGGCTTCTTTATTATATGACCATCTCTTATCACGTTTATTCTGCTTTGGAATGACGTCTTTGTTAATATCCCGTGAATGGGGTAGCACCTGTTGGCAGATTTCGATGGTTTTTCAACAAAAATTCATTATTCTTTTACGCAACAAGGAGGATGAAACAACAAGTCATTTGAATTTTGTGAACTTACTCACTGCCATATTGTTGTGATGAGAATCATTTTGGTGGGATGAAAAGTTGAGAGTATTTTCTCTAACATTTGGGATTCAGAAACTGGATCTCCGCACAAAGCCAAAGTAGAGGTTATTCTATAAACATTGAAACTATATTCTGTAACCGATTTGTAATCTTGTAGCCTTAAATTAAGCCACTCAAATTTGACATTAGGGAGAATAACCAATTTTTGGTGATCAAATCTTTCCTTCAGTTATGTCCATAAAGACAAAGGATCTTTGACTGTTAAATACTCAGTCTTTAATCCTTCATCAATATGGTGACGAAGAAAAATTATGGCTTCTGCATTTTGTGCCGAAGTAGCTGTATTTCCTGATTCAATGGTCTTTTCTAACTCATTTGCACTAAGGTGCAATTCTACATCAAGTGCCCAAGCCAAATAGTTGTCTCCAGATATTTTCAAAATAGAAAAATCTATTTTTGCCAAGTTTGTCATCTATTCAAGGTTAAAACACAAATTTATTATTTATTAAAACAATAAATAATTGCATGTATGAAATATGAAATATGAAAAATAAACTACGTCACGATCTCAAGTGGTGATAAAATGCAAATATAAATATTCTTATATTTATGTTATTAGCATAATGCAAATGGATCTTCACCCGGCATGCGGTAGTTCGCATAGACATGATTATTCCAACAAAATAATAAATAATAGAATAATGAAGAATTTCACCATAAATACGATAGTAATCGATCGCATATGAATGAGTTATTCAACAAAATAATAAATAACGGAACCGAGGTCAAAGTAAATTGCACCCATGGGATATTCAAACGTAATAATAAATGCATTATAATAAATAATGGAACCAGGTCAGGTGAAATTCACACCGACAGGATATTTTGACAGAATATTAAATGTGGAATAATAAATAATGGGCAAGATTCAGGTGAAATTCATCGATGGGATATTAAATGCCGTAATATTAAATGCGGAATAATAAATAAAAAAGTTCCCACCAAGTCTTGTAAAATTAACAAGGATAGATGGTACCATTATAAATAACATAATTTAATGACATATAAGAATAAAATTATATTATTGGTGGTATAGCCAAACCGGTAATATAATAATAAATTGCAAGAATTTATTTTTACCGTCTCAGTTGGTTAGAGCCTCGTGCTGATAACGTGTTATAAAACTTTAGCAAAGTATAATAATATACTCTTATAATTGCTTCATAAATTTAGAAAGAATAACCAAGAGAGAAAGAGAAAAAGTTTGAGAGGAATTTTGCTGAGAAGTTCTTATTTTCTTTCTTCACTATCACGCCTTTATATAGGCAATGAGAGAAGGAGTCAGGAGGAAGGAATCATTAAGAGAGAGAATAAAGGAGGGAGGCAAGCTGGCATTAATTCCTGTACCCTCACGCGGAAGGAATCATGATTATAACATTTTGATCATTATTAAGTTTTTGAAATTATTTTAAAATATTTTTAATTTTAAAATTGACGTGAATTTCTTTAATTTAAAAATGGAAACAAATGTATTATTTTTTTTAAGAAAATGGACAAACTTGTAAATATATATAGTCATTTTGTTCCGTAATAGAGTCTCATTTGATTATTTTTTTCTTAATCAATTTGTAAAATTCTAAAATTTTGTGATATGAATTTATTTAATTTTAACTAGTATTATAAACTACTTGAAGAGTATAACTAAGTGAAAAATTGTTAATAAATTCAGAAATTAACCAAAATTAAACTCCAATAAGACTCTTTTGCCAAGAGTAATGGCTAGCTAGCATCTTCATGACAAGCCCAAAAATACCAAGTATTTTGAAAATAAAAATTTCATTCAAGAAGAATAGAACAGCCAGCAGTACTTAATAAAACAAAATTGGATGTAGAACTTATACCAGACATCTATTCTTGGAAACTAAACTAGTTTATTATCTTTGGAGGTTACTTTTAGTCACTTTGTTTGATCAAACCATGTTCGGCCTCTGCGGCAACAGAAGATTATAAAACTTATTCTGCAAGAAGAAATGTTTTCCTTTGCTATCAATAGACTTTTTCCAGCCACACCATCCACCATTTACTATTTTCTTGAGATCATCGTTACCAGTGTAGTGAGGATCAAGTATAAGAAACGCACAATCTCCACTTGCCTCGTTGTAATCAACTCCCAAAAGAGTATATGCAAGAACACCACCTCCTGCATGATTAAACCAAGGTAAGCAAATTAATAAAAGTACTTTCGTTGACTTGTGCTACGTTTGGATTGAAGTAACGAAGGTGGGATGGAATGAAAAAAATTGTGTTTGGTTACGATTGAAATGGATTGAGTCATTCTTATTCTTCCCAAATTTATGAATTTTATTCCTTGGGAGGGAGTATATGTAATAACTCATTCCAACTACAATCGAACGAATCATTCCACTTTCCATTCCATTCCATTCAATCCAAACGTAGCATTAGTGTAATGAAAGAAAACAATCTTTCATAACTGAAGTTCTCACTGTCGCTTTCTTTTTGTTCATCCAATGCACACTTCTATGAGACACTACAAATACTCAAAAAAGGGAAATTGCATTATACTCACCAATCATTATGGGCGTTCCTTGGGTCTCAAAATGCAAGGCCAGCTCTCGACATTTTTCAGGAAGTTCATCTCCAGATCTCACATTTATGACTTTGCAACTCACCTATTTAATACATCAACTATAGCATTAAACCAAACCTGTAATTGCGTTTGTATAGATCTTCACAGTGTTCTAAAAATCCCCGCTTAGGCGCTAGGCCACCCTTGGCGCCCTTCCTAGGTGCTAGGCCCCCCTTGGTGCTCCTAGGCCCCCCTTGGAGACCTCCTTGGCGCCTCACCTAGACTCAAGGCGACAAAAAAATCCCTCCAGAAAATTAGGTGAGGTCTAGACGGAGAGTTTTTTATTTTATTTTAGTAAATAACCAAACCAGTTCTTGATATATTTATTTTTCTAATGATTTACCATATTCATAATACAGGTTGTAGCTATCAAATCACAACAAGAAGTGAACAATATCAAGTCAAAATGAATAATTTTATTATAGTTGTAATTTTTTGAACTTGTACCAACTTCAAATTATATAAATGATGATACATTTATAATATTTTGTTTAATTCAATATAATTCTTAAATTTATGTTTAGTTTCTTAAGTTTTAATATTGAATTAAATTCTTGAAATTTTAAATTTTATTATTTAATAGCAATCTTGTTTATGAATAAAACTAATACGTTAAAAATATGTTTGAACTTTGAACAATTGCATGTTTGTGTTTGAACTTTGACATTAGCAATATGGATATGTGTTTGAACTTTAAGCAAAGGCCTTTATTATCTTTATTATAGATTATTTTGTTTTATATTATTGTTTTGTTTGAATAAATGTAAGATAAAATATTAAAATTGGCTTACAAAAAAAATCCCGCCTAGGCCCGCCTAGCGCCTTTTAGAACATTGGACCTTCACTATATTAATTACTACAGATATGCATTTTAGAAGCTGAATGTCACAAGACAGGCAAAGCAATTAGATGATCAAGCTATCCACCAGAAAACAAATCAAGCTATCCACCAGAAAACAAGGAACATTAGTAAAGTAGCTTGGGTAAAATTTGACAATCCATATCAAATTTTTACTCTTTTGGAATAGCAATTAGAGACTACAAATGACATTTCTATAGTGAAATGTAATACTTACACCAAGTAGTTTGTCTAAAACAAAGCTTAGTTCAATGGCACCAATCCACTCACGCGACCCTATAAATGAACGGTCTTTATCGCCAATTTCCACGAGGGCCAGTTGTATTTCCCTGATAAAAGAAAAAGGGCAATTTTGCTTCTGAGCTTTCAGATGTACTGATTGCCATCACATGGTTATTTTTTGGGAAAATCTCTACGATGGGAGTTGAGAAAGAGCAAGATAACAACAAAACATTGGATATCACTCTTGAACTGTAATTCCATTAGAATAAAACAAAATTATAGTTTCCATTTAGAGGGCTGAAATTGATACAGGAAATAAAGTCGCTTAGAGTAGTAAAATTAAACTGACAAAAGAAGAAAACGGAAAGTATGACCAAATCTATATCCTGTAGGATGTTGTCTTAGCACAGTCTAGTGGGACTATGTGATACCTGTGTGAAGGAACATCAATACAAGTGTAGTGCTGGAGCTTAAACCATGAAATGATAGTCTGTAGAGAGCGGTAAGCACAGCCCCAGCCCTGGCAAAGAGTAATATAATAATTTGATTAGACGGAATCACAGAAGTTCAAGTATTGATAATGTGTGCGGAAATTTAAAAAAAAACGAAAAAAGAAAAGAAAGAAGAAGAAGAGAGGTGCAATCAACTCAACTCTTTTATCAGAAATTTACATAACATTGAATGCACTCAAAAAAATAAATGTAAATAAATGAAATTTACATAACACATGATGTAAATAACTGACGTAAGATATGGACATCAGTTTACTAGTATTTAAAAACTCCAACTGAAATGGGTAAAAGATTTAAGTTGTCAAGACAGTAGAGGAAAAGAATATTAAATACTCCTTAGACTTGAGAGGTAAATAAGGGTTCTAGCTTCTGAGAAGCCAGTGAAGCTAAATCAAATCTGAATGTATTTATATTGTCTATGTGACACAATTATTTAATATTTTGAACCAAGTGCTGATTAGAGACTAGTTTATGTTATGAAGATATCAAGAAATTAACAGCGTAGTAGGAAGAAATATTATTACCGAGTCATCAAATCCATCTTGAAGATAATGATAGTATTCATAAGAGCCTTGAATCAGACAGACGACACCACCAGAAACTGCACAAGACATCACACTTGCAGGCTAGTTCAACCAATGAAGTCCATAGAAGAAAATAATAGAACATATGAAACCACTTACCCCCACTGCTTGGAATCCCAAGGTGTAAATCCTTGGGTAAAGAGGAACCTGATATTACCAAAGAGCGTGTCAATATAATGAAATGGCGTCGAACAGAACCACTAAGTATACAAGTGAAGACTGTGTGGAACTGAATATATACCTTTTTGTTTATAGCTACTCCTTGCCTTATCTTTTGTTATAGATAAATTTATGGCATTTGCAATTCTTAGGAGAGGACGATCAAAAGGTAATCCCAGCCTTAAGTGAAGAGATTTTCTAATTTCCACTGCAGAAATAACTCTAAAATGTTGTGAGAAGATTAATAGTACCATGACAAAGAGCACACTTAAGGAAAATATAATACCACGACAAAGATCAATGCGACAAGAAAATCCCGTCGAACTAGCAATTAATGATCCCCTACCCTTTATATATATTATGTTTACAACATAAAAAGCTTCTTGGTGTAAACAACTAAACATCACACATTTCAAAAACAACTTCTTGAAGAACCAATTTGTCCACCAATCTTTAAACATAGTTTATAGTAGTACATCATGTTTCAAAAAACATCATATGTAAAAGGTAAAGTTTGGGTTAACCTCACCTTGCTTCATTTCCGTCTCCCCATAACTTAGTTCATATATAAGAGTCACTGGATGTGAAACCCCAGGAGGACTGAAGTGATATGGATGTATCTGCAAAGCAATAATTTCTGAATAAATTTCCTAAATCAACCAGTATTAAGGATTTTTTGTGTCAAAAATATGTCTGCTGTCTGCTTGAGAAGACTTGAAAAGCTTAGACATTCTGAAAGGTCAAGATATCTTGTTCATATAACGAAAAGAAAACATAGAAGTGAAAAAGAAGAGCATATATTGGTGAGGACATGTTTTACATGCTCTTGCTGCCTGCCATATTGCTTTCTTTTTTTCTCCGATTATATCTATTAGTATTCTTAGTTTTGAGTACCTAAATGTAGGGGTGTTAAAAAAAAACGGTATTTTCGGTTTTTAGGGAAACCGAACCGGTTCGAACCGGTCAGTTTGGTGCAAAAATGAACCGGTTCGGTACCGGTACACAGAACCGGTACATACCGGATTTTCGGTACCGGTTTCGATATATGCTATTTGGCCTGATTGGTATATACCGAACCGAACCGGTTGTACCGGTTTATTTAATAATATTAAAAAATAAAAATATCTCAGTCTTTGACTTCAGTCTTCCCTTTGTTTAGTTTATTCCTAAACACGCCAAACCTTTCTCTCCCAAGTCCCATCTCGAACAGTCGAACGCGAACCCAGTCCTCTCCTTCTCGAACAGTCGAACAAACCCAATCCATCCATCTCGATTCTCGAAGTCTCCACCTCGACGATCCATCCATTCTTCTCCCACCGACCAACCTCCGACTAAATCAACGCGCATCGCATCGCCTCTCAACTCTAGTCTCTAGATTCCGAGAATCTTCCTTTTTCTTAGGTAATTTTGAGTTTATTTTGAGATTTAGTTAATTGATTTCTCCCTATTTATGTCGATTTGTCTATATATGGCATATGGGTGTTACACTGTTACTTGTTACTTTGTTAGGGCTTTTTTTTTTGCTGGTGGTTTTTTTTTATTTTGGTGGTCATGGCTCATGGGATGTAACTGATGGAAATAATCTTGGTCATTCGGTAGAGTTTTAGTTTCATCTTCCTCTAGTATTGTGCATCTGGTATTATGTAATGGAAGGATTTCTAAAATCAAATTTGAGCCTGTTTAAGGGTCACCTTTTTTGACAAATGTTCAAGGTTCCTTCCAACATTAAATATAATTTCTTAATACTAACAAACAGGGAAACCACTATTTTCTCTAAGATAACAAATGTTAAGAATAAAAGCTATCTGAGACTGAAAAAGTTGTTTGTGTAATTTTAATATATACGAGCAAGCATCATTACTTGACTAACTTCAATAGGAATAGAAACAAACCATAATATATTCAACCCGTGAAGGTCAGTTTTAACTAGAGAAGCTTCATTTGAAAACAATACTTTGCGAATTGAGAATGAAGATTCTTGTGGGAATGCCCCCAGTAAAAAAAAAGAACACTAGAGGTTAGCTGGCAGTAATCAGTAATCTCATATTTTGTAACTTGGAGTGGAGTTATTAACAAAGTATCTGGTAAGAATATCTTGAGGTGTTACAGCTTCTTTTGTGATATTTTGAACTCTCTGTCATGTTACCTGCTTCTGTCCTTGTCTAGCTTTAAGGTTACTGCTTTGTGTTAATGACTGCACTGCCTATTGAGTGATATTTTGAACTCTCTGTCATGTTAGTTGCATCTAAAATGATTAGCTTGCTTGAATCTTGTTAATGACTGCACTGCCTATTGAGTGATTATATTGCTTGAAGATGGATCAGTAGTTTAAAATAATCTTGTGTTCTCATCATAATTCAGTGTTTTGATTCATTTAGTGTCTAAACTGATTTGTTTGTGTTTTTATGTACAGTTTGATGTAAAATATGGATACTGGTTTACCAATATCATCCAATACAAATCCAAGCCAAGTCCCAAATAATGGAGGAAACAATGGAGGAGGCGAGAGATGCGAAACGCAAAATCCAAATAAAGTTGAAGAGATTGAGCAAATATTCGGTAAGACTCGTGCTATTATATGTATATGGGGACATTATATAAGATTTAAGTAAAATGATGAAATAAAGGCAAAGTGCAAGTGTTGTGGTCAAGTTTTAAAAGCCAACTCGGAAAAGAATGGGACAAGTAGTTTAAGGAATCATAATGCAACATGTAAATTGTACCCTCCTAATATTCAATTAAAGGAAAGAAAACAAGCACTATTAAATTTTCCATCATCAAATATTAATGAAGGAGGTCAAGAATTGGAAGGGGAATCAACCAATAGTGTTTGTTTATGAAAATTTGATCAAGAGTTAATTAGGAGGACAATTTCTTTTATGATAATTGTAGATGAACTTCCTTTTAGCCATGTGGATAATGTGGGCTTTCAATGTTCTAAAAGGCGCTAGGCGGGAGGCGGGCGGCCAGGGGGGCCTAGCGCCTAGGGGGCCTGGGCGGGATTTTTTATTCTATGTCAATTTTAATATTTTATCTTACATTTATCCAAACAAAACAATAATATAAAGCAAAACAATCTATAATAAAAATAATAAAGGTCTTTGCTTAAAGTTCAAACACATCCATATTGCTAATGTCAAAGTTCAAACACAAACATGCAATTGTAAGTTCAAACATATTTTTAACGTATTAGTTTTATTCATAAACAAGATTGCTATTAAATAATAAAATTTAAAATTTCAAGAATTTAATTCAATATTAAACTTAAAAAACTAAACATAAATTTAAGAATTATATTGAATTAAACTAAATATTACAAATGTAACATCATTTATAAAATTTGAAGTTAGTACAACTTCAAAAATTACAACTATAATAAAATTATTCATTTTAACTTGATATTGTTCACTTTTTGTTGTGATTTGATATGCTCCGACCTGTATTATGAATATGATAAATCATTAGAAAAATAAATATATCAAGATCTAGTTTGGGTAGTTATTAAAATAAAATAAAACCTCTCCACCTAGACCCCACTTTAATTTCTCGAAAGGATTTTTTTTGTCATTGGGTCTAGGTGAGGTACCAGAGAACTAGCGCCAAAGCGAGGCAGGCACGAGGGGGCTTGCAAGACATAAAGGATGCCAAGAGGGAGCTGGCGCTAAAGCGGACCTAAAGGGATTTTAGAACACTGTGGGCTTTAAATACTTGATGTCGGTTGCATGTCCAAAATTGAACGTGCCTTCACGTGCCACTATAACTAGAGATTGTTTGAAGCGTTTTTTAGAGGAAAAATTTAAATTGAAAGCTTACTTCAAAAATACATCACAAAGGGTTGTCTTACTACCGATACATGGACTTCCATACAACGAATTAATTACATGGTGTTGACTGCTCATTATGTTGATGATAAGTGGAATTTGAAAAAAAAAATTATCAACTTTGTCCCAATTACTAGTCATAAAGGGGAAGACATAGGTATGTCGGTTGAAAATTGTTTGAGGGAATGGGGTATTGATAAAATTTTCACAATCACAGTTGATAATGCTAGTTCCAATGATGTTGCAATTTCTTATTTGAAAAATCAATTGAATGCTTGGGCTCATAGCATTTGTGATAGTAAATTTCTCCATGTGAGGTGTGTTGCTCATATTGTTAATTTGGTTGTATGTAATGGGTTGAAAGATGCGAGTTCTTCAATATCTCGTGTTCGATCTTTGGTTAGGTGGGTGAGACAATCTCCTTCTAGGATTAAAAAATTCAAAGAATGTATTGAAATTGAGAAAATTGAAAAAAGAACTTCGTTGATTCTAGATATTCCACTAGATGGAACTCCACTTATTCTATGTTGAATGTGGCCATAGACTTCGAGCGTGCTTTTAATAGGCTTGCAAGCAAAGACCCTTTATTCAAATTGGAAATGGAATCGGGTGATGGGTGGCTAGCCATTGAGAAGATTGGGGAGTCATGAGACAATTGGTGGTATTCTTAAAGTATTTCTTCGACATTACGGTGAAGGTTTCAGGTACATCTTATGTGACATCGAATACTTTTTTTTCATGAATTTCTTGATCTTGATGATGGTTTGAATGAATTGTTATATGGGAGTGACATTGGCATGAGACAAACGACGTTGAGAATGAGAGCAAAATTAGAGAAATATTGGGGGAATGTTGAGAAGATGAATAAATTGTTGTACATTGCGGTTGTTTTAGATCCTAGACATAAATTTGCCTTTGTGGAATTTAGTTTTAATTCAATGTATGGGAGTGGGACTGAAATGGCAAATAAAATGATAAAATCTGTGTGTGATGCCATCGATGAATGTTTAGATGTTATAGTCTCAAATATGCATCCCAAAGTGCACAATCATCCCAAAGTGTGCAATCTAACGTGTCTAGTGATGGTTTTGATGGGCATGGTCGAGAATGGGCAAGGGGAGGAGGAGGAGGATGAAAAATTTTGTAAAACACATTACGGATGTTCAAGGAGGGGATAATACCGAATTAGATAAGTATTTGAGTGAGCATGTTGATCAAACAACTTCAAAATATAATGTTTTGAGTTGGTGGAAAAATAATTCTCCTAGATTTCCCATTCTCTCTCAAATGGCTAGGGATGTATTGGCGGTTCCTATGTCAACCGTTGCTTCCGAGTCGACATTTAGCACCGGTGGTCGTGTACTTGATCCATTTAGGATTTCTTTAACTCCAAGAATGGTACAAGCTCTTATTTGTGCTCAAGATTGGCTTCGTTCAAGCAAACAACCAATATCCGAAGAGGAGAACTTAGATTCACTTGAAACAATTGAGAAAGGTAATCCTTAATTTTAAATTATATAGCTTTCATCTATAATGTTTATATATTAATGACTTTCTTTAACTAATTTTATTTTATTTTGATCTTAGAATTTGCGAAAGTTTTAGGTATGGATGGCGGAATTTAATGGAGATATGACACTTGGCACGATTAAGAATATTTTATTGTGGACTGATTGCATTAAATTCCCTTGTACATTTGAATCTTTATTGTGAACTGATTGGAAAAATTATGTTAGACAAATCCAAGTTTGAATGGAAATAACAATATTCCTTAAAACTTCCATACCATATGAGACCTACAACAACAACAGCAGTCATAGTAATTCGTATCAGTATAGTCATATTTGCATTCACATTGGTGTTGATCTTATGAAAGTCACTAATGCCACAATTGATAAAGAGACTGAATTTCAACCGGTTAAAATGCTCAGCAACAAGAACCTAAAAACAGAGATTAAGAAAGGATGGGATTCTTATGCATGAAGTATGACTCGTACATCTTGGAACTTCAAACATGTGTAGTCATCATTCTTGGTTTATTAATGAAGTTTTATGCTTTTTTCTACTTGGATAAGCTAAATGTAAATCATGCTTTGCAGTAATGGACTAATGGTGGATCATGCTTCCCTTGACATCTGAATGGTGGCTCTAAGCTATTTTGTTGCTGACACAACGACACTGGCACACTGCTGCTGAGTGCTGGCTGTTTTATTACTACTACTTTTATTGTTTTGTCTTAATGATATGTCCTATTTTGGAGAAGTATTGTTTTGCATAATATTGATGTTATGTCCTATTTTGGAGAAGCTGTTTTATCATCTAGTGTATAATGTATTGATACTATGGATAAGACATAACAGGCTCACTGACTGTCTTGCAAGTTGCAGCATGACCACTTTATGTTTAATCTTATATATGGTTAACAAGCTCACAAGTCAAAGCTCACTGCCTTACAAATGTTTGTTTTGGTTTGCTTAATTGTGTGATGAGATTTGTGGGTGTCATGAATGGGTCCATTATTCACTGTCCAGGTATATGAACATGTATAAACCGGTACAAACCATGTATAAACCGGTACCGGACCGGTACCGAACCGGGTAACCGGTTCGGGATACCGGTTTAATCGGTACTGGTATCGGTACATGAAATTGGCTACTTTCTGTATTCGGTACGGTTCGGGCCGGGCCGGGCCGGTTTGGTTTTTTACCGATGAACACCCCTACCTAAATGCGGACAAAATTAAATATTATTTTTATATATATTATACCAGGCCTTATGGAGAACGTTCTTCTTTAATCTTTATAGAATTATTTGGATCCCAAAGATACTGATTAATTTGATGATTATATTTATGGAGGGTCTATTTCCATTCATTGTTATACTTACACCCCTACCCTTACCAATTAAAATCAGTGTTTTGACATAATTCAACTTAAAGTAAAAAAATAAAATAAAAACTAAGTTTTTTCCTCCTCATTCATGATAACCATGCTCCACATCCTGAGTATGAGAGTATCTCCAGGGACCAGGAAAAAGAGTAGCTTCAAGATTTGATAAAGAGGTGACACTGAAGGTCAATCTTTTGGTTGATTCAAAAAAGAAAGGAGAATATGATCAGAGCATGCTAATGTATAAATTGGCCAACTCTAGGTAATTGAACATAGATACTCTCCCCTTTATATGCTGCTAATTTATTTCCATCATCCTTTGTTAAGTATAAGACAAGAACACTGACCTTCGAGACCTGAAGCTATAGGATGTCTATTGGCCTGTAGGTCTCTAATCATTTGTGCTTACATCATTACTAATTTTCATTAAGACCCTTGTACAATAAAAGTTACAGAAATTTGGCATTGGCACCTTACCTGTGAATGTTGCATTAAGAGGTCAGGCAAGATCATGTTCTTCATCGCATGTAACTGGTCAATTAATCCAGGGATGATTAATTTTGAAACTGCAGATGTAAGAGAGAGCTTCTTTGCAGCATAACAAAGAACTTCTAGTTTATAATATACAACCAAAAGTTTGGTTTCTTCTAGTGCTGGAAGAAAACATGTTAGTTACCGTTAGTAAAGATTTTAACTCTCATAATCCCCTTCAATAAATTTAAGCAAGCAACAATTATCTGACAAATATCCAATACCTGGAAAATAATCGGCAAATGGAGAAGTATACTTCAGAGAATTTTCTGTACCACTAAGCAGGACGGTTACTTGGATTTGATCTGCATTCTACGTAAAGAAACTTTTACAAAAGCTGCACGCTAAGGCCTAAGAGTTGATTTGAAAGTTGAGCAAAATTTAGAGTATATGGCTAAATTAAGCATAATAATAGCATTACAACCACTATGAACATGTGTGATTTTTATGAAATTTACCTCCTCCATAGAAGTAAATGTTGTCATGTTTTTACTCCTCAAACAAAAGTATGAACATAATAACGACTTCTGATTAGCTTCTTGAGCAGTTACATCTGAAAACGCTCCATTTGAGAGCTCTGCGTTCAGATCCAAATCCACCCCATGAATAATGATAGGCTGTGGATCTTCAGTGGAAGGTTCATTTAGTGTTTCTACCATGTAAGCAACTTTTGGATCTTTAAGTTTAACATAAACAGCTTCAGTTGATCGTGCATGTATATCCTTAAAATCTAAGAAATACCAATAGCAGTTAGCAATCCAATCAAATCTATGTATCACTGACACAATTTATTTTAAATATCAAGAAACGGATAAGATTTGAATTGATGGAAAGATATAATCAAAATCAAGGGTAACTGCAACTTTACACTCTATATTAGGTATACTCCTAATAAAAAATCTGTGAAATATAGCACCTGTTTTTGGGATGGATTCAGTGTTATCTAAAAACGATAACATGTTAGAGAATTGTGACTTGGTTCGAACCTTCCAAAACATGGAACACTTTCGTTCTGAAACATTAAATTTAGTAATCCAAAACTTATTTTCCTATTTAGTAACAAGAGATTAAAACTTCTATCTCACAAGAATGATTACAGGTATGTTTATGAGGGGCATCTTTATATAGCCACTAAGTCTTACAAACAATGGCTAAGATCAAATCTAATGGAGACAAAAAAATCGTCTATCTATAACATTCCTAAAAAATATTTTGAATATCTATAAGTCTAATTATGGATAAATCTTGAAGATTCTATCTAAACCCCTAAAATTTATAAGAAAAACTCTAAAAATATCAACTAGGGTCACTAAGTAAGTGCCTTGTGGGCATTCAATAAGGGTTGACATGGCCTCTTGAAGATGTGAATGTTACAATACTAACTTAAGCATATTTAACTATATCTTTTAAAAAGTAATCCTAACTAGCGAACCACATTTCGGATAAACGTATTATGTACCAACTAAATGACCCGAAGAAACCTACCCCAACCGTATCCTGTATCGATTTTTTTCGTTCTGTTATACTGTGTTGAACCGTGATCCAAGTAACATTGATCTAAATCTTCACAACACCTGCATGATATTCCCTGGGTATTGTTTCACTGTACATAGCCTAAAAAACTAAAGAATTTGACAGAGCACACAAATTCAATATAACGATGAGAGCAATTGTATGCTGTCTTCCAAATAAAACTAATTTGTAGTCTGCTTTAAATTTTCCGCTCCTCTTCCGCTCTTAAATATCCTTTATTCTATGACCAAATAAGATACACAATTACTTCTAACCCCAACATTTAGGTTTATAAGAATCAGATTATTCCTTCTAAATTTATATGAAGTAAAAAAAATAATGTGCCAACCACAAATCTTTTCAAACACATTCTTAAGAAAGACAAAATTGACTAGCAATGTCACATATAGTTATAAGAAAATGACAAAATGAAGAACAATAATTGGATTAACTAGGAAACATGTGTATTACCATAATTATGAAATGTTAAATATTTAAAATCTCACCGTTAGGCCTGTTTACAGGATAATACAATGGCAAATTAATCGGAAGCTGGCAACGAAGCAAACAACCTCTCTCCCAAACATATTTCTCAGGTTGATCTTCATACACAACTTTAGAAACAGGCTCAATGGCATTCAAATTCCCTGAACTCGACACAAAAAACTGAACATCTCCATTGCCTGAATCCGCCACAGCTCCCACTAAATTTCTACACTCTCCATTGCCATTATCATAAAGAATCAGCCTTAATTTACGTGAGGCATCTATGGCCTCACTTGCAATTCTTTCAAAATCAGAGTAATGCCCAACAACTAGTGCTCCAATCACCTCAAAGCCTTTCAATAACATTGTACGCAGATCATCTGCTCATAAATTCATTCAAATAATCAAGCATAAATACACAAATACTATACAAGTACATGAATTGATAATAATAGAACTGGTTGTATAATATGTATACATGTTACATCTATACCTATATATAAAGGTACATAAATATGAATTAGACAACTGATATAGTGTGTATGTATATGCGTGTAGTCGTGTGTAAGATTGAATACCTGACTCCTTGGGGTAATCAGGAGAGAGAGAATTGGACGAAAGGGTGTGGATACATCTGATGGTGGATACGATTGTAAACTGAGGGAAGAAGGGGGAGCCAATCAGCCATTGAAGGCCTGCTTGGTTCTTGATAAGCACTAGATTCCGACAAAGAATCCGCACGGTTTTGCTATCGATTTCGATGTCCATGGAAGGGAGGAACAAGGAATTTTTCAAGCACAATTCTGTGTGAGCTCGACTTCACTGCGGGGCCAAGGGGTTGAATTTCACAGGAATTATCAGCGTGTTTGGATACACGGATTTCAATCAACGTGGTTTTTATCTTATTCGAAGATCGGGATAATGGAGTTTTAATTTTGGTACAATTACATATTCTATTACATTTTTTAAAATAATTACAACAATAGTGCACTCATAAAATATTTACATAATTAATACAATATCATATTTATATTACAATATTAGTACAAGTAAGATTCCTTAATTTAAGGATTAGTTATGTCATTTCTTCTCTCTCTCCTCATCTAGAATATATATATATATATATATATATATATATATATATATATAGGGTAAACATTCGTGGCAACCGTTTGCTAAAAGCACTGTGCAGCAACCTAGTTGATAATCGTTGATCTGTGCGATGAGCGGTTGGGATTTAATTAAAGTAACGTCTTGCCGCAAGAGCCTGTAGCGGCAGGCATTTTTCTCCAAGAACCAGGCGTAATTACCAACGTGCCCCTGTGATGTAAACGTAAAAAAATTTTACTCCTACCGCTACAAGCTCCAGCTGCAGGGTCCCACCTTTTTTTACTGCATTTTGTCAGCTTTTGACTTCTTTTTGTCAGCCTTTTGACTACTTTTTGTAGACAATAAATGCCTGCCAAGCTTACCAGAATGTGGCACTACTTTGCCTTTTAAAAATCCAGCCTTGCTTCCTCCGGTTTTAAACACAGATCTCACCTACATCAAGCTTCTCTCGATTTTCTCCCTCTGCTATTATATCTCTTTTCCTTTTGGTTGATATTGTTTGTTTTCAGTCAAAGACTTCTGATCCGGAGATTTTTCCTTCTTATATCAAAGAATGGAGTACAACATACCTGCTCATAAAAGGTTTGTAACAAGTTCTTCAGATTCTATTCAGAGTTTAGATATTTATGAAAATGCATCTGAATTTGCAAGTGAAGTTGAAAGTAATAAATCTGAAATGATGTCGTACATTGGTCAATTATTTTCTAAGTTGGAAGAAGTTGAATTTTTTATAGGATTATGCTAAAAAAATGGATTTGAGATTCGAATTGCAACTAGTCATAAACATCTTTGGTACTAATGATGTGTCGTCTAGGTTGTATGTTTGTAAAAAAGTTGGTACACCAACTTCTGTAAAGAGTTTACCTGATGATGAAGATGATAGTAAAAAAATAACTAGACCGCGAGACTCTATAGGACGCACATTATGCAAAGCTAGAATATATGTTGTTCATAATAAGAAAGAAGATAATTGGCGTATTTCTACTGTTCAATTAGAGCACAATCATCACCTAGTGACCCCTACCTAGGTAGATTTGATCGAGACACATAGAAATATTATTCCGGTTGTAAGAAAATTAATTGACACTTTAAATAAGTCTGGTATTGGTCCTAGTAAGATGATGAACGTTTTGAGCACAATGGGTGGCGGGTTGCAAAATGTTCCTTTCTCTAATGTTAATGTTTAGAATGTGGTGAGAGAATTAAGGCGTGATTCTGCAATTGAAAATGATGCACAAGCTACTGTAGATTATTTGAAAAACTTGGATCCAGAAGTTTAAGTAATTTTTTCTATCGTGTCAAACCAGACGAAACAAATCGTATAGCATGTATTTTGTGGTTTGACGTCCGATCAAGATTGATGTATCAACATTTTGGAGATGTTGTGACATTTGACAGTACGTACAGGACAAATAAGTATGGCATGCCGCTTTTGTTCCATTTAAGGGGTCAACCACCATTTTCGATCTATATTGTTTGGATTTGCATTGTTAAGGGATGAGACAGAGGACACTTTTCGTGTGGGTATTAGAGACATGGCTCGAAGCCATGGACTACAAGACACCTATAACCATCATCACTTACTAAGACAAAGCCATGAGTAATGCTATTGCTAAGGTACTCCCTTCTACTCATCACTTATTGTGTTCTTGGCATATTAGCAACAAGTTTCCTGAGAAATTGCATCATGTTTATTCTGAGCACCCATCCTTCAAAGACCATTTTAACAATTGTGTGTATAATTCAACATCCATCTGGGAGTTTCAAGAGCGTTAAGCGGATTCTAGTGAGGAATTATGAATTGTATAACAATGAGTGGATTAGAAGTTTGTATGATGTACGAGAGAAATGGATTTCGGCGTATACAAAGAGATATTTTGCTGCGGGAATGACAACCACTGGAAGAAGCGAGAGCATGAATCATTTTTTTGATGAGTTTGTCAATACTTCAACGGGCATGAAAGAATTTGTAGTGCAGAGTCAGAAGGCTATAGAAAAATAATTTATCAGAGAGAGGAAGGCTGACTACATAACACAACATCGAAAAAGGAATATGGTACTCGGGTCATCTTTGAAAGTGCATGCTGCTCAGGTGTACACAAAAGAGCTGTTTAGACATTTTCAACGTCAATTCGTTGATTCCATGATGTACAATGTTAGTAAAGTGAGTGAGTTGTGTGGTCCTGAAACAAAGGTTTATGCAGTGTATAAGGCAGATGCCGCTGAAAATGGTGGAAGATATAAAGACATCGTCAACGATCGTCAGCTAGGGTCGATAACATGTAATTGTCAATTATTTTCTCATTCTGGTGAATTATGCAGGCACATCTTGAGGTATTTCTTGGCTAAAAGTATTTCTCAAATTCCGAGCGACATGATTCTTACTCGATGGACCAGAAATGCGAACAAAACCAATGTCAAAGAATTACGCTTTAGCCCAACAACTGCTGACTTTGAACAAGATCAAGCAATGCGTTTTAATCATTTGATGCCAGGAGATAGCCAGTAAAGCTGCTTGCTCAATTCGAGGTTACAAAACTCATCTTAAGTTGAATGCACGAGAAAAAGTGTTGATTGACCAGTGTGATCCGGATGAGAATCTTACTGAATTGGTTGAAGATGACATTGATTGCACTGTTGGAGTTACACCAGAGGCAATGGGCTATGATAATAACGATGAAGATGTAGAGGAAGACGCGGCTGAAGACGGGTTCTTGTCACCAGTTATTTCTCAAACAAAGGGTCGCAAAAAACAATCAAGATTAAAGAGTGCTGTAAGACCCCGAAATTTTTTTAAATAAAAAGGAATTTCCTTTATTTATTATTTTGAAATAGTAAGGGTTGATTTGATTAATGTGGATAGTTAAGGGTTAAATACGCAAATATTTCAAAATAAGCAAGTGGTTATAAAATATTCATTGTTTGTGGGGAATATTCGTTTGGTCGTGGAATATTAAATCTTTGTCGGGAATATTAAATGCGGCAATGAGCCGACCATGTGGGCCCCATAATGGAAAGCGATTGGATGAGGAAAGCGACAAAGTTTGGGTGGTTATAAATAGCAGCGTAGTTATTACCAATTAAGACCATAGGAATACCCGGTGGTTAAAATCTGATGTCTGGCGTGGTTTAGTTGCGAAGACACTGCGGTATTGCGAGATTGTTGAATTATTGATCCTTACGTAAGAAGGCATTACTCAATAATTTTCACGGTGAATTCTTATTCAATATTTTATTTTATTGATTCAATAATTCTTTGCGTTGATATTTTATATTATTATTGTTTCAATAATTGTCACTTGCACAAGATTTCCCATTATCGGATCAATAATTCATATTATTTGAATAATATTATTAGATAACATTATTGGCAATGTCTAGAAAGTTACGTCTAAGGAGAGGTTTGGTCACCTAATTGCGCGCTACCAAAGAAGGAGAGATCCTTATTGGAAAGCCCCTCTTTCTGAGGAGCGACTGGTTGTCATAAATGTGATTACGTAATATTATTTGTGAATAATTAATTATTGATTCATATGATAAGGAAATATTTATTTTATATGAATATAAATGATGGATTTATTTATGTGGTTATTAATGAAGGAATTAATGTTGAGGTGTTTTATCAGTATTTTATCGGATTGGAGGTATTAAAAATCAAATCAGGGGTTTTGAGATATATTGCGGGGGTTATAATTTTTAATCAAACCGTTGGATTGTGGTAATTTTGGGTATGTTATACATACATAAGTTGAGTATATGTCCACAAATTTTGAACCGTTAAAAATGCACGAATGATTTGTTGTGAATTTTAAGAGGTGTCGGATTAGGAAATTAGGTTTATAATTGATTTTGGTGGAAAATTCTAGAATTGAGTGGGCCCCACTTGTGGTTGGTGAAGAAATGTGCTGAATTTTATTTCAAATGTGGTGGGTGGCAATAGTAGCGGAGTAAAGCCATCGTAATTGGTAGCGGTCAAGTCCGCCCGGTTTGGGCTAACATTTTCCTATAAATAGAGGGCTAAGTTAGAATTGAAAATCACACCGAAACAAAGTTTTCTCTCTTCTCTCTCTATATTATTGAGCGTATTTTGTGAGTATTTAGATACTTTGAGAGTTCATTGTCAAGACAAGTTTCATTCAAGACATTACTTGACCTTTCCTCCGAAATCTTGATTCTTTGAGGTAAGGGATGTTATTTTCTTCTCGGATGATATTATTTCTTCAATATCATTATCTTTGAAATATTGGTTGGAACTTTTTATCAAATTTGGAATTTTTTTCATATGGGATTTACTATTCATGAGTTACTTATTCACGAAGTTACTATTCATGAGTTCTTATTCACGAGTTACTATTCACGAGTACTATTACGGTGAAGCGTGAAAATGTTTTTTATTGGAATTACTATCTTTTGGTGTTTGAGTTACTTATTCACGATACTCAAGCCTTATTCACGATACTGACACTATTCACGAATACGGACTATTTATTAGAAAAATGAAAATTTTTCTTTTTCGTCTAAAATATCTATTCGGATACTAGCTTTGATTGTATCCATGTTTTGATCATTCTTGAATTTTACTTCACTATGATTATTTTGAGGTATTCTTTGGACATGGATAAAACAAAAGTACGAATCCTTAATCCTTAATCCTTGTCATTTTGTTTCTTTGGATTCGTTCTTTAAAAATATTTTTCATCATCCCTCGATCTTAAATGATGATATTATTGAATATCTTTGGCCCGTAGTGCAAAGATGAATGATTTCTGAAGAATATCTTTGGCTGTAGTGCAAAGATGAGCAGGTGTTTAAATGAACATGATCGATCGATGAATATCTTTGGCACATGAGTGCAAAGATGAGCAGTGTTTAAATGAACATGACCGATCGATGAATATCTTTGGCCCTGTAGTGCAAAAATGAGCAGTGTTTAAATGAACATGACTGATCGATGAATATCTTTGGCCTTTAGTGCAAAGATGAGCAGTGTTGAGATGAACATGATCGATTGATGAATATCTTTGGCCCGTAGTGCAAAGATGAATATTTGATTTGAGATGAATATTGATTGATGTTCTGAGGATAAAATATTGATGATGGATTATTAAATTCATAGATTATAGTAGATTTCATTCTACGTAACTCTTCTATGAATTATTATTTCATTGCGAATATTGATCCGAAACTTGTTGTACATTTGTATTCTATCGATTTTTCCTGTTGAAGATTAACGAGAATTTGTTGTATATTATCTTAGTCATAACATTCTTTCTTTGGGCTAGTTGAGCTCACCCTTTTCCTTGTTGTTCCATTTTTCTTCTCGGGAGGCGAGAATGTAGAAAGAGTACTTAGTCGGGGTATGGAATGAAGGTTCTAGAGAGAGTTGTTTAGTAGTCCTCACCATTATTGTAAAATAATGTATCAATAAATGTGATGAGGATTTATTTGAGTATAAATATTATACAGAAGATAATATTTGTATTTAAACTCACAGTTTTATTGTTGTGATAATAAAGTTGTAGTTGTTTCTGTACCATGTATTTGGCGACTCAGAATGGGTTGGGTGGAATGGACCTATTTTGGGGTCGTCACAAGTGCATTCGAGAAAATTGTGGGTTCTAAGCCTCATCGAAAATGTGCAATTTATGGCTTTGAAACCGACCATGATAAACGCAATCACTATCGAGTGTTAGGATTTCTGAGCCCAAAAAAAATAGCTTCTCGCTTTTATGTAAACTCGGTTGTATTATGTAAGCTATGTTTTTATTTATGCTGACGTTGTATTATGTAAGCTATGTTATATTATGTTTTTATTGAGCGATGGGCTATGATTATTATTAACCATTATTATTTTATAATAATAATAATTATTATTAAAATTATTATAATAAAAATAATAACAACAACAATAATAATCATGATAATAATAACCTTAATAAGTGGAGAGATAATATTTAATACCATTATTATTTTTATTATAATAATAATTATTATTAAAATTATTATAATAAAAATAATAACAACAATAATAATAATCATGATAATAATAACATTAATAAGTGGAGAGATAATATTTAATGTAGTAATCTTGTAGGCATATAATGGTTAATGGAGATAGAATAACTGGAAAGATAAAAGAAGCTTGCCACTACAAGCTGTAGTGGCAAGACACGTCCCTCCACGCACTCCCATGTTTTTCCGATGCGATTACCTTTTAAAGATGCGATTACTTTTTCGATGCGATTACCTTTTCCTTTTTCCGTGTAGTTACCTTTTCCGTGCATTTATATTTGTTTAATGGCCTGCCGCATGAGCCTGTAGCGGCAGGCTCTCGGTTATTATTATTATTATTACAATTATTAAAATTATTATTATTATTATTGTAAGCATGATAATTATTATTACAATTATTAAAATTATTATTATTATTATTATTATTATTATTTATGATTCTCGTGAATTATGTAAGCTATGTTATGATGATACTAATATTATTAATATGTTTAGTATCATCATTATTATTATATTAAATAAATGTAAACAAGAAACGTAAACATAAATTGGAAGAAGTCTAGCTTGACATAATTAGTACACCAATAATTAGTCTAAATATCATCCGTAGGAAGAAGTCTAGCTTGACATCTAAAGAGTTCCCACGTAATTCGGTATCGAAATACCATTAAATCTTCTGCGGACCATTTTTCTTTGCGAATATCTACGCCTTACGACAAAATAATCAACATATTTGTAAACAAAATATTACCGGTTATGGCGCCCCCAAAATTAGGTATACGTCACCCATCTTGGGTCGCCACTTACATGGTATATAAATTCAAATACAAACTTAATTATACATCTGTCGTGTAACATACGACAATACATAAACTGAGAGTTCTAATAGGAATATTGTCATTTAGACAATATCCATACTCAAGGAGTCCTCATTACATTTATAGTCACACTATTTAACAGAATAGTGAGGACTACTAATGTTATCTTCAGGACCATCACTCGTTTCCCTGACTCGTCCCAGCTATATTCTCATTTCCTGAAAAGAACAGTGAAAGAAAGGGTGAGCTCAACTAGCCCAGTAAGAAATATTATAACTAAGATAATGCAGAATGAATTATCAATAGTCTTCAATAATGTTAAACTGATAAAATACAATAGACAAACCGGTTTAATCTGCAAATGAATATGTAATCCATTAAAAGAGTCAAGTAGAAAATAAAGTCTACTATCTTTTAGGTTTTAAAAGGTTTTCATCAATTTTTATCACTAAGACTCGGTTTAATGAATAAACCACAATATCTAATCATCCCCTGCATTACCTGGTCAAGGATTTTCATCAAATTATCAATGGTCAGCGACTATACCGAATCACCCCGGTCATAATCATACCAAAAACTATCCATCATTGCATTACAAAGCCATCGAGGACTTTTGTCACATCATTTATATCAAGCCATGATTATACCGAATGAACCACGGTCATAATCATACTAAGTTCATCTATGCACGTAAGCCAAAGATAACTTTCAACATAATATAAACATGAGGATGATGACAATGATATAAGAATTCAATAAAACAAGTTCAAGAATTAATTTATCTAGGAATTATTAACGCCCAAATTGTCAACAAGATCTTTGTTTTGTAGAGTAAAATTCAAGAATGATCGGAAGAATATTTCCATGAAAAGATTTGGATGAAGCCTTGAAATATCAAGGATATTCCACTAATTTCATGGAGTATAGAAGTCAAAGATTTAACCATTTGGGTATAATAAAGAATGGAATAACAAAAGAAATCACCGTAAATGCGATAGACCGCATAAAGGCGAGTTATTCCAACGAGAATAATAAATAACGGAACCAGTCCGACGTAAAAGCATACGATGGATATTCAGCGAGAATAATAATAAAAGGCGGAACCCGGTCGGTGTAAAACACAAACATGACAGGATGTTCCAATGAATAATAATAAAAAAGCGGAACCAGTTAGGTGTAAAACACATGCAGCGAGGATGTTCAGCAGGAATAATAATAAAAAAGCGGAACCAGTCCGGTGTAAAACACATGAGATGAGGATGTTCCACCAGAATAATAGAAGAATGTCACCAAGTATAGGGTAAACCACGCATTATCTGAGTTATTCCAATGAGAATAAATAAGAATGGAATAATATAAGGATTTCACCAAGTATAGGGAAGTCAGCGTATACAAAGTTATTCCAATGAATAAATAAGAATGGAATAACATACGTTCTCTTCGTGAATAAGAAAGAATAACACCCTTACGGGTACAACAAATAATATCCCTTACCTTGTAAGAATGAATATTGGAAAAGTGAAGTAGCGAATACTTTTCTTCTTTTCTCTATAGTTTCTCTCTACAGAGTTTCAAAGTGAATTCGTAAGAAATAATGAAGGAATGAGCTTTCTATTTATAGAAAAACCGAGGGTGGCTCTTGAGTCTTAACGAAGGGTCAAAATGACTCTTCGTAATATGAAGAGACAATTACTATTTGCGAAGGGTAATTAACCCTTGGAACAGAAGAGGCAGATTAACTCTTGGTAATATTGAAGGGACAACTACTATTTGCGAAGGGGTAATTACTTATTGACGAAGGTAATTACTATTAACGAAGGTAAATACTATTGAAGAAGGTAATTACTATTGACGAAGGTAAATACTATTGACGAAGGTAATTATTTTTATTCACAAAGGTAATTACTATTCACAAAGGTAATTACTATCGACGAAGGACTCTTAGATGATGACATATGGGCCACCCCCCATAAAATAATCAAACTTACCACAAACGTCTCATATAAGACTCTTTATATACATCAAGGATTGAATAAATATTACCACAAATCATTTTATTTTTAATCAACACATATTTAATCTTTCAACAATTATTAATCATTTATAACTTGTCGTCTCAATTAATAATTTAATACTATAACATATTATACGGATGATCATGTGACAATAATTGAATCAATAATATAAGAGATATGATCAAAGCAATTATCAGAGTAATAATTGAAGCATACCGAGTGACTTCTCACGTAAGCATCAATAATCAATATCGTGTCTACTTATACAACTACGCCAGACATTCTTTACTTTTACCAACGGGTAGTTCAGCAGTTTTAACAGTAACACCTCCACCGTTATTTTTATAGAAAGATAATTTTGTTGTTTTCTAACTACGATAATACTTCCGTTGTGGGGTCCATTAATGATTGAGCTGTCGTATGCGAATATTCTCCTAGAAAAAGAATATTCCCAGACCAAACGAATATTTTATAACAACTTGCTTACTTTGTAAAATTTATAAATATTACCCACAACTATAACATTATATCAAATTTATTCCATAATATTCAAAAATAATATTTATAGAAAATTCATCTTTATTTATAAAAGTGGGGTCTTACAACCTCCCTTCTTATGAAATTTAGCCCTCGAAATTAGTGGTACGTGCACTGATATGATAAAGAGGTGAGGATACCTTGAATACCTTTATCGTTAAAATATTAAATTCATCTTTATGATAAAATCAAAGATATTCATTAACAATTCATCTTTGCACTACAAATTTAAAGATATACAAATCAGAAACCAATACTGCCGAGGACGCAACTTAATAGTATCACGACCACGAATTATCCATGCACCTTCTTGGCCAAGGATATTCGTGTTTTCAATTACTGATCATGATTATCTAGAATAATCCTTTGGTCATAATCATACCAAGTCTATCAATACACTACTACCAAAGATGACTTTTACCACATCCATGAATTAATATTTCATTCTTTGAGACTCATTTCAATAATTAATCCATATCATCGAATCATCCCCGCACTATAGGCCAAGGATATTCATTAGTATCACGACCACGAATTATCCATGCACTACTACCAAAGATAATCGTGTATTCATTAAGTATACCGACCACAAATTATCCATGCACTACTACCAAAGATAATCGTGTATTCATTAGATATCACGACCACAAATTATCCATGCACTACGTGCAAAGATAATCGTGTATTCATTAGTATCACGACCACAAATTATCCATGCAATACGTGCAAAGATAATCGTGTGTATTCATTAGTATCACGACCACAAATTATCCATGCAATACGCGCCAAAGATAATCGTGTATTCATTAGTTTCACGACCACAAATTATCCATGCACTACGTACAAAGATAATCGTGTTTTCAATTACGGTCGTGATTATACCGAAACAATCCACGGTCATAATCATACCAAGTCCATCTATGCTGCGTGAGCCACGAGATGACTTTCAACATAATATAAGCATGAGGATCATGTCAATGATATAAAGAATCAATCAAATGAGATAAAGGATAAATATTAAACATTTATAATATAATTTATCCAGATTCAAGAATATCCCCATGTTATCAATCACTTAATAATCTCATAATCTAATATCATTAATATTATAACAATACTTTAATCACTTCTTAAATTTATAAACAATTTATCTCAATTGTTTCTGACTTTTTTACCATATAATGCATTTAATCATTCCAAAATGCCATACTCATAAGATATCATCACCAATTATCAAATCCCTCATAAAAAAATATGCATATACTCTATATAGGATTCTCTAGCCATAAAATCCTATTTTCAACTTTGTTACTTCACATAACATATTTAACTCATATGTTCGTAACTAAACTATTTTCATGAAAAATACCAAATCAGTCCCAAAAATATTTCTTTTCTGGGATTTAGCATAATATAGTCCCATAATGAAAATATATTTTTCTCGATATTTTTAAAATTTATTTACTATTTTTCAAAAATCAATTTCTAATTAATTCCTTAAGAAATTTGCTACCTCAAGTTTAACTCCAGAAATTCCCAAATCTTGGCAGGACCTTACACATGTTAATGTGAGCCTCCAGTTTAAATTTCATGGTCATCGGAGTTGTAGAACTCCGGTTATAGCATTTTTTGTCAGAAAATCCTAAATATTGAAATGGTCATAACTTGCTCATTTTAAGTCGGAATGAGCTCATTTTTGGACACGATGTCCTTTATACCATACACTTTTATGTCCCAAAAGGCCTGAATTTTTCTCACTAATTAAGTGGCCGAAACAGCCCTTACAAAAACGTGGCAGCAGCTTTTTGGACATTTTGAAGTTTTGACTCCTTTGCTAAAATTAGTCCACACGAAAATCTACAACACCTTTTTCAGTGATTCCACTTGGATTAGTTAGGTAACTCATAGATCTAACTCTAGGACCTGACCACACTCAAAAATTCAAAATATAATAGGAGATTTGGTCAATTGAATTTCATGTTACGTTTTTCACCAAAATCTGATTTTTCAACCCTTTGTGATTTCTAAGAAACTTTCATGTTTTCACATAATAACCACATAACTCATCATAACACTTACTAATACTTCATATACCCATGATTTTCATTAGTCCAATGCTTTTATTATGACTTTCATCATAATCCTCGTAAACAGATCCTTTTAGTTGAAGAAATATTTGAGGGTTTAAGAAATGAGCCAGATCGGGTCAATACCAAATTCGATTTCACGCTCTAGGGTAGGCTAGAAAATCTTCCAGAATACGACAAGAAATTTATTAATGATAGAAATATCATTCAAAACTGCTACTCTTATCCAAGACTTGGATAGTACGTTACATTGATACCAACTATGACTTCTATCCTTTAACCTAGATAGCACCTCACAATGATACCTATCAACTTGTCATCGTCATTCACGACGTCGCCTACAGAAAGTTTGGCTTCGGTGCATTCCACACAAGGAAGTCAACAACGAAAGGATCGGGGTTCTTTACTTATGGCTTGATATAACAGTGATTAACTTTAGGGTTTGGCTACTTTGAATTCGTATAATAGGTTGGTTAGGAATATGAAAGCTAACAACCTTAGAAAAAGAATAATAAGTAGTTAATCAATCGCTTTCAAAAAATTACCTCAAAGGCAAGTATTTTCAAAGAGATAAGATCGTGAAAGTGTTTATTTGAAACAACAAGATTAATAAACGTTGGAGGTAACGAAGGTTTCTCCCAACGAAGTTTCAATAGATAAATCAAAGTCTAATTTTTTTGAGTCAAATTTAAACATTGAACACAACTAGGTAGAATAAAAGAGTGGGTAGAACTTGTATTGAATAAAGTATAGACTTCGCAATAATTTATAATTAATTTACCGTAATAACTTCGTTCGGGTTTCTCGAAAAAGCTCTCGCTTAAATTACCGAGTTTGACTTTTACTATAGGGTACATTCCACCCTTAAGTGCTTCTTCACATTCCCGATCCATGATTTGAATCATTATTCTCCGATCCATATCGAATTCGGGTTGACCGCTATGCATGTGGTAATTCGAATTCGATGTTGGGTTCTCCCAATTCTTCATCCAAAAGCAAAGTCCATTTCATCTATTTTGGCTTTATTGGATCGTATCGCCTTTTTCTACACTATCAACGCGTTGTGCATCTTTTACCCATGCATCGTCTATTCTCCTTCGTTCGCTTGTTTCTTCTTTCAAATTTGATCTTTGATTTTAAATTCTCGATTCAACTTTAATATCTTACACCTTGCCAAAGCGTGATTTTGTTCGAGCATCACATATCGGGTAACCCAATTTTGAATTGTTGTATCCCTTTGTTCCACGACCATTTGCCGTTCTTCAACCTGTTCTTCTAGCTCACGAACACGATTTTGTAATTCTAAGTTTTGATCATAAATTTCTTCTAACCAATTCTCCTCGTGTTCTCTCTTCTTCCTCTTCTTCCTCACTCTCAACCGCTACCAAGAACTAGCTGGGTGCAACAATTAGTTCTTCATTCACTACGTGGATATCTCTAATTTGTTCCTCGTCTGACACAACATTAACCTGATTAGTGATTAAAGGTGTCACAACGGTAACATTCACTCCATTGTGAATATTTCCAGCTGCCATTTCCAAACACTGCCACAACACAAGGGTTAATTAATATATTAAATATTATCCCTATACTCTGACCGACCAATTAAATAACAAATAAACTTAGTTAGGTCATACTAGCGAAGGAATTCCTTGTCTCTCCCCTCCTAGTTCTTATCTCGCATCTTAGACAGGGATCATATCCCTAAGCTCTGATACCAACTGTGATGCCCCCAAAATTAGGTATACGTCACCCATCTTGGGTCGCCACTTACATGGTACATAAATTCAAATACAAACTTAATTATACATCTGTCGTGTAACATACGACAATACATAAATTGAGAGTTCTAATAGGAATATTGTCATTTAGACAATATCCATACTCAAGGAGTCCTCATTACATTTATTGTCACACTTATTTAATGAGTAATAGTGAGGACTACTAATGCTATCTTTAGGACCATCACTCGTTTCCCCGACTCGTCCCAGCTATATTCTCATTTCCTGAAGAGAACAGTGAAAGAAAGGGTGAGCTCAACTAGCCCAGTAAGAAATATTATAACTAAGATAATGCAGAATGAATTATCAATAGTCTTCAACAATGTTAAACTGATAAAATACAATAGACAACCAGTTTAACTGCAGCGGAATATGCAATCCATTAAAAGAGTCAAGTAGAAAATAAAGTCTACTATCTTTTAGGTTTTAAAAGGTTTTCATCATTTTTTATCACTAAGACTCAGTTTAATGAATAAACCACAATATCTAATCATCCTCGCACTACCTGTTAAGGATTTTCATCAAATTATCAATGGTCATGACTATACCGAATCACCCCTGGTCATAATCATACCAAAAACTATCCATCACTGCATTACAGGCCACTGAGGACTTTTGTCACATCATTTATATCAAGCCATGATTATACCGAATGAACCCTGGTCATAATCATACTAAGTTCATCTATGCACGTAAGCCAAAGATAACTTTCAACATAATATAAACATGAGGATGATGACAATGATATAAGAATTCAATAAAACAAGTTCAAGAATTAATTTATCTAGGAATTATTAACGTCCAAATTGTCAACAAGATACTGTTTTGTAGAGTAAAATTCAAGAATGATCAGAAGAATATTTCCATGAAAAGATACTGGATGAAGCGCAAATATCAAGGATATTCCACTAATTTCATGGAGTATAATCCAAAGATTTAACCAATGGGTATAATAAAGAATGGAATAACAAAAGAAATCACTACGACACATACGATAGATCAAGACATGCAAGTTATTCCAACGAGAATAATAAATAACGGAACCGGTCCGGCGTAAAATGCATGAGACAGGATATTCCAATAGAATAATAATAAAGAAGCGGAACCAGTCGGGTGTAAAAAACACATGCATGAGGATGTTCCAATGTAATAATAATAAAAAGCGGAACCGGTTAAAATTGTAAAACACATGACATGGATGTTCCAAAATAGAATAATAGAAGAATGTCACCAAGTATAGGGTAAACCACGTATACAGGTTATTCCAACAGAATAAATAAGAATGGAATAACATAAGGATTTCACCAAGTATAGGGGAGTCCGCGTATACAGGTTATTCCAACAGAATAAATAAGAATGGAATAACATAAGTTCTCTTCGTGAATAAGAAAGAATAACACCCCTTATGGGTACAACAAATAATATTCCTTACCTTAGAAGAACTGAATATTGGAAAAGTGAAGTAGAATACTTTTTTCTTTCTTTTCTCTATAGTTTCTCTCTCAGAGTTTCAGGTGAATTCGTAAGAAATAATGAAGGATGAGCTTTTATTTATAGAAAAAGCGAGGGTGGCTCTTGGTCTTAACGAAGGGTCAAAATGACTCTTGGTAATATTGAAGAGACAACTACTATTTGCGAAGGGGTAATTAACCCTTGGAACACCGAAGAGACAGTTAACTCTTGGTAATATTGAAGGGACAACTACTATTTGCGAAGGGGTAATTACTATTGACGAAGGTAATTACTATTAACGAAGATAAATACTATTGAAGAAAGTAATTACTATTGACGAAGGTAAATACTATTGACGAAGGTAATTACTATTCACAAAGGTAATTACTATTCACAAAGGTAATTACTATTAACGAAGGGACTCTTAGATGATGACATATGGCCCCCCATAAAATAATCAAACTTACCACAAACGCCTCATATGAGACTCTTTATATACATCAAGGATTGAATAAATATTACCACAAATCATTTTATTTTTAATCAACACATATTTAATCTTTCAACAATTATTAATCATTTATAACTTGTCGTCTCAATTAATAATTTAATACTATAACATATTATACGGATGATCATTGTGACAATAATTGAATCAATAATATAAGAGATATGACGCACGAATTATTCATGTAGTAATAATTGAGCATAAGGTGAGTGACTTCTCACGTAAGCATCAATAATCAATATCGTGTGCTACTATACAACTACGCGTATTCTTTGTACTTTTTACCACCGGGTAGTTCAACAGCTTTTAACAGTAACACCTCCGTAGTTATTTTTATAGAAAGATAATTTTGTTGTTTTTAACTACGACTATACTTAGTTGTGGGGTCCACCAATGATTTGAGCCATACGAATATTCCCGAAAAAAAAATATTCCCAGAACCAAACGAATATTTTATAACAACTTGCTTACTTTGCAAAATTTATAAATATTACCCACAACTATAACATTATATCAAATTTATTCCATAATATTGAAAAATAATATTTGTAGAAAATTCATCTTTATTTATAAAAGCTGGGGTCTTACAACAGTCATAAAAGTTTGGCTGCACAGGTCTAGTCTTTGGTATTAGCACGCGCGGATCCTGTGTTGGCCACTCACGTTGTGGATCACCAATTCGCAAACAAACTGGTATCAATTTGACCTGCATACACAAAGTAATATATTAATAAAGGATATACATACATAAAAGTATAACACTAACAATAAATATACATACCGCAACTGTAACAAATTCTCTATACATTTGTTGGATGGTCATATACGGGGCATCATCGTATAGAGGGTCAAAGATGGTGACTGCCCATTCGGGCATCGAGAATACAAACAAGATAAAATGCTTGGCATCTTGCGTACACACTGGCATGAATATATACGTGCATTCGTGTAATGGCAGGCCCACATCTGGGTGGACATAAGCTTGACAAAAACTCTCTGCCCCATTCGCTTGGCTTGGGGACACATGATTCTTGCCAAGATGCATGAAGAATGATTCCATGAATCCAAATGTTGCCCACCTTCTAATGCATCTGCGTCTCCGTAATACTCCTCTATCATGCATAATAATAGCATATCTGCGTCCAACGAATGCTCGAAAATCCAAGAATCGTGGCTTAAGGCCTTGAATGCGTCGTGATGCAGCGTATACAATTTTTGCGGATGTATGACAGGAAATATTGGTGGATGAGAAAGTGTGTTCCCAAACAAGTGAGTATTTATAAAATCTATCTTGTATTCCCTCGACTTTTGGTTTAGGAGATTTTTTGCACCATAAGAGATATTTCGTTCCAAACACAGTCTCGAATGCCTAGTTAAATATATTGATAAACATAAAAATATTATTAATAATTATTACTAATATAAATATTTTTAAGTAATAATATTAAGAGTGATTTCATAATAATAACATGAGAATAATGTACCTGTTTACCAGCTTGCTCTATGAAGCCAGTCTCGAATGCCTGGGTGGTCGGACTAGAACTTCGTACCTGAAAATATTAATAATATTACTAATATTACTAATATTAATTGCCTCTTTACAACATAAAATTAAGAGGGAATAATACCTGTAATTCTGTCTGCTCTATGAAGCCAGACTCGAATGAGTAGGATGACACATAAGCCTGGGTGGTGGGGATGTACCCTTCAGCTAGATCTTGGGCCTGAATAATATTAAACATGATAATCACTATTACTATTATTATTATTATTAAGTAATAAAATTAATATTAACATTCATACTCCAATTACCTGAACGTTTGCCTTCTCTGTGAAGTCAGCCTCGAATGAATAAGAAGGAACGTAAGTTTGGTCGTGGGGATGTAACTCTCTCATCCGCATCATTACTTGGCTCCTCACCATTGTTTCTCCTCGACTTGAGTTGTATACCGTAAAGATGGTCCCATACACATTTCTCAACTACATAGTCCGGAGAGGCATCTCAATAAAAGCAAAGCACTTATCAAGTAAGTACTTTGCACTCTCAACCCAATATGTAAGATAAAAGTACAATATTAGTATTATTAATAAACAAGATAATATGTATTAGTATTTAAGGCCTAAAAATATGCAAATGTTAGTGTACCATTTGTATAAGATGATGTTCTTTGGTCGTAAGCGATCAGGGCTCGTATGTAGGGTCAGGTCACCTTCCATCGAGGCGATGCGATTTTCTATGTGTGATCTTCCTATACCAAGCCATGTATGAATCAATTTTCACATAGTTGGCAATTTCATATCTTCTTTGTCCCTTCAAATGCTCCATGTAAGCCTCCCGATGTGCGATGTACACTCGCCTCAAGGCCATCTGATCAACAACGACAAATCTATCTTCTTTTTCCTTTCCAAGTTCTTTATGATTTTCACGGAGATGGTATACATTGTAAGAACCCATACTTGTCTCATCACCACAATACGGCATCCGGTATTCTACAATATCAAAATGGATCGAGGGATTCTACCGGATCCCAACAATCTTCCTTCAAAATTAAATCCATTCATATTGTGCCGTCCCACCCGCGTAAGGCGCCCAAACTACTTTGCCATTCAAATTTGGACATCTAACTCCCTCAAGAAAATTTCAAATGATGATGGGGATTTTGTAAATCTATCGGGAATTGTGATTTTACGAGTATGCCCACGCTAGGCCCTAGGTAACCATGGCTCGTGATTGAGGCCGGGGTTAGGTCTTCCAATTATTATACGCTCAAACGCCCAAATTTGTAAAAAAAGAGTGACACAACCATTAATATATTTCGCCCCTTTCAGTGGCGCGTATATATAAAGACCTATACAAATAGCCCAACACACATTTGCACCCCAAGAATACGTTACGGTTTTCAAAGATTAGCAATAAAATACATATACAGGATGAAAAAGTGTTTTTATTTCTAGTGGGGAACAATATTGCTTCATACTGACCAAAGAATATAGGCCTTTGTGCATCGACCAACAATTTCCTTACTTTCTTTAGGGGACTATTATTAAAATCTTCAGCCGCAACCATAGCAATGAAATAAATAGCGCTTTTTGATTCTGAAATTCAGCAGACTACTTCACTGCAAAACATTCTTTAAAATTAGCGATGGAGTGTCAAATAATGGACAAGTTAAGGGCTTGCCAACTCACCTAAGAACCCAAGAATGAAATGTACATCTTCTAAAGTGATTGTAATTTCCCCACAATTTAGGTGAAAACTATTGGTCTCCGTGCCATCTCTCCACCAAGGCGGACACGAGCCCAATGTCGGTTTAATGGTACAATCGGGATGACAAAAAATTCCAAACCCACATTTTTGTAAAAATATTTTTTGAGATTTTGTTAATATCCATTGATCGTATTTTTTCGGTTAATTGACATGAGAGTAGTCTTCCCTGTCTTTCCGTCATATATATCATCAAACATACATGATTTTGTTGATCGTTAAAGACACTTGGGTCAATTGGTCCATAACTCCAACTATCCATCTAAGTACTAAAAAAAAAAAGCAGAAAAGGTTTTTCATATTGTTTAATAACTATGTAACACAATTATATCTATATCCCATTAATCGGAAAAATGACTTCATTTTAAACTAATTTCAATAATTCTTTTTTGCACATATTCATAATAATTAATCATTTTTTAGTAGACATTCATAATAAAATAACTCACTATATTTTATCAAAATAAACATTCATAATAAAATAAAACAATACTTCATTGCAAATATTAAACAAATAATTTAATTATCGGTCAAAAATTATAATAACTACTTCACCACAAAATTATATAATTACCAAACACATAAATCACATGCTAAAAAAATTAAACTCACATGCATATATGTATACATAGTAATAATTGATAATTTTCCTTTAAAGTTTAAACTTCTATATTTTTAGACATACATTTTAAAAAAATAATTATAATATTTGAAAAATAAATCTTATCAAAATAATATTTGAACCTGAAAATTTGTAGATAATCCGGTTGCTTGCAAATTGTGGTTGATGGTGAATTTCCTGCAAAATTTTTCTCACAAAGAGTTCTGTTTTGCTGCTTGAATGGTATATGATTTAAGCGAGGAGGAAATCTTTGTGGCGTGGCGTAAAATGGAGAGGAGCGACAATGGGTTAAAAAGTGGGGAGCCTGCCGCTATAAGCTGTAGCGGTAAGGCGTAAAATTCCGTGCTCTGTCGTTTGGGCTTCCGTGCGTGATTTTGGCTTTCGTGTCGTTTTGGTATCCGTGCCGTGGTCTGATAGTCAAAGAAAAAGTGCCGCTGGAGCCTGTAGCGGCAGGGGGTATACATTTTCCAACATTAAATCGGGGGCAGCTTCGTAATTACGCACGCGTTTTGGATTTAATTGACTGCCGCTACAGGCTCTTGCGGCAGGACGTTACTTAAATAAAATCCCAACCGCTCATCGCACAGATCAACGATTATCAACTAGGTTGCTGCACAGTGCTTTTAGCAAACGGTTGCCACGAATATTTACCCATATATATATATATATATATATATTATAGGACGATTCTAGACCAAAATAAAAAGTTGGCAGACAGCCCTGCATTTTTTCTTTTGAAAGTCGTGGTGGACTTGCATCGAAATTGATGAAGTGCATTTCTTTTTTCCAAGAGTATTTGTGCTAAGACAGTTTGCAAACTTCAAAGTTTGGAAACTCAGCTATGACAAATAATCAAAGACTGAAGTATAACAAAATCAAATATTCAGATCAATCAAGGTTCCTTCCGTCGAAAATGCGAACAAGGTTACTGAGAGGATCTCCTAGATTTCAAACCGCTTGGTTAAAAACTTTGTTCTACTTTGGTCCAAAACCATCTTGCAGTTTAGAAGTGGATGATGAGGATGTTCTCGTGTAACAAAGACGGCGTGATGCAGAAGCAACACAGAGACATAGATGTTGGTAACCAAACTTTCATACTAAGGTAACCAAACTGTTATATCAAAGTAACTAATCAATCTCCACACTTTTAATTTTTTCTTAGTGCAGTTGGTAACCAAACCTTTATACCAAGGTAACCAATTCAGTTTTATTGGGTTACAAATTAATTATAAAAAAATTTAAGAACAGTCTCCAAGTGTTACGTGCAGATGGTCTCCGAAATATCATGTATAAGTTTCCATTTATGTAGCTGTTAGTTACTTATAAATAACCTTTTAAAAATAAAATTATTTTGAATATAGTGCAGTTGGTAACCAAACCTTCGTACGAAGGTAACCATTTCGATTTTGTGGGTAACCAAAATTCATAAAAAAATTTGTTCGTGATTTGCTCTTTGTTGTTATTTATCTCGAATTCGTTTTGGATCTTCTTGATGGTTTGGTAACTCAGACTTCTTAATTTTTGATTTGTTTTGGTAACTTCAAATATATTTTAACTTCTAAATATGTGTCGCTTTGCAAGACATTTTTGTCCCATCTCTCTCGTGACTTACACACTTGAGATGCAGTCATGCAAAGATCGGAGAAGCGATGGCCATGGGCGACCTTCCAATTGAGAAGATACAAATATCGGGACCCACACTCTCCTCTCTCATCCATCGCGTCTCCTCCGCCTTCGGTGACATAGGCGGCCTCCTCTTTGGCTCCGTATCCTATATTACTCCTTTCAATCTCTCCGATGATTCCTCCGCCGCCGGCGCAACTATTCCAGACGAAAATTCTCCATCTCTCATCGCAGTTATTTGTTGTTAGATTCAAATATTTGAATTTGAATTATTAATTATGGCAGTTATTTGTCCCTTGATTTTAGGTTTCCTTATTAATATGGATTGTACTATTTTTGTAATATGGGTCCTAATTATATTCTTTTTATAATTATTTAGTTGATGCACTTTTCTTGTAATTATTTTCTATTTGTTGTATAGTTATGTAAAGCACCCTTTAATTTTGGGTCCTTTACATAAGTATACAACAAATAAAAAGTAATTACACTATTAGTGCATCAACTAAATAATTACAAAAATAATAATCTTCTCATATTTATTTACAATATTAATATCCTTAATTTAGGGAAACACTCATCCGCTTATTCTCTTTCTCTCCTTACCTACTCTCTCTCCTCCCTTTTGTCCTCCTTTCTTGGTCAGTCATACTTGCCATGGTCGTCGTTGCCCTTGTGCCGTCATTGCATGCCATTGCCGCTTCAACACCTTGAAGATGTAGATCTTGTAAGTCTTCTTCTTCTTCTTCTTCTTCTTCTTCGTCCTCCTCATTCGTGGCGGTCTTTTTCCTTCGTCGTCCTTGCCATAACACACATTAAAGTTGTAGATCTATAGATCTTGAAGATGTAGCCACCATGGACGCCGATCTCCTCATTTTAGCTACTAGTTTATTGCTTCAACACCTCCGCTTCTTCTTTTTTTTTTCGTCCTCCTCATTCGCCGTCATGCATATGGCGTACGCGATCTCTCATCCATTACCGCCACAACAATCCGTAAATTAAAAGGAGAAGAAGATAAATTTTTAGTGTGATTGGTAGCCAAACATTTATACAAAGGTAACCATTTTAGTTTTTTGTGAGTAACAAGAGAAATTTCAAAGGTCTTTGTTGGTAACCATTTTTGTTTTTGTTAGTTACATTTGTATTAAGGTTTGGCTACCAACTGCACTATGAAAAAAAAATCTATAATAGATTTTTTAAAAATAAATTAGTAACCTAATAATATTGTATTGGTTACTTTGGTTTGAATGTTTGGATACCAACCTGTCATTTTATGAAAAAAATCGTAATGTCCATATTGTACTACCAATCCTTCTTTTCTGATTCAAGCAAACTTTGTATATATTGTAAATAGAGATGAGAGTTGGGCGCTTTTATTTTTTATTTTCTCTTCTTCTTCTTCTTTAACAATGGTCGTGGTCGGTTATGGATGCCAGTTATGGATGATTATGAAAAGTAGTTTAGGAGGAGGGATAGAGGGAGGGAGAGAGAGAGAGAAAGTAAAACACATCCCATAATTAAAGGAATTAAAACACATCCCATAATTAAAGGAAGCATAAATATGTACTAATAATGAAAATAAAATTTTAAAAATATTAATTGTGTAAATATTTAATGAGTGCACTTTTCTTGTAATTATGTTTTTAAATGTACTATAAAATGTAATTGTTCCTTTAATTTTTAACAAAGCCCAAAGTTGGTTGGGCTCAATGTGCCTAATCTTGCTCGACTTCGGTCTAACTTGTGAAAAAAAGTTATCCTTTTAATTTAAAAGCCATGGTTTGATAAATCCTTGCCTTCTTTTTCCATTCCATGCCATAGGCCCAGAGCAACTTTTGGTCCATAATTTTTCATTTGTTTGCTGAAACTCAATATCTAGTCTTTGTTTGCTTTTGCAACTTGTTAGGGAAGTCTAGATTCCAACTGCTTCCTTCCTTCCTTCAACCAAATTAGTAATTTACATGGACTATTACAAGGGTAAATACTCTTAACAAGTATGCAGCAGATATATCTGAAGGAAGAGAGGCTGCTGGCTGCATACTTGGGAGCCACAGGGCTGCTCCACTGCATATAATCACGGGGACCACATTTTTTGACATATATAATAAGTTAAAAGTAAAACAGTAATATTGGATTTATCTTATGTGACTTGTAATTAATTTAGCACATTAATGGTTTGATGATGTCTAATCAAGAGATAATTAGTCATTATCACTATAAGAAAAAGACTTTTATGCAATCACACATCAACGATAGAATACGGTCGCCAATGGACATTACCGAACCGCGATAATGATTCTTATTAAGGGTCGTACATAATTTGGTACATTTCATGACATCAATAACCAATAACCATGCATCGAATATAGTAACATCGAATGAAGATACATTAGCGGATTCGATTTTGTCGCTAAGTTGAGTCCTGCATGTGAGTCGGTGCGAGGTGACGTGGCCCACGTATCGGATGACCAACATTAGCGGATCGTGATCATTAATCGACTCAAGACATGCGGTTGTTAATTGTTTGTTTTGTTGATTTTTCAAAATTTTTGTTCCTACTTTATATCCCAACACACAACAATATATCAAAATAAACCAACATTCATACAAATTCATCGATATAACCATCCATATACAATATAATAATTAAAACAAACACGGTAATATAAACATTCACACATACTATATATATAAACAAGAACCGTTCTAGTAAAACTCATATACAAATGTCATAAAGTACAATTCGCATACATTCAATTATTCAGTCGGTAAAAATAATAATCAAATGTCGATTGACAAGATATATAAAGAGGGAATACAAATGCCTTCACGGATCAATATCGTCTAGATGGGGCTGTAACAAAAAAAAAACAAAAAACAAACTTGTATTATTGAATATAAAATTAAACTAAACATTAGTAGTCGCTTATATTGTTGATCATTATTAGACCATTTTCTTATAGTGTATAATTAACATTACTATTATTATAACTTCACCAAGTGACTATTAAACAAATGTGTGAATATAAGAAAAGATTAATTATGAAGATCCACATTAATCGATTTGGATAGTGCAAAGCAAAAAAAGTTCACATTACACATGCCAACATAATGTCCCCATTCTTGCGGCGAATTAGGATCCTCTCCATTTCAAATAAATTGAAGAGTCTTTATTTCATGGTCCAAATTTAAAATGTGTTAGAATGTGACATCATGATGAGAGAGATGATAATTAGCATTGTACAGAGAATGAAAACTCCCCATAAAATGGAGAGAATCCTAATCTCATCTCGGCCGTTGCTTTTTAACTGTAATTCTCATAATTTTTCAAAGTCTAGCTAATTAACAAATTAAGTATAAAATCTTAGATAATTAAAATGTTAATGATTCCGCTTTTAAAAATCAACAATTCCATCCAGACCCCAATTATCAAAACATTTAATAGTCAGAGTATATATCCCCACAAATCCTACATTGCTTTCAGCACAAGAATCATTTGCACAGCTAATTCAAAAAGTTTAAAGCTAGTTTCTGATCATGTTTATAAAGGTTTGTCGTTCACAATTTTATTTTAAAATAACAATCTCGTCTCAAAATTAGACATATAATCTTTAAAAATAATGATTTTTATCTATATGTTTTTTTTTATTTTCAAATATACACCGCTAATATTAGCTAATAATTTATTACTGATATTGATAGTAAAAAGAGTAATGACAAATTAAGGAGCAACTCAACTACATCTTATTTTCAATTTCTTCAAATATTATTTACTATTTAAGCAGAAGCATTTCTCTCTCTCTCTCTCTCTCTCTATATATATATATATATATATATATATATATATATAGTATGGATCGAAGCGTTATATTAAATAGCATTCAAGCCCTTAAATAGCGTTCTTTTATCAAAGCAGCGTAGTTTTGTAAATACAATGCAGTGGCATTTTGTAAATACTATGCCGCGTGAATGCTAACGCTATTTAAGTGAATGCTATTTATTTATAACGCTTATTAAGAGAGAATCTTCTAATGATATATATATATATATATATATATATATATATATATATATATATATATTTGGTTTGTATAATGAATAAAAATGTTCGCTATAAATTAAATGTTAAATTTAAATTAAGGATTAAAACTTTTAGTTGCTCAATTATGTATGACTGTATTAATTAGTAAAAGATAAGAAAAATAATTATTTTTAATTGGGGATCGATGAAAGAAGAAAAATACATATGTATCAAGTTGATTGTGCAGGGCAAATTAAATTCTAAAGAACTTTAAATTAAAATTAAACCCCATACTCCCACTAGTTATTTATTTTTAAAATTTTAAAACTTAGATTTTAAAAAAATATACAGTCGGAAGCATCCCAAATAATTGTAGACAAAGTATGATGTTTATATATTCCACATGTTCCTATACATACATACTCATCACGCATGCATGGTTATTATCATGGTGAGGTCTATCCTATGGATAAATATTTTAATATACATGAATATGTGTGTGTAATATGCAATTATGCATATCTAATTAAATATTTCTTCCATTAATTTCGGTATATACAAACACACATACATTCTAGTTAGTAACAAATGTATAAAGAAAAAAGAAAAAGAATTATTTTGTTTGGGCCGGCCTGTATGAAAGTACTAAATTATCCATCTTAAATAATTTGGACATAAACCAATTATGTAAATCATTAATTTGCAGGGTTACATGCATGCATGGCAAGAACTTTATTATTTAACTTTAATCTTTCATTTTGCCCATAAAATGATGATACTGAATGCGTGTTCTTTTTTATTTTTAGTTTTTAATGTTGTTGTTTTCTCATGTACTTGAAGTACTTGTATACCTACATATAATACACAACTACTGTTTGCTAAAATGAACTCAACAAACTAGCTGTGTGCTAACATAAGCCTAACCGTAAACATTTTTAATTTATTAGTATTCCCTCTGTTACTTAATATAAGTCATTTTAAAATTGTACACACGTATTAAAAAAATAATTGTATAATATTAAATATAATATTAATTGTCTATATTATCTTTGTATCGGATAAAAATAGTGTAAGACCCCATTTTTTTGAATAAAAAATAAATTTTCTATAATTATCATTTTTGAATATTATGGAATGAATTTGATATAATAGTTGTGGGTAGTATTTATAATTTTTGCAAAGTATGCAAGTTGTCATATTATATTCGATTGATCGAAAAATATTCTATTTGTCACGGAATATCCAAATGACGACAAGACAATCATTAGTGGACCTTATTAATGTAAATTTTTTGTCGGATGAAGAAAACGACAAAAAATATTTTATTGAAAATAACGACGAAAGTTTTACTGAATTATCTTTGTTGAACTACTCTCGGTAGTAAAGAAATAAGAATACGCGTGTGGTTGACAAGTAGTACACCGGTATTGATTATCGATACTTATGTGATAAGTCACCGGTTTTATTTTATTGGTATTATTATTGTAATAAAATGAAAAACTTTTTATATAAAGCAGAATACTTTTATAAAGTTATTCGTTTTATTAATTTAATAAGTAAAATCTTTTTATATAAAATGTAATACTTTTATAAAGTTATCATTTTTATTGTATAATAATTAGAATATATTATATTTTATTATGCATAGTATTTGCATAGTATGCTTACGAGATTTACATAGTAAAATCTTTTATAAAGTTATTTGTTTATTAGATTATAAATAGAATATATATTATTTTATTTAAAAGATTTTGCTTTAAATATGGACCGCTTGATTAAAGTAAATCAATCCTGGATAGTTCAATGAGTTATTTCTTATACGCAATCCATTCTTCTATAAATAAGCTCATTTCTTCATTATTTTCTTACTTAATTCATTTGAACTCTCAGAGAGAAAATTATAAAAGAGAGAAAGAAGAAGAAGTTCGCTAACTTTCTTTTCCTATATCTAATTTTTTTTTTACGGTAAGGGATATTATTCTTTTGTATTCATGAAGAGAACTCCTGTTATTCCATTTCTTATTATTACATTGGAATAACTTGTATAAAGCGAGCTACCTTATACTTGGTGACATTCTTCTATTATTCATCTTTATTATTACGTTAGAATATCATCATCATGCTATACGCTAGATTCGGTTCCGTTTTAATTATTCAGGTTATTATGTTGGAATATCACATCATCTTTATCTGTGGGACGGGTTCCGCTTTTAATTATTTATTATTACATTGGAATATCCCGCTTTGTAAATTTCACCGACCGGTTCCGTTATTATTATTCATTGGAATAACTCATACATGCCAAGTACCGCGTACGTGGTGATTTATTTTGTTATTCCATTCGTTATTATACTACGGTTGGTTAAAATTTTAACTTCTATACTCTATGAAATTAGTGGAATATCCTTGATATTTGCGCTTCATCCAATATCTTTTCATGGAAATATTCTTTTGAGCATTCTTGAATTTTACACCATAAAACCATATCTTGTTGACAATTGGAACGTTATTGGTTCCTGGACAAATTAATTCTTGAACTTGTTTTATTGAATTCATATATCATTGTCATCATCCTCATATTTATATTATGTTGAAAGTCATACATGGCACGTAGGTGCATAGATGGACTTGGTATGATTATGACCGAGGATTATTCGGTATAATCATGGCCGTAATGTTACAAATGATGTGATAAAAGTCCTCGTTCGCCCGTAGAGTGCATTGATGGACAAGTTGTTGGCATGATCATGATTATTGATGAATACACAAATATCCTTGGCCCGTAGTGCATGGAATTTGTTGTCGTGACCCTAATGAATATCCTTGGCCGTAGTGCAGGGATGATGTGGATTATTTATTTAGCTGAGTCTCAGCGATAAAAGTGATGAAAAACTTGTTAAATCATAAATTTAGTAGATTTTATTCTTTACTTGACTCTTTTAATGGATTGCTTGTTCCGCTGCAGTTAAACATGATGTCTATTGTATTTTATCAGTTTAATATTGTTGGAGACTAATGATAATTTATTCTGCATTATCTTAGTCATAATATTTCTTGCTGGGCTAGTTGAGCTCACCCTTTCTTTCACTGTTCTCTTCAGGAATTGAGAACGTAAGGGATTTAGAGTGGGGAGCGGAGTGATACCCAGATGATAGCATTAGTAGTCCTCACTATTCATTAGATAATGTGACAATAAATGTATTGAGGACTTATTTGTGTTTGAATCTTATCTAGATGACAATATTCGAGTTAAAACTCATTGTATATATTTTGTCGTATCTTACATTGTTGTATAATTAAGTTGTATTTGAATTTTGTACCATGTATTTGGCGACTCAAGATGGGTGATGTATACCTAATTTTGGGGGCGTCACGGTTAGTATCAAAGCTTAGGGATATGATCCTGGCTAAGATGTGAGACAAGAACTAGGTGTGAGAGGCGGGGAATTCTTTATTTAGTATGACCTGCTAAGTTTATTTGGTATTTAATTGGTCATACGAGAGTATAGAGATAATATGTGATATGTTATTTAACCCTTGTTTTGTGGGCGATTTAAAAATGACAACCGAGAATGTTGAGAATATCAATGGAGCACATGAGACCATTGAGTCTCCACAGATCAATAATCAGGATAATGTGCATCAGGAAGGCGACAATCCTCAGGCAAACAACAACACTGACCAAATGATGAACGATGGAATGTTTAGAGGCTTTATGCAATTCATGCAAAATCGGTATGCAAGAAGCGGCTCTCTCGTCAAAATACTGGTGGAAACAACTGGCAACTCTTGACGGTCACCATTAAGCGATTCAAGGAACTGGGACCACCGAGTTTATGGAGAGTCAAAACCACTTAAAGGCGGAGACGTGGATAAAAGCAGATTACCAAGATATTTGATGTCTTGGGATGCTCCGAGAGGAACAAAAGGTGTAAGACCCCACTTTTATAAATAAAGATAAATTTTCTATAAATATTATTTTTGAATATTATGGAATAAATTTGATATAATGTTATAGTTGTGGGTAATATTTATAAAATTTTTGCAAAGTAAGCAAGTTGTTATAAAATATTCGTTTGGTCTGGGAATATTCTTTTATCGGGGAATATTCGTGACGACGGCTCAATCATTAGTGGACCCCCCTAACGGAAGTATTGTCGTAGTTAAAAGCGACAAAATTATCTTTCTATAAAAATAACTACATGAGGTGTTACCGTTAAAACTGTTGAACTACCCGGTGGTAAAAGTACGATGAATACGCGTGGTTGCGTAGTACACTGCAGTATTGATTATTGATGCTTACGTGAGAAGTCACTTAGCTATACTCAATTATTCTACTGATAATGAATCACGCATCATATCTCTTATATTGTTGATTCAATTATTGTCACACAAGATCATCTCGTGATAATATGTTATATTATTAATTGAGACGACAAGTTATAAATGATTAATAATTGTTGAAAGATTAAAATGTGTTGATTAAAAATAAAATGATTTGTGGTAATATTTATTCAATCCTTGATGTATATAAAGAGTCTATTATGAGACGTTTGTGGTAAGTTTGATTATTTTATGGGGGCCCATATGTCATCATCTAAGAGTCTCTTAAATCAATAAGTAATCACCTTTGTGAATAGTAATTACCTTTGTGAATAGTAATTACCTTCGTCAATAGTATTTACCTTCGTCAATAGTATTTACCTTCGTCAATAGTAATTACCTTCGTCAATAGTAATTAACCCTTCACAAATAGTAGTTGTCCCTTCAATATTACCAAGAGTTAACTGCCTCTTAGGTGTTCCAAAGGTTAATTACCCCTTCGTAAATAGTAGTTGTCTCTTCAATATTACCAAGAGTCATTTTGACCCTTCGTTAAGACCAAGAGCCACCCTCAGTTTTTCTATAAATAGAAAGCTCATTCCTTCATTATTTCTTACGAATTCATTAAAACTCTAGAGAGAGAAACTATAGAGAGAAAAGAAGAAAAAGTATTTCGCTACTTCACTTTTCCAATATTCAGTTCTTCTAAGGTAGGGAATATTATTTTGTTGTACCGTAAGGGGTGTTATCCTTCTTATTCATGAAGAGAACTGTTGTTATTCCATTGCTTATTATTCTGTTAGAATAACCTGTATACGCGGTTTACCGTATACTTGGTGACATTCTTCTATTATTACATTGGAACACATCATGCTCGTGTGTTTTACTAGGACTGGTTAAAATCTTTATTATTATTACATTGGAATATCACCATCGTGTGTTTTACACTGCACACGGTTCCATTTTTATTATTCCGTCTTTATTATTCTCGTCCGAATATCCATGTCTCATCTTTATCTGCCGGACTGGTTCCATCATTTATTATTCGCATTTATTATTACTGTTGGAACATCCCGCTCGGTGTGAATTTCACCCGACACCTGGTTCCGTTATTATTATTCTGTTGGAATAACTTTGCTGTCTTTGTCTATCGCATGCATGGTGATTTCTTTTGTTATTCCATTCTTTATTATACCCAAATTAGTTAAAACTTTGACTTCTATACTCCATGAAATTAGTAGAATATCCTCGATATTTGCGTTTCATCCAAAGATCTTTTCATGGAAATATTCTTTCGATCATTCTTGAATTTTACTCTACAAAATAGTATCATGTTGACAATTTGGACGTTAATAATTCTGGATAAAATAATTCTTGAACTTGTTTTATTGAATTCTTATATCATTGTCATCATCCTTATGTTTATATTATGTTGAAAGTCATCTCGTGGCCAGTAAGTGCATAGATGGACTTGGTATGATTATGACGAGAGACTATTCTCGGTGTAATCATGACCGTAATGTTACAAATGATGTGATGAAAGTCATCTCGTGGCACAGTAAAGTGCATAGATGGACTTGGTATGATTATGACCGAGAGACTATTCTTGTAATCATGACCGTAATATTACAAATGATGTGATAAAAATCCTCAAAGGGTCGTGGTGCATTGATGGACGATTGTTGGCATGATCATGACCATTAATGAATACACAACTATTCTTGGCCCGTAGTGCATGAATAATTGTGGTCGTGATATCTTAAAGAATAGCCTTGGCCGTAGTAGTGCGAGGGTGATTCGATGATGTGGAATATTTATTAAAGTGAGTCTCAAACTATAACAAATGATGAAAAACATTTTAAAATCATAAAAGATAGTAGATTTTATTTTCTAATTGACTCTTTTAATGGATTCTTTGGTTCCATTTGTAGTTAAACTTGATGTTCATTATATTTTATCGGGTTTAACACATTTGTAGGCTAATGATAATTTATTTCGCATTATCTTAGTCATAATATTTCTTCTTGAGCTAGTTGAGCTCACCCTTTCTTTCTTTCACCGTTCTCTTGTGAAATGAGAATATAGGCTGGGACGAGTCGGAGAAGCAGAGTAATGGTCCGAGAGGATAGCATTAGTAGTCCTCACTATTACGTGAAATAGTGTGATAATAATTGTAATGAGGACTCCTTTTGAGTTTGTATAATATCTAGTATACAATATTTGTATTCAAACTCATAGTTTATGTCGTATTGCATACACTACGTTATATTAGTAAGTTGTATTTAAATTACGTACCATGTATCGACTACCCAAGATGGGTGATGTATACCTAATTTTGGGGCGTCACGATTGTTCCCTTTGCCACCTTCATGTATTTAAGGAGGCAGATTCTTCGGTGGGAATCAGAAAAGCGTACTCAACCGCCTTGACCGAAGATGACTTGGGAGAAGTTCCAAGAACTCAAGAGTTCGTTCAACGACAAGTACTTTCCGAAAGTATTACATCACATGAAAGAGGTAGAGTTCATCAAGTCGAACAAAACAATATGACCGTGATCGCAAAGACTGAAGCCAAGTTTGCCGAAGTTGTCCCATTTTGCGTCCCATTTGGTTGATAATGAGGAGAGAATGACGAATGTTTTTAAGAGGTTTGAAACACGAGATACGCCAATATCTTATCTCTCATAAACCGTGTGTTTGTATTCGGATGTTGTTAATAGGGCTCGATTATTGGAGCGTGATAATGAGTCATCATCCCAAAAAGATAAAGAACCGCTGCAAAATGATAATACTAGTGAGAGCAGTCACCAAAGCGGTAATAAGCGTGGAGGGAATCAACATGCCAGAAATGGTAACCACTTCGGTGGTAATCATGGCCAAAACAATAAGAATGGACATTTCAAGAAGAGGAGATTCAAAAATGATGGAAAGACGTCAACATCAAGATTTTTGTCGTTAAGGAAGGAGAACGACCACCTATCATATGCTTCAAGTGTGGAGGAGAGGGACACATCGGTCCCAACTGTATGCGATGTCATCCAAAGCATGTTACTGTTGTGGAAGAGAAGGTCACCGCCCGATTTTGTCGCGGCATCAAGACAAGTCCAAATTGGGATGGAGGCATCAAAAGCCGTCATCCCCGAAAAGTCAAAGCTTAGAAGTAGTCAAGAGGAGAACATTTATTGTAACCTCCCAAAAAGCAAGGAACCCGAACGAGGTCATCACATGTAAGCTTATCATAAACTCTAGCGAAGTTTATACCTTATTTGATACCGGTTCTAACCATTCTTTTATTTCTCCCACTTGCGCTCAACGTTTAAATTTGACTCCAGAGAAATTGGATTTTGACTTATCTGTTGAAACTCCATTGGGAGAAACCTTCATAACATCCACGGTTTATAAGTCTTGTTTGGTTCAAATCGGTACCCTCACATTACCTGTCGATCTTATTTCATTAAAAATACTTGCATTTGATGTGATTCTAGGGATTGATTGGTTAACTACTCATCATGCAAAAATTGATTGTTTTCGTAAGGTTGTTAGCTTTCATATTCCTAACCAACCTATTATGAGAATTCAAGCAACCAAACCATTAAAATCAATCACTGTCATCTCAAGCCATAAAGCTATTCGTTTATTAAAAAACGGATGTCAAGCTTTCTTAGCTCATGTCGCGGATCTAAACAAAAATACGTCAATTTTGAATGATATTTCTATTGTTAATGAATTTCCTGATGTATTTCCTGAAGAACTTCGCCTACTACCCAGAGGCGTGAAATTGAATTTTGTATCGACCTTGAACCCGGTACAAAACCCATTTCCAAAGCCCCATATCGAATGGCTCCTATTGAACTTCAGGAGTTAAAGATCCAACTACAAGAATTGTTAGACATTGGCTTTATTCGTCCTAATACTTCTCCTTAGAGTGCTCCTATTCTATTCGTGAAAAAGAAAGACGGGAGTATGCGACTTTGTATTGATTATCGGGAGTTGAATCATGTCACCATCAAAAAATAGGTACCCATTTCCACGTATTGATGACCTGTTTGACCAGTTGTAAGGCGCCAAATACTTTTCAAAGATTGATCTTCGTTCCGGATATCACTAGTTGAAGATTAGAACTGATGACATTCCAAAGATGGCTTTTAGAACTCGGTACGGGCATTATGAATTCCTAGTCATGTCCTTTGGATTGACTAATGCTCCTGCTGCCTTCATGGATATGATGAACCGGGTATTCAAGGAATATTTGGATCACTTTGTGGTAATCTTTATTGATGACATGTGACGCCCCCAAAATAGGTATACCTCACCCATTCTAAGTCGTCAATAACATGGTAAAAAAATAACTACATCTTTATTAATACAAGCCATAAACTGTGAGTTTAAATACAAATATTGTCATCTAGACAATATCCATACCCAACTAAGTGCTCATTACAATTATTGGTACATTATTATACAAAAATGGTGAGGACTACTAAAACAACTTCTAGAACCATCATTCCACACCCTGACTCGTACTCGCTACATTCTCGCCTCTTGAGAAGAAAAATGGAACAACAAGGAAAATGGTGAGCTCAACTAGCCCAATAAAGAATATTATGACTAAGATAATATAGAACAAATTATCGTTAGTCCTCAACAGAAAAAATCGATAGAATATAATGACAACAAGTTTGGATCAATATTCGCATGCAGAAAATAATAATTCATGTAAGAAGAGTTAAGTGAGAGAATGAAATCTACTATTATCTATGAATTTAAAAGTCCATCATCGTATTTTTATCCTCGTAACATCAATCAATACACATCCGAATCAAATATTCATTTTGCACCACGGCCAAAGATATTCATCAGTTGGTCATGTTCATCTCAACACCTGTTCATCTTTGCACCACGGCCAAAGATATTTATAAGAAAATCAACCATCTTTGCACTACAGGCCAAAGATATTCAGTAACATCATCATTTAGGACTGATGATGATGAAAATATTTTTGTTAAACGAATCGGTGAAACAAAAGACAAGGATTAAGGATTAAGGATTCGTAATTCGGTTTATCCATGTCCAAAAATACCTCAATAACAATCATAGTGGAGTAAAATTCAAGAATGATCAAAACATGGATACAATCAAAGCTAGTATCCATAATAGATATTTTGGACAAAAACGAAAATTTAACTTTTTTGTGAATAATGCCGTATTCGTGAATAGTACCGTATACGTGAATAGTAACCCCAACACCAAAAGTTTCAAATTTGATAAAAACTTCAGATCAATAATTCGGCATAATGATATTGAAAGAATAACATCATTACGAAAAAAATAATATCCCTTACCTCGAAAAGGCGAGTCTACTTCGATTAGAATACTTGATATAGTCTTTGAAGGAAACTTGCACTTGAGTATAAGAACACTCAAAGTATCAAAATACTCACAAGAATACACTCGATATATAGAGAGAGAAATAGAGAGAAAACTTCAGTTTCTGGTGTGATTTTCAATTCTAACATAAGCACCCTATTTATAGGAAAATGCTTAGAACACTAAAGTAGAAAATTTAATAAAATATTAATATATATATTATAAATTCCTTAGCCCACTTTCTTAGATCTGAACTCAGCCATTTATATCACATGCAAGACCCACAAAAAACGTTTTTCTTAAAATAATTAACTAAAACTCCCAAAAATCAATTATTTCAGAACTCCGGAACTTCAATAATTCACAATAAATAGCCATTTTATCAAAAAAAATTCGAACCTCATGTCTTTTCCATAGGAAATCCCATTATCTACAACTTTGCAGAAGAAAGTTTTTCCAAATTCCAAACAAAAATTGACCGAAATCCACAAACCAGGCGATTTCTGAGTTATAATCAAATTTCTATCGATAATTGGGTCTCACCGACACACAAAACATGTGTTAATCATTTAATGCCATAAAATACTCTTCCTCCTCTCATATACTCATATATCCCACATTCATTGTAAAAATATCACCATCGATATATTATTAAAATAATATATTTAATCAATTATTTTATCGAAAAAGATAAAATATTAATTTTCAACAATTGTCACATTAAATTTTTTTTTCATCTATATCCACATAAAATTAATATTTTTTTCATCATAAAAATTAATAATTAATTATTCATAAATAATATTACAGAATCATATTACTGACAACCAGGCAGTTCCCAGGAAAGAGGGGACTTTCCAATAAGGATATCTCTCTTCTTTGCCGTAGCAATGATTAGATGATCAAACTTCTCCTTGTATGCGAACTTTCTAGATATTGCCAATAATGTTATCTAATAATATTATTGAGATAATATGAATTATTGCTCTGATAATAGAAAATATTGTACAGTGACAATTATTAAAACAACAGTAATATCAACGTAGCAATTATTGAATCAATAGAATATAATATTGAACAGTAATTATCGTAACAATTATTGAGTAGTGCCCTTCTTTACGTAAGAATCAATAATTGGTGCAATACGTGCGTAAGTGTCTTCTTGCAACAACGCCAGATTACTTATGTTTTAACCAAGGGTATTCCAACAAGATAATTGGTAACAACTACGTCGTTATTTATAACCAACTTATTCTTATCGTTTTCTTCATCCAATCGCTTTCCGTTATGGGGCCCACACAAGGCTGCGCCGTCGTACGAATATTCTCCGATAAAAATGAATATTTTATAACCACTTGCTTATTTGAAATATTTGCGCATTTTACTCATAACTAACTACATTAATTAAATCAACCCTTACTATTTCAAGATAATAAATAGAGGAAAATTTCAATATTATTAATAATAAGTTGGGGTCTTACAACCTCCCCTCCTTATGAAATTTCGTTTTCGAAATTGATGTATGTACCTGGTGTTTTGAAAAGGTGAGGATACCTCGCTTTAATTTCTGTTTCCAACTCCCAGATCATTTCCTCTATAGCATGGTTTCTCCACAAAACTTTAACTTGTGGTATGACCTTCGTGCGTAGGATATGCTCCTTCCTATCTAAGATCTTGACAGGTACCTCTTTGTACGTTAAGTCTTTGGCTATCTCGTATGGTTCTAACTCAATAACGTGGTTCAGGTCTTTTACATATTTACGAAGTACAGATATGTGAAACACATTATGAACACGAGACATACTCGGAGGTAACGCGAGTCTATAGGCTACATTTCCTACTCGATCAAGAATTTGAAATGGTCCAATAAATCGTGGTTTGAGATTTCCTCTCTTCCCGAATCTTGTAACTCCCTTCCATGGAGCTACACGCAATAATACATGATCCCCAATATCAAATTCCACGTCCTTTCGATGAAGATCCGCATAACTCTTTTGTCGGTCCTGTGCCATTTGTATACGTTGTCGAATCATTTGGATCTTTTTCGTAGTCATACGTACCAAATCGGGTCCCAACAATGTTGCTTCCCCAACCTCATCCCAACATACTGAAGAGCGACACTTTCGTCCATACAATGCTTCAAATGGGGCTACACCTATACTTGTCTGATAACTGTTGTTGTAGGAGAATTCCACCAATGGTAAATACTTATCCCAACTCCCTTTGAAGTCAGGACACGAGTCTTAATAGATCTTCAAGAGTTTGGATGATCCTCTCTCGATTGTCCGTCTGTTTGAGGATGGTATGCGAACTAAATCAGAAATCCGTGCCCATAGCTTTTTGTAAGCTAACCCAAAATCTTGAAGTAAATCTTGGGTCACGATCCAAAACTATGGATACTGGCATGCCATGCAATCTCACAATCTCATTCACATACATACTAGCAAGACGTTCAAGGGAATAAGTCTCCTGTATCGGCAAGAAATGAGCAGACTTGGTTAATCTATCAACAATAACCCAAATAGCATCGATGCCTTGAGAAACCGTAGGAAGACCCGTAACAAAATCCATGGTAATGTGTTCCCACTTCCATTTCAGAATCTCAAGTGGTTGCAATGGACCCTTGGGTACTTGATGCTCCGCCTTTACACGTTGACAAGTTAAACACGTCGAGATAAACTTTGCAATCTCTCTCTTCATATTGTTCCACCAAAATGTATGTCGAAGATCACTATACATTTTGGTACTTCCGAGATGGATCGCATGAATGGTGTATTGTGTGCTTCCATCATAATCTTGTACTTCAAATCGAGTCGTTAGGAACACAAAGTCCAGGTGGACTCAAAGTATTCCGCTTCATCGATTCTCGCTTCTAGAATAACACCTTCAGTACTTTCTTCTTCATACGCATCGACCGATTCGGTGGTTTGAGCAACCTTAACTTTTCTATTAAAGTTGGCTCTGTCGTATACTTGACATCATCGCTTTTCGTTCCTGCATATGATCTTCTACTCAACGCGTCAGCTACCACGTTCGCTTTTCCAAGATGGTATTGAATAGTGTGGTCATAATCTTTCAACAACTCGAGCCAACGTCGTTGCCGCATTTTGAGTTCTTTTTGAATGAAGAAATATTTGAGGCTTTTATGGTCTGAATATATCTCCACTTTCTCCCATATAGATAGTGCCTCCAAATCTTTAAGCAAGAAAACGATTTATTTGCTAACTCTAGATCATGAGTAGGATAATTCCTCTCATTTTCTTTAAGTTGTCGCGAGGCATAGGCTATGACTTTCCCATATTGCATGAGAACACATCCTAACCCTTTGCCCAAAGCATCGCTGTAGATAACAAATCCATCCGAACCAGATGGTATTGTTAGAACAGGTGCCGAAATAAGTCTCTTCTTAAGCTCTTGGAAACTCTTTTCGCATTCCTCGCTCCAAACGAATTTTGTATCCTTCCGAGTTAGCTGAGTTAATGGAGTAGCGATTCAAGAAAACCCTTCCATGAATCTCTGATAATAATCAGCTAAGCCCAGAAAACTACGTATTTCGATTACTGACTTAGGTTGCTCTCAACTGTGACTCATATCCTAATCTTGGATAGCACATCACAATGGCACCTATCAGTTTACTACCGCACAAATATGACATCCCCTACAGAGAGTCTGGCTTCGGTGCATTCCACAAAGGAAGTCACCAGATAGAGGCTCGGGTACCAACTTCTATAGTTGGGTTTTTAACTCCTGAAGTTCAATAGGAGTCATTCGATATGAGATTTTAGAATTGGGCTTTGTACCGGGTTCAAAGTCGATACAAAATTCAATATCACGCTCTGGGAGTAGGCCAGGAAATTCTTCAGGAAATACGTCAGGAAATTTACTAACCACAGAAATATCATTCAAATCTGACGTATTTTTGTTCAAGTCCATGACATGAGCTAAGAAAACTTGACATCCGTTTTTCAATAAACGAATGACTTTATGGCTTGATATGAAAGTGTTTGACTTCAAATGGTTTGGTTGCTTGAATTGAATAATGAGGTTGCTTAGGAATATGAAAACTAACAACCTTACGAAAGCAATGAATTTTGGCATGATGAATAGTTAACCTTAAAATCACATCAAAAGCAAATATCTTTAAAGAAATAAGGTCAATGAGTAATGTGATAGTGCCAACTGAATCAAGCAAGATTTCTAAAGCGGTGGATGAAATGAAAGTTTTCTAGCTGAGTCTCCATGAGATAGGTCAAAGTCTAATTTCTCCGTAGTCAAGTTCAAACGTTGAGCCAAGTAAAGAGAGATAAAAGAATGGGTAGAAGCCGGTATCTAATAAGGTATAAACTTCGCAAGAATTTATAATTAACTAACCCGTGCTAACCGTTCGGGTTCCTCGCATTCGACCGGTCATAACAAACGCTTCTTCCGAGGCTATTGACTTGACTTTTCTAGAAACGACCTTTTGAGTCACCACCCATTGGACTTGGTTTTCGCTATCTGCATAATCATCGAAAGCGATATGTCCTTCCTTTCCACAATTATAACATATCTTGAACTGTTGTGGACAGTTTGGGCTGATATGTCTTTCTTTCCCGCACTTATAGCATATGACCGGTGGTCGTTCTCCTTCCTTGGAACCAGTTATTGCTGGCGCTGACGTCTTCACATGGTCGTTGTTGAATCTCCTCTTTTTAAAATCTCCTCCCGACTCGCTTCTTCTATTCTCATGGCCGTGATTACCACCAGAGTGGTTACCACCTTTTTTCGTATTCTTCTTTCTCCGCTGGTTATCATTGTTTTGATGGCTAACATCACTAAATATGATCCTGGTTATGGTCCCCCTCGGTTGAGCGTACTCGTTATCTCGCTTCTAACAATTGAGCCACATTGACAATATCGAATAGAGAGAAAATTTATGAGAAATGAGATAATCTTGGCGTATCTAGGGTTTCAAACCTATCAGAAACATCCGCGTCATACGTTCCTCATTCTCCACCAAATGAGGTGCAAACCTGGATAACTCTGTAAATTCGCCTCGTACTGGGACACCGTCATGTTGTTTTGTTCCAATCTAATAAATTCTACCTCCTTCATATGACGAATACTTTCAGGAAAGTATTTGTCATTGAACAACTTCTGAAATGTCTCCCAAGACATCTTTGAAGTGGTAAATTTGGATGGAGTACGCTTCACTGATTCCCACCAATGTCTGCCTCACCACGGAACATAAAGGTGGCGAATGGAACCTTCTGTTCCTCTGTGCATCCCAAGACATCGAATATCTTGGTAATTTGCTTGACCCACGTTTCCGCCTTGATCGGATCCGGTTTTTGAAAGTAGTATGCACACAAGCCAATCATGTTTGATGATAAAGCATATACTTTGTAACAATCTTATTCATTTATTAATAAAAAGTATTAATTTATTAAAGGCTTTTAATTATCTACATGATGCTATTTTATAATATGTGACAAACCCATAGTTTTAAGCAATGCTTTTAGAATAATGATGATGATCATTCTAATGAGATCTAAATTCTTAGAAAGCTTAAAACTAAAATAGTTCCCAATCATTGGATTACTAAATTGGGGATTAGTGAATCCGGATAGATTGAGTACATCGTTAACTTGCTTTCATTGGATGAGGATGATTGATCTCTATGATCATTTATGTGGAGACACTAAAAGCAAGTATGTAGGTGCTTTATTAGAGAATAAGTTCATTGAAGCGTGGCTCGCTAAGGAATACCTAATGGAGTTTTACTTGCTTTTGTCGATAGGAATTCTGTAGTGATAGTAAGTCAAGTGATCCTTGGACTTGAGATCATCATATATATCTTGTGTATGATGAGTTATACTTTGACTTATTCCTTAAGACCCTTAGGGTTTATCAAAGGTATGCTTGGGTATAATAAGTTGTATGCATGGAGATAATGTATGATCGATAAAGAATCTACCACTTATTAAAAGAAGAAATGTCCTATGTGATTCGATAAATGACAACCCAGTAGTCCTTGGGTTAAAGGAGAATGAAATTAGAAAGGAGTTTCTAATTTGCATTATTTGGTGTTGTGCATTTAAGAGTCGAAATACATATAATTAAATAAAATAAGACTTGGACGATGAAATTTCATATGCCTTATATTTAATTGGGACATTGTATGGTGGAATGATTGAATTGTCATTTGTAACTATTTACTCAAAGGTTCTTTAATGATTAATGTTGAAATCTATATTATACGGAAAGTCGTTGATCGCTAGGGAGGCTTATCCCTATTGTAGAATAAATATTATTTATTTAAATAAATTAATTATTTAATTTATTTATTTAAATAAGATTAGATTTGTTCTAATTGATTTATTCACAACCTAGGTTTAATATGGAGAACCTAAAAGGGTCACACCATAAAAGGAAGAATAATTATTTAAGAAGTTAATAGCATAATCGTAATAATATGTTATGTATATTTAATTTAATCTATGGTGATAGAATAAATTAAATAGCTTAATATTATTATTTAATATTTTAGAAATATTAAATATAAATTAATAAGAGGAGTCTTATTAATATTATTATAATTATTATTATTTTAATTTCTAAAAGAGTTTAGGAATTAATTTAATATAAGTACTCTCATTTATTCCTAATTGGATTAGGAGGGAAAATTAATTAAAGGAGTTTAATTAATTATCCCTAATAAGATTAGGGAGCTTAATTAATTAAAAGAATTTAATTAATTAAATAAATCCCAATTCCTTAATTGTTAAGGTGGGTTGCCCACATCTATAAATAAGAGGAGTCTTATTATGGGTGTGTTGGTTGTTAACTTTTACAACATACGTAATAATTCCAATAGTTGGAGAGTACGCCCCCTTTTTCTATACAGATAGGAAAAACTAGGGTTGAGCCAATACTTAGGGTTGAGCCAATACCCCTTCTTCTTGAAAAATTCTTTTTCCTTGGTGGATCACCTCTAGAGGCCAAACACTTGGGTGGCTAACGTTGATCAAAGGAAAGAACCAAACCCGGTGGATTCAAGTTGAACGCGAAAAGGATTGGAGGTGAACTTGTACCTGAGGAAGCTCGATCTTCAAGGGTATGATTCTTATTCGTTATCTTTTTCGTTTAATTAATAATTGTGCATAAAGGGTGATCCGGGTATATGGTTTATAAAATTTTTAAACTCTGATTTTCCACGTTTTCGCACTTTTTATGCAATTTGATTGCGTTCATGAATGTTACAAACCTAACAGTTTTCCCAAGAATTCTGGTGGTCCCAACTCTTTGAACTGCTTGGTCGTGACAAATCGTACGTTGTTATCATTTCTACCTGTATTTTGTGCACGAGTCTCCTTCGTCGATTTTTGTATGAAGCTGGAAAAAGCTTCTAAACATCCGTCATTCATCATCGCTTTCGATTGGCGTTGTTCACAGGAGGAACATTCTTAAGCTCTGACGCATATTTCTCCTCATTGGTGAAAGTCAAGCGTCTCCACGGTCTCATTTACTCCAATTGTTAACATTCTCATCGACATTCTCAAATCTTCACATAGTAACAAGGGTTAATTAAGGAAATTAACATATCACATAATATCCCTATCTATTGATTAACTAACAAATAAGCTTAGGTAAGACACACTTAGTGAAGGATTTACTCGTCTCTCCCTCCTAGTTCTATTCCCGATCTCATGAGAGATCATATCCCTAAGCTTTGATACCAAGCTGTGACCCCCCCAAAATAGGTATACCTCACCCATTCTAAGTCGTCAATAACATGGTACAGAAACAACTACATCTTTATTAATATAACCCATAAACTGTGAGTTTAAATACAAATATTGTCATCTAGACAATATCCATACCTAACTAAGTGTTCATTAAAATTATTGGTACATTATTATACAAAAATGGTGAGGACTACTAAAACAACTTCTAGAACCATCATTCCCACCCCAGGACTGCGTACTTTCGCTACATTCTCGCTCTCGAGAAGAAAAAATGGAACAACAAGGAAAAGGGTGAGCTCAACTAGCCTAGTAAAGAATATTATGACTAAGATAATATAGAACAAATTATCGTTAGTCCTCAACAGAGAAAAATCTGATAGAATATAATAGACAACAAGTTTTGAGATCAATATTCGCACGTGAAATAATAATTCATAGAAGAGTTAAGTAGAGAATGAAATCTACTATTATCTATGAATTTAAAAGTCCATCATCAATATTTTTATCCCCAGTAACATCAATCAATACACATACGGAATCAAATATTCATCTTTGTACTACGGGCCAAAGATATTCATCGATTAGTCGTGTTCATCTCAACACTGTTCATCTTTGCACTACTACCAAAGATATTCATAAGAAAATCAACCATCTTTGCACTACAGCCAAAGATATTCAAGAACATCATCATTTAGATTTGAGGATGATGAAAATATTTTTAAAGAAACGAATCCGGTGAAACAAAAGACAAGGATTAAGGATTAAGGATTAAGTAATTCGGTTTATCCATGTCAAAAATACCTCAATAACAATCATAGTGGAGTAAAATTCAAGAATGATCAAAACATGGATACAATTAAAGCTAGTATCCATAATAGATATTTTTGGACAAAAGCGAAAATTTAACTTTTACGTGAATAGTGCCAGTATTCGTGAATAGTGTCATTACACGTGAATAGATTTGTATACGTGAATAGTAACCCAGACACCAAAAGTTCTAAATTTGATAAAAATTTCAGATCAATATTTCGGCATAATGATATTGAAAGAATAACATCATTACGAAAAAAATAACATCCCTTACCTCGAAAAGACGGTACTCCTGACTAAAATACTTGATATAATGCTGAAGGAAACTTACACCGTATAGCAACACTTAAAGTATCAAAATACTCACAAGAATACACTCGATATATAGAGAGAAATAGAGAGAAAACTTCAGTTTCTGGTGTGATTTTCAATTCTAACTTAAGCACCCTATTTATAGGAAAATGCTTAGAACACCAAAGTAGAAAATTTAATAAAATATTAATATATATATTATAAATTCCTTAGCCCACTTTCTTAGATCTGAACTCAGCCATTTATATCACATGCAAGACCCACAAAAAATGTTTTTCTCAAAATAATTAACTAAAACTCCCAAAAATTAATTATTTCGGAACTCCAAAACTTCAATAATTCATAATAAATAGCCATTTTATCAGAAAAATTCAAACCTCATATCTTTTTCATTGGAAATCCCATTATCTACAACTTTACAGAAAAAAGTTTTACCAAATTCCAAACAGAAATTGACCGAAATCCACAAATTGGCGATTTTACAGGCTATAATCAAATTTCGATCAATAATTGGAGTCTACCGACACACAAAACATGTGTTAATCATTTAATGCCATAAAAATACTCTTCCTCCTCATATACTCATATATCCCACATTCATTGTAAAAATATCACCATCAATATATTATTAAAATAATATATTTAATTGAATTATTTTATCAGAAAAAGATAAAATATTAATTTTCAACAATTGTCACATTAAAAATTTTCTCCATCTATATCCACATAAAATTAATATTTTTTTCATCATAAAAATCAATAATTAATTATTCACAAATAATATTACTGAATCACATTCTTGTGACCGGACATTTCTAGGAAGAGGGGCTTTCAATAAGGATCTCTCCTTCTTGGCGCGCAATTGATTAGATGACCAAACCTCTCCTTAGGCGAGAACTTTCTAGACATTGCCAATAATGTTATCTAATAATATTATTCGGATAATATGAATTATTGCTCTGATAATAGAAAATACTGTGCAGTGACAATTATTAAAACAACAGTAATATCAACGTAGCAATTATTGAATCAATTGAATATAATATTGAGCGAGAATTCTGTAACAATTATTGAGTAGTGCCTTCTTATGTAAGAATCAATAATTGGTGCAATCTGTAGTGCTTCTTGTCTGCAACAACGCGTATTCATGTGTGTTTTAACCACCACGGTATTCCAAAATGATTAGCGGTAACAACTAAACTACGTTATTTATAACCAACTTATTCTTGTCGTTTCTTCATCCAATAGCTTTCAGTTATGGGGGCCACACAAGGTTGCTACCGTGCATTTAATATTCTAGATAAAATGAATATTTTATAACCACTTGCTTATTTGAAATATTTGCGCATTTTACTCATAACTAACTACATTAATTAAATCAGCCCTTACTATTTCAAGATAATGAATAGAGGAAAATTTCAATATTATTAATAATAAGTTGGGGTCTTACATGACATCCTTATTTATTACAAAAGTCGTGAAGATCATGAGCAACACTTGAGGCTGATACTCCAAAAGCTTCGTGAATATAAGCTTTATGCCAAGTTGAAGAAATGCGAGTTCTGGCTTTAGGAAGTAGCATTCCTTGGGCACGTGGTATCAATTCATGGAATATCTGTTGACCCAACAAAGATTGAATCTATTCAAAGCTGGGTGCAACCTAAATCAGTGACCGAAGTACGTAGCTTTCTCGGTTTAGCTGGTTATTATCGGAAGGATTTTCTCAAATCGCTACTCCATTAACTCAGCTGACTCGGAAAGATACAAAGTTCGGTTGGAGCGAGGAATGTGAGAAGAGTTTTTAAGAACTCAAGAAGAGACTCATTTCAAAGACTGCTCGACAATACCATCTGGCTCGGAGGATTTGTCATCTACACGGTGATGCTTGAGCAAAGGTTAGGATGTGTTCTCATGCGACATGGGAAAGTCATAGCTTTATACCTCATGACAACTCAAAGAATATGAGAGGAATTATCCTACTCATGATCTAGAGTTGGCAGCTGTTGTCTTCGCACTAAAGATTTGGAGGCATTACTTGTATGGGGAGAAAGTGGAGATCTTTACGGATCATAAAAGCCTTAAATATTTCTTCACTCAAAAGGAACTTAATATACGACAACGACGTTGGCTTGAACTGTTGAAAGATTATGATCATACCATCCAATACCATCCTGGAAAAGCGAACGTGGTAGCTGACACATTGAGTAGAAGATCATATGCGGGTACGAGTGCGATATTGTTAACGAAAGGCCCATTTTTGTATGACTTGAAAAGGATAGAGATAGAGATAAAGACTCAGGGACCCCATGTGATGATGGCGAACATACGAGTAGAACCAACTTTAATCGATAAAGTTAAAGTCATTCAAGCCTCTGGACACGAAGTTGATGCGTATGAGGAAGAAAGTGCAAGAAGGTGCGATCGTAAGCAAGAATCGATGATGAAGGAATACTTGAGTCAACTCGGACTTTGTGTTCCTAACGACCACGAATTAAAGTATAAAATCATGATGGAGGCGCATAACACACCGTTTGCAATCCATCTCGGGAGTACCAAAATGTATCATGATCTTGACATACATTTTGGTGGAACAATATGAAGAGAGAGATAGCGCTTATTTATCTCAAGGTGTTTAAACACAACGCGAGTTAAAGCGGATCATCAAGTACCAAAAGGTCCATTGCAACCACTTGAAATTCCAGAATGGAAGTGGGAGCACATTACCATGGATTTCGTTCTTTGGTCTTCCCAAGGTTTCTCAAGGCATAGATGCTGATTTGGGTCATTATTGATAGATTGACCAAGTCTACTCATTTCTTACCAATACGAGAAACTTATACACTTGAGCGTCTTGCTCGTCGTATGTATATAAACGAGATTGTAAGATCGCATGGTATGCCGGTATCCATAGTTTATGATCGAGACCCAAGATTCACTTCACGATTTTGGGTTAGTTTGAAAAAAGCTATGGGCACGGATTTACGATTTAGTTCGGTATATCATCCTCAGACGGACGAACAATCAGAGAGGACTATTTAAACTCTTGAAGATTTATTAAGACTCTGTGTCCTTGACTTCAAGGGTAGTTGGGATAAGTTCTTACCATTGGTGGAGTTTTCCTACAATAATAGTTATCAAGCAAGTATTGGCATGGCCCCATTCGAGGCGTTGTATGGAAGAAAGTGTCGTTCTCCAGTTTGCTGGGATGAGGTTGGTGAAACAACGTTGTTGGGACCGGAGTTGGTACGTATGACTACGAAAAAGATTCAAACGATCCAACAACGTATAAAAACCTCACAAGATCGACAAAAGAGTTATGCTGATCTTCATCGAAAGGACGTGGAATTCGATATTGGAGATCATGTGTTGTTACGTGTTGCTCCATGGAAAGGAGTTAATTCTTATACGATCTATTCTTCTATAAATAGGCTTCATTTCTTCATTATTTTCTTTTAATTCAATTGAAACTCTCAGAGAGAGAAAATTATAGAGAGAAAGAAGAAGAGAAGTCTCCTTAACTTTCTTTTTCTATATCTAATTTCTTTACAGTGAGGATATTATTCTTTTGTATTCATGAAGAGAACTCCTGTTATTCCATTTCTTATTATTACATTGGAATAACTTTGTATAATGGCTACCCTATACTTGGTGACATTCTTCTATTATTACATTTGGAATATCACATGCATGTTTATATCTTGGGACTGGTTCCATTTTAATTATTGAGTTATTACATTTGGAATATCACATACATCTTATATGGCACTGGATTTAGTTTTAATTATTTATTATTCATTTGGAACATCACTTGCCATTGTGAATTTCACCGACCTAGTTCCGTTATTATTATTCTGTTGGAATAACTTGTACATCACAATCTGCGCATGCGTGGTGATTTATTTTGTTATTCCATTCGTTATTATACTCAGTTGGTTAAAATTTTAACTTTTATACTCCATGAAATTAGTGGAATATCCTTGATATTTGCGCTTCATCCAATATCTTTTCATGGAAATATTCTTCTGAGCATTCTTGAATTTTACACCACAAAAAAATATCTTGTTGACAATTGGAACGTTATTGGTTTCTGGACAAATTAATTTTTGAACTTGTTTTATTGAATTCATATATCATTGTCATCATCCTCATATTTATATTATGTTGAAAGTCATCTGTGGCCTGTAGTGCATAGATGGACTTGGTATGATTATGACCAGGGATTATTCGGTATAATCATGACCATAATATTACAAATAATGTGGTAAAAGTCCTCATTGGCCCGTAGTGCATTGATGGACAGTTGTTGGCATGATCATGATTATTGATGAATACACAAATATCCTTGGCCCGTAGTGCATGGAATTTGTGGTGCGTGACTCTAATGAATATCCTTGGTCGTAGATGCGGGGATGATGTGGATTATTTATTTAGTTGAGTCTCAAATGATAAAAGTGATGAAAAACTTGTTAAATCATAAAAGATAGTAGATTTTATTCTCTACTTAACTCTTTTATTGGATTGCTTGTTCATTAGTAGATTAAACATGATGTCTATTGTATTTTATCGGTTTAACATTGTTGGAGACTAATGATAATTTATTACGCATTATCTTAGTCATAGTATTTCTTCTTTGGGCTAGTTGAGCTCACCTTTCTTTTTCACCGTTTCTCTTCTTGAAATGAGAGCGTAATGGGACGAGTCGGGGAATGGAGTGTACCGGTCAGGATGATAGCATTAGTAGTCCTCACTATTACATTAGATAGTGTGATGATAAATGTATTGAGAATTTATTTGTGTTTGAATCTTTATCTAGATGACAATATTCGAGTTAAAACTCATTGTATATATTTTGTCGTATCTTACACGACTGTTGTATTATTAAGTTGTATTTGAATTTTGTACCATGTATTTGGCGACTCAAGATGGGTGATGTATACCTAATTTTGGGGGCGTCACAAATAGTGTTATTTATTAGCAAAAAAATAGTAAGAGAATTAAAGTTATATTTAATACTTGATATAATATTGAAAACTAAGTAATTAATGTTTACTTGAAATTCTCGAATGATTTATATTAAAAAACGGAAAGAATAATAAATAAACATATATAATAACGACATTTAAGTAGGTAGGTAAAAAACTAGGTCTACTATTATGTGTGTGAGGTGCACAGTAAGGTTGTGATGCGCGGAGTGAGCTTCAGTCATTGTTCGAGTGCATGCACTCAAAATTAAGTTAATTAGTGTCATGCAAACAAATACATCAAATTAATTAATTAATATTCTCGGTGAAGATCATACAGACTACGTTTTTTGCCAAATAATTTATATATATATTTGGGATGACAAATCTGAATTTTTATGCATGCGAGCTCACATGCAATCTAATAAGTGGACAAATTAAAAGTAGGATTAATTAATTAGTTAATCTGATACGATCGAAAATATTATACTATATAATAATAACAATATATTTATCCAGCTGCATGAGCACATGAGAATAACTATTGGTTGAGAGTGATCGCCACATGGCACTTATTAGGATGAGGAGGAGGTTGCCAAGTAGCAATCCCTCACGGCTCACCAGTCACCGTACGTACGTCCAAAAGCCCTTAATTAATTCTCTAAAGCCGCACCACCCATACACGCTACTAACTTTTTATTGATGCATGCATGCATGCTTCTATTTACTAGTATATCTATATTCATATCCATGCTTAACAAATTAAGACCTGATCTTACCTGACCTCCCTCACATTAGTTTTGTCCCTCCCACTTTGATCAAGCACTAACACAAATTAACACAGTTATTACGTTAACGTTGTTCAACCCAATACTCAATAGCTTTCCTTGATTGATTCCTCATATCCTCAATCAACGGCTGGCTGCAATTGGTCATTGAAATGATGGATGGAGGCTAGGAATATATATATATATATATATATATATATATATATATATATATATAATAAATCAGGACCCAATTTGAATTTTGTCAATTGAGAAAGCAGAACAACGTCCCAGATTTCATCTCACTTAATCTGAAGGCTAATATTCCATCTTACACTAAAAAATCCTACCAAACTCACCCTTCACCTATACGCTACCCCTCCCAAATCTTTTCTTCTCTCTCTTCTATCTGTGGAATTTGGCTCTCTGAAATTTGGCAAAATTTTCCAAATCTCTTCCTCTCTCTCTTCTATCTCTGAAATTTGGCTTTCTTCTCTCTCATTTATCTCTGGAATTTGACCAAATTTGGGGAAATCGAAATTTGGTCAAATTGGGGGAAATGAATAGCGAGAGCACTTCTGTCAGGGATAGGTCGGTTATGGTCGTCAACAACATTCGTATCTTCACCTCCCGATTCCTCTGCTTCCCCCCAGGTTTGTAACACTCACCTTCAAGATTCTCATGTTTTACTCTCGAGCGATTCTCATGTCTCTTTCTTTCTTAGTTTCAAATTTTTAGCTTTCTTTCTTAGTTTCATATTAGAATGGTTTGCTGAAGCCAAGGGATGGATCTGGTTATGAGTTCCAAAATTTTAAAGGAACAGAATAGAGATTAGCCTGAAACAATAATATTTTAACTTTTGATTCTCTATCACAATCAATCATTTTAGAGATGCATTCTATCAAAATTAAAGACTAAAAGGTTATTTTATCACATTAACATTTTGTTTGTGATTTTGGGAGGAGGAGAAAAGATGAATTTTCTTTCGCAATTATACTATATGAGGTCTACTGAGAAGAACAAATTTTTGGAAGAAATACTAAAAAATTTTTAAGGTCGTGGGTTCGATTAAAAGCGAAGGGAATTTGTTACTTTTCTATATTTCCTCGAGAGACTCTTAAAGTCTTTTTTTGTCATTGATCTTTTTTCTTTTCTATATTATGAGAAATTAGGATTCTTTTTTTCTTGGGTTGAGAAAGGAGAAAAAAGAAAATTTTCAATGAAAATTATAGAATGAAAATAGGAGGGTTACTAACATTTTCAACTTTACTACATTAGAATAAAGTAGGATTTTTTTCTTTTTTTTTCCTAGATTGAACTTTGTAACACTCTTGAGAGTAACATATTTTAACGAAAGAAAAAAATGTTTGGTTGGTCAGAAAAGTTGAATACTCTTGGTCTACTGTATGTTTATGTAAAGTTGTTCTCAACATACAACTCTTTCTTAAGTGAAGAGAATTGAGTAACGAGAATTTTCAAGTTCAGAACTATTTACATTACATCATTCATCTTTACTATGAGCAAGTGTCTGCTGAGTATTTACAACTTAATCAGGACCAAATTTGAAACAAAATCACAATAGCGGTTTAGTTTGAATCTCAGTTTTTATAACTTAATCCAAAGGCTGACCTTTCATTTCACAAAAAAAAGAACCGCCCAAATCAAACCCCTTTACACGTTACCCAAATCACGCCTTATACCTCTGATCCTTCTCATTTTGTCTTCTCCTTCCTTTGTACTCTACTCCGACTCCAAATCCCTTCCAATTATACCGGCGATTGACTGTTGGAGAACGACGATTGACTGTTGAAGAACACCGATTTATTTGTGAATGGCGATATGCCTTAATTTGTGTAAGTTTCTCTTTAGGTTGTTTGAAATATGACTGAAATCAAATGATTCGAGTCTCCACCATGCTTTCTGGACATTTTTCTCATTCTTCAATTTCTGTTTACTTTGATTAGCCTTTGAACACATCTGCACCGCCATTCTTGCTATCCTCAAAACCACGATTCTAGAGTTGTACTTCCAGCTGCAAATCTTGCAATTTGTAAAACAAGAGAGTTAATTTTAGGGGATCCATCCACGACCCTCAAAGTATGTGTTATACACGTGTTTTAATAATTTTTTACTTCAATGCAATGTAGAGAATTGTTCAAATTGAGCTCACAAGCTGCATTTTCTTATGGTTATTAGGTAGCTCCATTTTTACTTATAGGAAGTATGGACATCTCATAACCTTGTGGAGGCTCTGTGCACTTGGTAAGAATACTCTAAATCCATACCCTGCTACTTACCATATTTTAAAAATGATGGTAATTAGTCAAATTTTCATGTTAAAGGATAATAACGGATAATCAATAATGGGTTTTGTCAGGGTTCTTTATAAGCTTTACTGGTCCAAAAATGTACTCCTTTTACTCTGTTCAAATAAACGAAAGAGGTGTGTAAAAAAACATCTCCCTCTGTAATTAATTTCGTGTTAGAATCTGCATATTTCTTGCTGAAAGAAAGTGCCTTTTGATGAAACAGTTGCATACCAGAGACGTAGGGTATTGGAAGCATGGGAGTTTGCTCCCCAAAAAGATTATTCTTTGCATCAGTACATACAAATTTCCCCTGAGTATGACTTCTTTCAAAATACGCATTTTCGCAGGTAATTATTGTAGTGTCAATGTCTATTAATGGTCACTTAAGAAATAAAGATTATGCATGGATGTAATCCAATGCATTTTCAAGAGTAATAATCATCCAGAAATGTTACCATAAATTATGCGAAGTTCCCAAGTAGCTTATCTAACATAAAAGATTAAAATTCTTCTGAATAAAAAAGGGGAAACACATTTAATCAAAATACTTGAAGCACATTTAATGAAAGAATTCTTGATCGTAGTTCCCAAGCCTAATGGGATTTGACATTAAGAGCCTGCAATATGATATTTGTATTTTAATATCCAAAAAGAGCCTGCATTTGCATCACCTCTCACATGCACTGTGGTAATTTAATCTTTGTTTGCTGTTGTGAATTGAATGGTACAGGGCCTAGCATAAGTCTAGCCATTCAACTAATTGCAAATTTAAAACTGGAAATCAAATAGATTTTGACTATAGTAAACATGGTCAAATATAAGGTTTCTTTTTTGTGGTAAGGGAATTAAGAAGGACCTTCCTACAGGGTGTACAGAATGTAGGCTCACTAAGAATCTCATATTACTGTGAGATTCTTGAAGGAATTCCTTCACTACCTGAATATTGCTGCTCTGCTTTTGAGTCTCCACCATGCTTTGTGAAAAGATTTAGAAGCAAACACCTTTGTGAGAAGGCAAAAGTAGTACCTTTGATGGTGTTTATATATTCTTTGCTTTTTATCGTTTTCTTTTTATCGATTAAAATGGTGAACTATTGATTAAAATGGTAGTTTTTTTAAAGGTTTAGTGACTCCGGATTTTGTATATTTTGGTTGATCGAGGTTCCAATTTGGATAGGTTTGGTTTTTTATTCAACTTTTATGGGGTTTAATGCGTGATTATGGATTTAATTTTCTTCTCGGTTGTTCTTTTTGAAGAAATTGCAAATATGTTACTTGAAATTAGTAGCAATATTCATGGGAACTTTTTGGATGTATTTTTTAAATCTTTCATTAGGAGTTAGGACATACTGTTTCGAAAAGTATAAAAAAAAGTATGGATTCATACCATTTTGGCGAGGTGCATATCACATATTTGTTGAAATACCATAAAGGAAGAGACAAATTAATTTGTTATGTGTTTAATTATGTAGCTGGATTTTTTGACCTATCAAGTAATGAGTTTCAAATTCCTTTTAAAGTAAAGTAGAGATGACTAATTTTAGTGATTGGTCTTATATGATATCTTTGTGAAAGAAGTTATAGATTATTTTTCTTTTGGTAGAATGTTATTTTGATGCATGGAATTGAGGTGAAAGGGTTGACATTACTCATATACCAAACTAAAAACCATTAAACTTAGCTTGAGCTTCTTTAAGGGTGCGTGGATGACACTTTTCTATAAAAGTAATGTTTGATGATTCTTTCTATAGTTTCGTTTTCAAATAACCTCTTACCATGTATTATTGTCTAAATTTTTCTTTTTAATTGTACGAATCAACTGAGTTGTTTTTATCAAGTGAATCAACCATTAGTATTAGTTATACCTTGAAATCTTTAACTTAAGTTTTCGAATAGCTTCAATTAAAAATTCTAATCTATTTCATAAATCTTCTTATCTATTTAAATGACTTGGTTTAACTTTGGGTGTTTTAAATCTGTTTTTTTTACAATAGGTGTTTAATTTGTGTTCTCACTCTATCTTTCTGTATTTCTCTTTCACAGCAGTAGCACACATACACAACCACCTACAAAACACACACACATTTGCACACGAATGTTAGGTTGTTTTTTTAAATTGGGTGTCTTTTAAAATAGGTTTATAGTTATGATGAAATAGGTTTTTTTATTATGAATGTTAGGATGGAATAGATGTTGAGTTGGTTATTATTGAGTGTTCATTTTGTGAAATTTCTTACTCATCATTTTCTTACTTTTTATCTTATCTTTTTACCAATTTATTTACTATTCAACGTTTTTTTGCCTACAGGTTCGAATACTTCGTCATAATAATGTAGGAGTGGTAATTCGCAATGAGTATGAACTAAATTGTCTCCGTATACGTGAGGTAGTGTATCCTTACACCTATTTCTCATTCATTTTTTCTGTTCTTTTTTTTGCTTTTAAGTAACGTTTTCTTACCCAGAAGGAGAAAAAAGGTCTGATGTTTTGGAGAATGCCAAATTTAAGGAGAAAGAAAAATCAACGTCTTCTAGCCAAGGAACAAAATATAAAGAGTGCCAACGTCTTCTTTTCTCTCTGTTTTGACAATGGTTTTAAAAAAAATTCAGTATCATTTTATGTACAACGTTTGATTTGTCAACATATTTTTGGTTTGTCTCAATTAATATTACTTATTTTTTTATCGTGTTCTTACACAGAAGGAGAAACAAAAGTCTGATGCTTTGGCGAATGCCAAATTTACGGGGAAACACAAATCCACTTCTTCTACCCAAGGAACAAAAAATAAAGATTGTCAACTGAAATTACTTTTAATCATAATCTTTTCGCTCTGTTTTTACAATGGATTTAGATGTTATTGAATTTAAAAAATTTAAAGTTTCGTTTTATGTAGAACGTTTGATTTGTCAACATGTTTTTGGTTTGTCTCATTTAATATTACATAATTTAAGGGTTGATGCTTTGGCGATTGCCAAATTTAAGGGAAAACATAAATCAACCTTTTCTAGCCAAGGAACAACAAATAAAGATTGCAAAATGGTATCACTTTTATTCCTATTCTTTTCTCTCTGTTTTTACAATGGTTTTGGATGTTATTGAATTTAAAATTTTTAATTTTCGTTTTATGTAGAACGTTTGATTTGTCAACTATGATTTTTTATTTTTTTTTACCAATTTTGTAATTGAGAGTTTGTTTCTTTATCTTAATGTTGTTTTGTTACAAATTTTAATGTTACTATAGAACAATGTGTTGGATGCAACTGTGGTTATAGTGTTTTATTTTTGCATCAAACAAAAACTTTATTATAATTATAAAGTTGATAACGGTTGGGTAGAAAGTTACATTAATGCAATACTTTATTGTCATTTTACATCACGTTGCTTATATATCTGAAGTGGAAAACGATAATTGTAAGACCCCAACTTATTATTAATGAAATTTAATTTTTCTATTTATTATTTTGAAATAGTAAGGGTTGATTTGATTAATGTGGATAGTTAGGGGGGTTAAATACGCAAATATTTCAAAATAAGCAAGTGGTTATAAAATATTCATTGTTGTTTGGGAATATTCGTTTGGTCGTGGAATATTAAATCTTTGTGGGGAATATTAAATGCACGCACAAAATGACCATGTGTGGGCCCCATGTGAAAGCGATTGGATGAAGAAAGCGACAAATATAAGTTGGTTAAAAATAACGGCGTAGTTATTACTGAATTAAGATCATTGAATATTCTTGGTTAAAATATCTGATGTCTGGCGTGGTCGCACAAAGAGATACACGGTATTGCACGCAAGATTGTTGAATTATTGATCCTTACGTGAAGAAGGCACCTACTCAATAATTGTTACGATAAATCTTATTCAAGTATTTTATTTTATTGATTCAATAATTCTTTGCGTTGGTATTTTATATTATTCTTTGTTTCAATAATTGTCACGCACAAGATTTCCCATTATCGGATCAATAATTCATATTATTTGAATAATATTATTAGATAACATTATTGGCAATGTCTAGAAAGTTACGTCTAAGGAGAGGTTTGGTCACCTAATAATTGCGGCATGCCGAGAAGGAGAGATCCTTATTGGAAAGCCCCTTTCTGAGGAGCACACTGGTCATCATAAATGTGATTACGTAATATTATTTGTGAATAATTAATTATTGATTCATATGATAAGGAAATATTTATTTTATATGAATATAAATGATGGATTTATTTATGTGGTTATTAATGAAGGAATTAATCTTTGAGATGTTTTATTTGTATTTTTGCCGGATTGGAGGTATTAAAAGATCAAATTGGTGTTATTACAAACTTTATTGTGTGAGTTATAATATTTAATCAAACCGTTGGATCGTTGTAATTTTTGGATATGTTATACATATATAAGTTGAGTATATGTCCACAAATTTTGAACCGTTAAAAATGAGTGTATAATTTATTATGAATTTTAAGAGGTGGTGATTAGGAAATTAGGTTTATAATTGATTTTGGTGGAAAATTCTAGAATTGGTGGGCCCCACTTTTGGTTGGTGAGAAATGTGCTCAATTGAATTTTCAAATGTGGTGGGTGGGAATAATAGCGAGGTAAAGCCATCAGGTTTTGAGTTAAGTCGCTTTTGCGTCTTAACATTTTCCTATAAATAGAGGCTAAGTTAGAATTGAAAATCACACCGTAAACAAAGTTTTCTCTCTTTCTCTCTATATTATTGAGCGTATTTTGTGAGTATTTAGATACTTTGAGAGTTCTTTGTCAAAGACAAGTTTCATTCAAGATCACTTCCGAGCCTTTTCCTTCAAGTACTAATTCTTTCGAGGTAAGGGATGTTATTTTCTTCTCAAATGATATTATTTCTTCAATATCATGATCTTTGAAATATTGGTTGGAACTTTTTATCAAATTTGGAAACTTTTTCATGCTGGGGTTACTTATTCATGAGTTACTATTCACGAGTTACTATTCACGAGTTACTATTCAAAGTACTAAGCGTGAAGCGTGAAGATGTTTTTTGTGAAATTTCTATCTTTTGGTGTGAGAGTTACTTATTCACGATCTAAGACTATTCACGATATCTGCACTATTCACGAATCAAGACTATTCAATAGAAAAATGAAAATTTTTCTTTTCGTCAAAATATCTATTCGGATACTAGCTTTGATTGTATCCATGTTTTGATTATTCTTGAATTTTACACCACTATGATTATTTTGAGGTATTGTTGGACATGGGAAAAAACAAAGTACTTAATCCTTAATCCTTAATCCTTGTCATTTTGTTTCACTTTGGATTCGTTCTTTAAAAATATTTTTCATCATCCTCGGTCTTAAATGATGATATTATTGAATATCTTTGGCCCCAGAAGTGCAAAGATGAATGATTTCAAGAAGAATATCTTTGGGCAGTAGTGCAAAAGATGAAGCAGTGTTTAAATGAACATGACCGATCGATGAATATCTTTGGCCTTTAGTGCAAAAAGATGAGCAGTGTTGAGATGAACATGACCGATTGATGAATATCTTTGCTTTTGTGAGTGCAAAGATGAATATTTGATTTGAGATGAATATTGATTGATGTTACGAGGATAAAATATTGATGATGGATTGTTGAATTCATAGATTATAGTAGATTTCATTCTCTACGTAACTCTTCTATGAATTATTATTTCATTGCGAATATTGATCCGAAACTTGTTGTCTATTGTATTCTATCGATTTTTCCTGTTGGAGACTAACGATAATTTGTTGTATATTATCTTAGTCATAGTATTCTTCTTGGGCTAGTTGAGCTCACCCTTTTCCTTGTTGTTCCATTTTTCTTCTCGTGGAGAGGCGAGAATGTAGCGAGTACTAGTATTGGGGTATGGAATGAAGGTTCTAGAGAGAGTTGTTTAGTAGTCCTCACTATTTTGTAAAATAATGTATCAATAATTATGATGGGGATTTATTTGCGTGTGGATATTGTCTGAAGACAATATTATATTTAAACTCATTAAGATATATTGTCGTATTTCACACGACATTTGTATTATTGAAGTTGTAGTTTGCTTCTTGTACCATGTATTTGGCGACTCGAGAATGGGTGTTGTGTATACCTATTTTGGGGCGCCAGTTAATATCGAGCTTAGGGATATAATCTCTGGCGGAGATCGGGAATAGAACTAGGAGGGGAGAGGCGAGTAAATCCTTCGCTAGTGTGTCCTACCTAAGCTTATTTGTTAGTTGGTCAAGATATAGGGATATTATGTGATATATTGATTTCCTTAATTAACCCTTGTTTTATGACATGATTTGAGAATGTCGAATTGAGAATATTAACAATGGAAATGAGACCAGTGGAGATGCTGTACTCACCAACGAGGAGAACGTACAACAGTGACAACAATACCTCCTGTGAACAACACCACCGAAGCGAGATGATGAACGAGGGATGTTTAGAAGCTTTTTGCGATTCATGCAAAATCGACGAGGAGACTCGTGTTCAAAATCTGAGGAGGAAATGATAGCAATTCACGGGTTGTCACAACCAAGCGATTCAAAGAGTTGGGACCACCGAATTTAAGGGAAAGCCGGATCCGATCATGGCGGAAACATGGGTCAAGCAAATTACCAAGATATTCGATGTCTTGGGATGCACGGAGGAACAGAAGGTTCCATTCGCCACCTTTATGTTCCGTATGGCGAAGGCAGACTCATCTGGCGGGAGTCTCATGAAGCGCACTCCATCCACCGCAGACTCAAAGATGTCTTGGGAGACGTTTGAAACTATTTAATGACAAATACTTCCACGAAAGTAAATATATGAAGGAGGTGGAGTTTATTAGATTTGGAGCGAGAATAACATGACGGTATCCCAAAGACGAGGCGAAGTTCATGAGTTATCAGTTTGCACCTCATTTGGTGGAGAATGAGGAACGATGACGCGGATGTTTCGAGAGGTTTGAAACCCCAAGATACGTCAAGATCTCATTTCTCATAAATTTTCTCTATTCGGATGTTGTCAATGAGGCTCGATTGTTAGAAGCGAGATAACGAGTACGTTCAACCGAGGGACCATAACGAGGATCATACCAAGATAGCATTCAATGTAATAACGATAACCGGTGGAGAAAAAGAATACGGACAAAGGCGGTAACCACTCTGGTGGTAATCGTGGCCAAGAAAATAGAAGTTTAGTGGGAAAAGATTTTAAAAGAAGAGATTCAACAACGACCATGTGAAGACGTCAGCGCCAATATAGCAACTAGTTCTAAGGGAGGAGAACGACCACCGGTCATATGTTATAAATGTGGGAAAGAGGGACATATCAGTCCAAACCGTCACAACAGTTTAAGGTATGCTATAATTGTGGAAAGGAAGAACATATCATTTCGAGATTAGACGATATCAAAACCCGATCCGGTGGGAATGGTGACTCAAAAGGATGTCCAAGAAAAGTCAAAGTCAACGATTTCTGGAAGAGCGTTTGTCGTGACCGGTCAAAATGCGAGGAACTCGAACGAAGTTAGCACGGGTTAGTTAATTATAAATTCTTGCGAAGTTTATACCTTACTAGAATCTGGGTTCTACCCATTCTTTTATCTCTTGCTTGCGCCAACGTTTGAACTTGACTCACGGAGAAATTAGACTTTGACCTATCTGTGGAGACTCCATTAGGAGAAACTTTCATTACATCCGTTGTTTAAAAATCTTGCTTGATTCAAGTTGGCACTATCACATTACACGTTAACCTTATTTCTATAGAGATATTTGCTTTTGATGTGATTTTAAGGTTAACTACTCATCATGCCAAATTGATTGCTTTTGTAAGGTTGTTAGTTTTCATATTCAACCCGTTATTCAATTCAAACAATCAAACCATTGTAGTCAAACATTTTCATATCAAGCCATGAAGTCATTCGTTTATTACGGATGTCAAGTTTTCTTAGTCCATGTTATGGATTTGAATAAAGACACGCCGATTTGAATAATATTCTTGTTGTTATTGATTTTTCCCGACGTATTTTCAAGAATTTCTTGGCTTACTCCCAAAGCCCGATATTAAATTTTGTATCGACTTTGAACCGGTTGCAAAACTCATTTCTAAAATCTCATATCGAATGGCTCCTATTGAACTTCGTGAGTTAAAAATTCAATTATAGAATTTGGTACCGAGCCTTTATCTTGTGACTTCCTTTGTGGAATTCACCTAAGCCGGACTCTCTGTAGGGACGCCATATTTATTAGATGCGATAGTAAATCGATAGGTGTCATTGTGACGTCTTATCCAAGATTGGGATATGAGTCACGATTGAGAGCAACCTAAGTCGAAGAATCGAAATACGTAGCTTTCAGGCTTAGTTGGTTATTATCGGAGATTCGTTGAAGGATAATCTCGAATCGCTATTCCATTATCGCAATTGACTCGTAGAGATACAAAATTCGAATGGAGCAAGGAATGTGTAAAGAGCTTGAAGAACTCAAGAGGAGACTCATTTCAAAGATATGTTACGACCATGCCATCCCGGAAAAGCTTAAGCGTGGTATGCGACGTGTTGAGTAGAAGATCGTATACAAGCACGAGTACGATATCATCAAAGACTCATTTCAGTATAATATACAAATAATAGAGATGGAGATGAAAACTCTAGGTACCCACGTGATGATATACGAGTAGTACGTGATGATATCTGAGTATAATCGACTTTAATCGATAAAGTTAAAGTCATTCAAGCTACACACACGGAGTGATGAATTTGAAGAAGGAGGCAAGAAGTTGTTATTTCAAAAGCGAGAATCGGTGAGGTGAGGAAAGCTCAAACCTTCGATTTATTAATCCAGTTGAAATTCTCGATCGAATAGGAACTGTGGCCTATAGACTCATTTTACCGCCAAGTATGACGCGTGTTCATAACGTTTTTCACGTATCGATGTTACGTAAATATGTGGACGACCCGAACTACGTCATTGAGTTAGAACTGGACGAGATAGCCGAAGACTTAACGTATGAGGAGGTACCTGTCAAGATTTTGGATAAGAAGGAGCATGTCCTACGCTTGAAAGGTCATACCACAAGTTAAAGTTTTGTGGAGGAATCATGCTATAGAGAAATGACACAGGGAATTGGAAACGAAAATGAAAGCGAGGTATCCTCATCTTTTGAAAACACCATGTACGTACCGTCAATTTCGAGGACGAAATTTCATAAGGAGGGAGGTTGTAAGACCCCAACTTATTATTAATGAAATTTAATTTTCTATTTATTATTTTGACATAGTAAGGGTTGATTTGATTAATGTGGATAGTTAGGGGTTAAATACGCAAATATTTCAAAATAAGCAAGTGGTTATAAAATATTCATTGTTGTCTGGGAATATTCATTTGGTCGTGGAATATTCAAATGCTTTGTCGGGGAATATTAAATGACGACGGCCAAAATGACTATGTGTGGGCCCCATAACGGAAAGCGATTGGATGAAGAAAACGACAAATATAAGTTGGTTAAAAATAACGACGTAGTTATTACCAATTAAGACTGTTGGAATACCCGTTGGTTAAAATACTGATGTCGCGCGGTGGCACACGAAAGCACACCTGTATTGCACAAAGATTGTTGAATTATTGATCCTTACGTAAAAGGCACTACTCAATAATTGTTACTGATAATTATCGCTCAAAAGATTTTATTTTATTGATTCAATAATTCTTTGCGTTGGTATTTTATATTATTCTTTGTTTCAATAATTGTCATCGCGACAAGATTTCCCATTATCGGATCAATAATTCATATTATTTGAATAATATTATTAGATAACATTATTGGCAATGTCTAGAAAGTTACGTCAAGGAGAGGTTTGGTCACCTAATCTTGGCGCCAATGAGGAGAGATCCTTATCGAAAGCCCCTCTTTCCGAGAATGTTTCTGTCATTATAAATGTGATTCTCGTAATATTATTTGTGAATAATTAATTATTGATTCATATGATAAGGAAATATTTATTTTATATGAATATAAATGATGGATTTATTTATGTGGTTATTAATGAAGGAATTAATCTTTGAGATGTTTTATTTGTATTTTGCCGGATTGGAGGTATTAAAAGATCAAATTGGTGTTATTATGACTTTATTGTGTGAGTTATAATATTTAATCCGACCGTTGGATCGTTGTAATTTTTGGATATGTTATACATATATAAGTTGAGTATATGTCCACAAATTTTGAACCGTTAAAATGAGTGTATAATTTATTATGAATTTTAAGAGGTGGTGATTCGGAAATTAGGTTTATAATTGATTTTGGTGGAAAATTCTAGAATTGGTGGGCCCCACTTTTGGTTGGTGAGAAATGTGCTCAATTGAATTTTCAAATGTGGTGGTGGGAATAAGTAGCGAGTAAAGCCATCAAAGTTGCAGTGTTAAGTCCGCTTCTACGTCTTAACATTTTCCTATAAATAAAGGCTAAGTTAGAATTGAAAATCACACCGTAAACAAAGTTTTTTCTCTTTTCTCTCTATATTATTGAGCGTATTTTGTGAGTATTTAGATACTTTGAGAGTTCTTTGTCAAAGACAAGTTTCATTCAAAGATCACTTCCGACCTTTCCTTCCAAATAATCGATTCTTTGAGGTAAGGGATGTTATTTTCTTCTCAAATGATATTATTTCTTCAATATCGTGATTTGAAATATTGGTTGGAACTTTTATCAAATTTGGAACTTTTTCATGTCGGGGTTACTATTCATGAGTTTTATTCACGAGTTACTATTCATGATTACTATTCACGAGTTCTTATTCACGAGTACTATTCATGAAGCGTGAAGATGTTTTTTGTGAAATTTCTATCTATTTTGGTGTTGAGTTACTATTCACGATACTCAAGACTATTCACGATATCTGACTATTCACTTAATACGGCAAGACTATTCATAGAAAAATGAAAATTTTTCTTTTCGTCCAAAATATCTATTACGGATACTAGCTTTGATTGTATCTATGTTTTGATTATTCTTAAATTTTACACCACTATGATTATTTTTGAGGTATTGTTGGACATGGATAAAACAAAGTACGAATCCTTAATCCTTAATCCTTGTCATTTTGTTTCTTTGGATTCGTTCTTTTAAAATATTTTTCATCATCCCTCGTCTTAAATGATGATATTATTGAATATCTTTGGCCTGTAGAAAGTGCAAAGATGAATGATTTTCGAAGAATATCTTTGGCACTGTAGTGCAAAGATGAACAGTGTTTAAATGAACATGACCGATCGATGAATATCTTTGGCCTTTAGTGCAAAGATGAGCAGTGTTGAGATGAACATGATCGATTGATGAATATCTTTGGCCAGTAGTGCAAAGATGAATATTTGATTTGAGATGAATATTGATTGATGTTCTGAGGATAAAATATTGATGATGGATTTGTTGAATTCATAGATTATAGTAGATTTCATTCTCTACGTAACTCTTCTATGAATTATTATTTCACTGCGAATATTGATCCGAAACTTGTTGTTTCATTGTATTCTATCGATTTTTCCTGTTGGAGACTAACGATAATTTGTTGTATATTATCTTAGTCATAGTATTCTTCTTTATCGGCTAGTTGAGCTCACCCTTTTCCTTGTTGTTCCATTTTTCTTCTCGGGAGGCGAGAATGTAGCGAAAGTACTTAGTGGGGGTATGGAATGAAGGTTACAGAGAGAGTTGTTTAGTAGTCCTCACTATTTTTGTAAAATAATGTATCAATAATTATGATGGGGATTTATTTGCGTGTGGATATTATCAGAAGACAATATTATATTTAAACTCACGATTATATATTGTCGTATTTCACACGACATTTGTATTATTGAAGTTGTAGTTTGCTTCTTGTACCATGTATTTGGCGACTCAGAATGGGTGTTGTATATACCTATTTTGGGGGCGTCACAGATACGATATACGTTAAATCAATAAAATAATAATTAATTTTTATGAGTTTGTGGTTTAGGCACAAAACTATAATGTTATATCAAAATCAACATTCGACTTGATAATGCAAGGCTTGCTTTCAAAAAATGCGTTATCTTTGGAAAAGAAAATGAGTGCTCCAAAAGTCAATTGGGACAACTTGCATGTCACGAAAGAGAGCGATCAAAACATCTAATTTTTTGTCGTTAAACATTTGTTTTTTAGATAATTCATGGTAAAGTAAGGGGTCTTATGTTTCGGATTTACAATTGTTTTATTTTGACTCACATATTTCGATAATTTTAAATTTCAACTATTTTCAGGTATATATTGAAGGATACATGATGTAAGCTGTAAAGAATATACTTGGTGTAAGCTGTAAAGTAAAGGGTCTTATACTCAACATGTTGTTTCTCTATTTTCTGCATGTATGTATTTTTTGTGTTCCGCCTTTTGTAAAGTTAGCTAATTATACTTGGTTATGATGATTTTGGGTATGGAATGATGATTTTTTTTGTGGTTTGAATATGTATGGATGATTGTAAATTTTGTAAACACGTTTAAATTTTACTGGATATCTATTTTTAAAGGAAATTCTGCCGAAATTTCTTGAAATTAGTAGCGACTAGCTTGATGTTTTGGTGGTTGGATGTGTTGATGATTGAGTATGTATTAATTTCTTCATGTATGTATTTTTTTTGTTCCGTATTTTGTAAAGTTAACTAATTATACATGGTTATGATTATTTTGGGTATGGAATGATTGTTTTTTTGGTGGTTTGGATATGTATGGATGATTGTAAGTTTTATAGACAGGTTTATATTTGTCTGAATATCTATTTTTAAATGAAACTCTGTCGAAATTGTTTAAAATTATTAGCAACTAGCTTGATGTGTATTTTGTGTTATGTCTTTTTGTAAAGTTAATTAATTATACATGGTTATGATGAATTTTGGGTATGGAATTGATAGTTTTTTTGGTGGTTTAGATATGTATTGATGATTGTAAGTTTTGTAGACATTTTAGAATTTTTTAGCTATCTATTTGTAAAGGAAATTTTACCAATTTTTTTGAAATTAATCTCACTAAATTTCGATGTTTTAGTAGTTGAACATTTGTTGATGATTGAGTATATATTAATTGTTTAATAATGGTATTTTTATTTCACGCCGTGCCTTTAGGCACGGGCATATACTAGTGTATATATATGATCTCTCTTCTCCATGTGACACAGAGACAGACAATGTGAGGATATATATAGTTTTCATTTTGAGAAGGCCGGCCGGCCGGGTGTCCAAGTGATCAGCAAATTGAGACGCATTGTCTGGCCTCTATCACGGGCGGACCAGGTGATTGCTTGCTTGCTCCGTGACGTGGACAAGTGTCACCTTATATATACTATAAGATGTCTCGTTGGGATGCCATGTCAGCGAGCTGGGTTTCGTGTCATTGGTTGGTGTACGTGAATAATTATTTAGTTGCGGAGATGTTTGCGGTCCGAAAATTTTAGTTCGAGAAAAACAAAGTAGAAAAAACGAAAATAAAAGTAGAGTTGGGGCCGGTGGACCATGGAGTTTGATTTAGAGGGCAAAAGCATGTGATATGCTGTCTAGAGGATATTAATGTATCATTATCACCTGCTTAATTAATGGATTCACAAAATATATATAGCCAAAGATTTAATTATTACCAATCTTGCCATTGAATCCAACAGTAATAAAAGAACCATATATATATATATATATTAATATTAATATATATCATCTGGGATTTCTCTTCTTCTATATAATTTTATTTTTTTAGTAGTTTTCTAAAAGCTATCTCATCTCAAGATATATTTTCAAAATTATGCGAACAATATACCAACTGGATGGGGTTCGCATAATTCTCTAATTGTAGTGAAGTATATATACTGTTAAATTAATCTCGGGCTAGGAGACAAATAAATTGATATGGAGAGAGTACTTAATTATTTACAGCTAGTTGGTTAATATATAGAATTTGCGCAGCTACAAAACTGACTATGTCATGCATCTTGGATGAAGCTGTAATCACATTATCGTACATAAATTTATTTATAAGAAATAAATAAAATTAAAGTATATAAAAAAATTGAAGAATATTAGATGACTTAATTAACTCTTCGATTATGACTCATTAGACTACCAAAGAATGAATTAATGAGGGGGAATTGATCATCAAATATTTATGATTTACAGTATATTATAATATATAATTGATAAGAATATTAAAATTAAGGTGAATAAAGACAAAAGATAAGGAGGTCCCAAGAAATCTATAAGTTTATCGGCTTGTGATGATTGAATAAAAACTTGGTGTAAAGTTAGTTGTGTTCTCTTTCTTGCGTATTCCAATATTAATTCTAAATGAATCAGTTGCGCATAGAAAGGTTAATTATTTCACGTGATTTGCTCGCTAGCTAGCTAGCTATGTTACAACAATATATATATTTAGAAGTCGATCGAAAAACAATCTCAACAGCTAAAGAAACAGTTTTAAAAATGACATCTGATGGGAAATAAAGGAATAAATTAATAATGTAATCTATAATTACATTATTAGCTATCTAGTTAGTGTCGGTACTGATTATAATTTATTTAATTTGTAATCAATAGGGTTTCCTTAAACGGTTATACTTAAAACCAAGCGCCCATAAACATGCACATACATATGGGATAATTTAGTACTGTAAACAAATATATATGTAGTTTTTAATTTATCGGTGATCCTAATTATGCTTCAAGAAGAAATTAGACAGGATCATACATATCATCATTACGATATTATTGAATTAATTCGAAGCAAAAGATGTAATATATATATATATATATATATATATATATATATATATATATATATATATATATATATAACGTCCTTTAATTATTTGATGATACATATTTTTATGAAGAGCAAGTACTCCGTCCGTTTTCCCCTTCAGTTGGAGTACTACTAGCTAGAGCAAGGAAAATTATCTAGACATTATATATATTGTTCCCTAGCTTTTAATGCCTAATAAATTAATAAATATATATTAAGGAAAAAGAAAAGAACTCTAGCATATATATAAATGTACATGAAAAAAACAATTAACAAGTTGAGAGATCGAGTACTTGAATTCGAATAGGCTAAAATTTAAGGAATGAATTTGTCTATATATGGGTAGCTAAATGTAGTAGTATTCATGTGTACATGTGATACTTGCTTCTTGTTTGGGCCTTTCGGGTTAGGTTAAACACAGGGAAAGAGCTAGGGATCGGAGAGCTAGGGAGAATAATTGTGTGCGCTTGCTTAACGGCTAAAACTATCAATCACAATTATAGGAATCACCCTCCGTAAAACCAGTAATCAAGAAGCAGAAGCGGACCCCACATGTTTAGTTTAATCACATTATTTCACCCCGCAATTCTCTCCTTTATATACCCCTCATTTTCTCTTCTCCCCCACGCCTTCACATTCTCCCTCTTTCTTTCTTTCTACCCCAGTCCCCACTACACTGCACTACACTACACTACACTACTTACTTCTTCCAAGAAAAGAAAAGAAAAGAAAAGAAAGAAAGAGGAATGGCAATTACTCCTCTTTCATCACCCTCTCTCCTCTTTCTTTTATCTCTCTTCCTAATCCCGTCCCTCATTTCCTCCTCCCAAGTACAAGACCCTGATCTAGTTGTCCACCAAGTACATAGGTACGTACCAAATTGACACATTATATTTTGCTAAATTTACTACTATTTGTATATAACAGTTGTGCACTAATAGAGAGAAAACAATAAATAAGATGTAGACGACTCGATCAGTTACTTCTTCTTTTTATCTAGTATTGAACTTTGCTAATGCACGTAGAACTATTCTTTACATTGTGGGCTACCAATGTATGTCATTTTTTAATTTAATTCCTAATGCAGAAACATTAATGAATCAAGGAGGAACTTGGGTTATTTCTCTTGTGGAAGCGGCAACCCAATCGACGACTGCTGGCGGTGCGACCCTAATTGGGAAAAGAACCGACAGCGGCTAGCCGATTGTGCCATTGGATTCGGTAAGAATGCCATTGGCGGTAAAGGCGGTAATATTTACGTAGTCACCGACTCCGGCGATGACAATCCGGTGACCCCAAAGCCGGGAACTCTCCGGCACGCCGTGATTCAAGACAAGCCGTTATGGATCATTTTTCAACGTGACATGGTGATCAAGTTAAAGGAAGAGCTCATAATGAATTCGTTCAAAACTATTGATGGGAGGGGAGCTAGTGTGCACATTGCGGGTGGTCCATGCATTACCATACAATACGTGACAAATATTATTATTCACGGAATAAATATTCACGACTGTAAGCAAGGTGGGAATGCTATGGTGCGGAGCTCCCCACGGCACTTTGGGTGGAGGACCATATCGGACGGTGATGCGGTGTCAATATTTGGTGGGAGCCACGTGTGGGTGGATCATTGCTCGTTGTCCAACTGCCAAGATGGGCTGATTGATGCTGTAATGGGGTCCACGGCTATCACGATATCGAACAATTACATGACCCACCATGATAAGGTGATGCTGCTGGGGCACAGTGATTCCTATGGTCAAGACAAGAACATGCAGGTCACTATTGCCTTCAATCACTTTGGAGAAGGCCTTGTTCAAAGAATTCCTAGGTATTGAAAAAATAGAGAAATTTAAAACCCCCCCCCCCTCCACCCTCCGCTATTTATATTATCTTATTTAATTTCCTCCTTTTAATTCTTAGCTAATTAATTAATAATGGATAAATTAACTAAGTATGATGAATGAATATATTCAATGGTACTGCATGCAGATGTAGACATGGATACTTCCACGTGGTGAACAACGACTACACCCATTGGGAAATGTATGCAATTGGAGGGAGTGCTTCACCCACAATTAACAGCCAAGGCAACAGATTTCTTGCACCCGACAGAAGATTTAGCAAAGAGGTGAGTGAATATAGAATATTGATGGCCAAATTTCCAATAAAGTATGCACCAGCAGTGGGACATGAGATAAAGTAATGGATATTGGAGTGTAAATCCTATATATCTAGCTAGCTAGCTACTTATAACTAGTATCAGAATCAAAGAGTCCAATATATTTTATAATTACTTTATCAAACATATTTCTAACTAACTAGTGTATATACAAGTAATTAGTTGTTGAATTAAATGTTTTGATCGAGCAGGTGACAAAACATGAGGATGCACCACATAGCAAATGGAAGAACTGGAATTGGAGGTCAGAAGGGGATTTGATGTTGAATGGTGCATATTTTACGCCATCAGGTGCGGGTGCTTCGTCAAGTTATGCTAGGGCTTCAAGCCTGGGAGCCAAACCCTCCTCGCTTGTTCGTTCGCTTACAAGTGGGTCGGGTGTTCTTAACTGCAGGAAGGGTTCTCGCTGCTAATCCACGACCGACCCATGCATTATGTACTCCACTACTATTAACAAGACCAAGACTTATATATATATATATAATTAAATATACTTACGTACCTAGCTAGCTATTAATATTATTCAAGTTTGATTTAGTGTTAGCTAGCTAGAAAATTTGAGGGAGGAAAAGTAGTAAAATTTGGGCTCATTTAGAAGTCTAATAAGTTAGGCAGCGGTTCTGCTGCTTGGGATTTACTACTTTCTTGCCTCCAATTTTGTTTGTTTGTTAGGGTTTTTTTTCTTTTTCTTTTTTTACTTTTATTGTCAAATACAACCTCGGTTTGTTACTCTGACAAGTATTGGGAGTTTTGTGCGACTCTTAATAGTCCAGAGAAAGCAAATATAGAAGTGTTGATATATATATATATATATATATATATATATATATATATATATATATATTCTTAAATATTATATATATGTTATCCTGTAGTAACTTTATTGCTTTACTTATATATGCATGAATTAATGAAATTTCTCTCTTCCTCATGTCCCTCTCCTCTCCTCTCCTCTCCTCTCCTCTCCTCTCCCTCTATTGACTAATTAATTAAAAAAAGCAAAGCTAACTCATGATATTAATTATGAAAAAACGAAACAGTTAATTGATCAAGCCAAGACAAATGTAAAGGTTCAGAGTATACAAATCAAACATATATATTCAAATGAATTCTCGTCGCTTCTTGATCATTTGAATATATATTTGACGTATTCATAACCATTTAGTTTTAAACTACTTAATTCATATTAAAAATAAATTATATATTTTTTAGTTATTAATGAAACTATAATAATTTTTTATAAACTAAATTAAATTCACTTTTTGTCAGCTCTACAAGAATTGATAAGAAAGGGAAGTGATAACAAAAATTCAGTTATTTTACAACTGTAATCAAGTCTATAACTGAACAGTTATCATTGGGCTCTATGTAACTATGTTTGTATGTGAATAGTAATAAGTCATAGAATAAACTTTCATGGTCATGGCCCTCATGGACTACACTAAAGAAAAAATATATATAGCCAACAGGGACACTTTTGAACATTAATTAAATAATGCAACCTCTTCGAGTAATGCACTAATGCAAACAAATACTCCGGTAAGTGGAGCTTCCTAACTTTATGAATTCATGCAGGCCCCAAAGTAAGTGCGGATTTTTTATTTTTTATTTTTTTAGGGGGTAGTATGAAAAAATAAACATTTTGAGGGGTAATTAATAGGTAAAAAAACATGTTTAGGGGCGGTAGAAATATGTTAAGTAGTGAAGGGACAAAAAGGTTAAGAAGCACATGGCTTTGATCTTCTTTTCATGGCGTTGTTATCTGTTATGTGGACTAACTAATTCCGTTGCAAGCTTTTTTCTACTCAGCTGTTACAAATACATCTTTTGACAAATTAAGTTCTATATATTGACATATTAATTCCAAACCTACAATCTTGTTTAAAGACTAAAAATTAAGGGTAATTAATTAATCTTATGATCCTAAATTTTTTGTGTTAAATAGACTCAAATGATGTGATATATATTACTCCCTTAGTCCCAAATTATTTGCTATTTTAGCAAAAAAAAATTGTTCCACAATATCTGCTTTTTTAAGATTCCAATGTATTTTTTCCATTTGTTTTCCAAATTTGCCCCTTTACCTTAATTATTGATAATCATTACTCTCATTCATGTCTCTTCTCTTTTTTAAACATCCACATTTACTCCTCTCTCTCTCTCTCTCTCTCTCTCTCTCTTCAATTAATAGATGCTTTCTCTCTCTCTCTTCAATTAATCATTGTTTCTCTCTCTCTCTCTTCAATATTTGTTTTTTTTAAGATTCCAATGCACAAAGGGTATTTTAGTATTTTTATCATACATATTGGTATCTGTGTGGAACTCTAGAACAGCAGATAATTTGGGACGGAGGGAGTATTATATTAATTGAGTAAATTTTTTTATAATTGATTATAATAGAAAATATTATTTTTATCTTATTTAATATCACATCATTTGAGACAAAAATCAAGATTCGTAATATTATGATTGTTCGGGAACATTTTACCGGCCTTCGTGTGGGCCGAAGGCCTGGCATCAGAAGGGCTTTATGGGTCCGGTGGGTCCGAGCCCCTGGTTGGATCGGAGGGGTTCGGGTTGGCGTTCGAGTCCTTTTGGGCCGAAGCCATGTCCCGTCATGTGGAGTTCGGGATCGGGTCTTTGAGTCCTTTGAGCCGAAACCCAGATTTGAGGGATGGATTGTTTGGGCCTGTGAAGTGGGCTCTCCTGCGTGCAGAGTCTGGAATCCTATTCCTAATTGAACAAGGCGACTCCAAAAGTAGTGATTGGGTTGGATTCCACTTGCACCTTTTAAGGAGATTGGGTTGGACCCGAATATTGGCAACTTACCATATTTAGGAGTCCTAAACTGACTCAGAGAAGGATTCTAAGGTGGTGAGGCATTATAAATACAAGGCAAAGGTTACAATTAAGAGGTAATACTTATTTTTTGAGCACTAAATACTAAATCTCCATTGTTAAACCTTATGAACGGCATGTACTTATTCTCACACCGGAGCTATCCCCCGGCGGCACAAGTCGTCAAGCTTCTGTGTGATCTGTTATTGTGCAGGTTCAGCGCGTGGATTCTGTGATTGGATGCGTAGACGAAACTTGGCGTTAATATTGGCGCTAAAAGGAGGGCTTTTTTAGTGCTTTTACAATCACAATCAAATTTTTTGGTGGTGGGTTATGGCGAGTAGGGAGAACAGTGTCAGCGCACAGGAGAATGTGAAGTCCCACCAAACCACCCAGTTGAGAGGATCGGTCAAAGACAGGCTAGGACCCGGGGACCAAGGTGAAGGTTTCGATCGTGCCCAGTCAACACGATGGCGTTTGTTCTCATCCAGCCAGCATACCCCTAACCACGTCAGTCGGGCAGATGAGAGCCAGTCTCAGACTCGAGCCATACGAGGGTCGGATCGTGGGGAGGGGAGCTCAGACCAGAGAGAGTTTATTTTACAGAAGAAGATGCAGCAGAACAAGGATGCCATGATGGCCCTGCGTCTTCAGCAGGACGAACTCGAACGACAGATGACTAACATGGCTGGAGAACAGGAAGCATCCTCAAAGAGACGAAGGCATCGGAGCCACTCCCGGTCACCTCGGCGGGGAGAAACAGATAAGGGAAGGAGCAGACATCGAAGCCGTTCGAGGGATGGCCGAAGCCGACGAAGGAGCCATTCAGTAGAATGACGGTCCGAACATCCTGGCAGATCGGGGTTGAGGAGGAGGGACGCGTCTCTCGAATACGGGAGGGACAGACACAGATCGTCCCCTCGTAAAGAGGAGACCGACCCCCTCGCTCGAAGGGTGGCTGAGTTGGAAAAGTTGTTATTGGCCAAAAATTCCACGGGGATACCTTTAGCTTGCATAGGGTCGCCCTTTTCGCCAGAGATTAATCAGGAGACAACCGACCCCAAAAGGAAGATGCCCCCAATGGAGACTTATGATGGGCTAGGGGACCCATACGACCATTCTGATGGGTATGACAGGTTAATGACATATTATGGCCATTCCGATGCGGCCAAGTGTCACATGTTCGCCACTACTTTGAAAAAGAGTGCCCGGGAGTGGATGGGAACCCTGGCGACGGGTTCGGTTAACTCGTGGAATGACCTTTGGGAAAAATTTCACGCTCGATTCGGGAGTAATAAGAGGCAAGGAAAGATCACGCCCTCACATGCAGTCGATGTAAGTCGATGAAAAAGCTAAGCCAGTATGTTAATGATGAGAGAGAGGTGTGGAATTGGTGGCGGAGTTAAATTCCCCACAAGCTTTGGGTTTTTTCACAACCGGACTAGACATCGGGAAATCAAAGAGGCTGATGAAGGATTTGGTGATCAACCCTCCGGCCGACTTGACAGAAGCTTTCCACAAGGCCGAGGATCACATAGCAATTGAGGAAGCGATGGGGAACTTTAAACCACACTTCCAGTCTTATGAGAAGTCGAAAGATCAGGATAAACAGAGTTATCCGAAGACAGACAATCAGGGGAGATCGGATAATTACAGCAAAAAGAACTATAATGGGGGAGGGTCGGGCAGTGGAAGGCCACACTTCCCGAACAAAAGTGTTAACAATGTCTACACCGCACTCAACACGGATCGGGCTAAAATACTGGAGGAGATGCGGGATAAATCCTTCTTCGAACCGTGCCAAGCGATCCCGAAGCCTGGGAAGAGGGGTCGGAACAAGTATTGTGCGTATCATCAGAGTCAGGGGCACACGACAGAGGATTGTAATAATCTGAAAGATCTGATAGAAAAGAATGTCCAGAACAGACAGCTGGTGCAGTATGTGGTTGGCCGAGAATAGGGAACCGACCCGGGAAAAGCAGTCGTAACCGCACCTACAAGCCCGAGGAGTTATTGATGTGATCTCGGGTGGGTCGGTAGGGCGCGTAACCAGGAAGAAGAGGAATGGGCATTTCGAGGCCGTGCTGGCGATAGCTGGTTCATCGCCCAGAAAGGAGAGGGCCTATCCAGGAGTGTCTATCTCCTTCTCAGACGAAGACTATCCCACTGACCACATCGAGCCACATGACAGAGTTTTGGTGATAACGGCACAGGTCGGGCCGGTAGATATGAGAAGGATGATGATCGATAATGGGTCCTCGATTGACATACTCTACACACACGCCTACCAGAGGATGGACTTGGGAGGAAAGAAAATGGATCTGGGAGGAGAGGGCCCGTTATACGGTTTCAGTGGCGACCCGGTGCATGTATCGGGTACGATAGAACAACCAGTTAAGTTCGACACAGCACCTCGGGAAGTAAAAATAATGGTAAAGTTTTTGTAAAAGACAGTGGATTCTACCACAATGCCATATCAGGCGTGCCAACCAGAAAGCAAAGATTGCAGCAAAGAACATCTATACCCCACTTTAAAATCAAATTTACGACACGGGCAGGATCGGGGGGAGTAAAAAGCGATCCGGATATTGCTCAAGGTGTTACCTAACACTTTGATTTCATCATGGCCTGGGTCAAGCAAAAATAGACAATAGCCATCGAGATAGAGCCATTCACTGAGGGCAACACTGAACCCATGGCACTACCGGCAGAGGAGACAAAAGATGTGGAATTGCTGCCAGGGAATCCGGATAAACTAATAAAGATTGGAGCAGGGTTAACAGAACCATTACGGACGGGATTGGTGGATTTACTTCGGGTGTACGCTGATATTTTTTCATGGGAGCCTAGTGACATGCCAGGAGTAAGTGAATCGGTGGCGCTACACAAGTTACATATAGACCCGAATAGAAAATCGGTTATTCAGAAGAGGAGGGTCTCCGCCCCAGAAAGACAGAAGATTATAGACAAAAAGATCACAAAGCTGTTGGAGGCGGGATTCATCTTCGAGATAGACTATCCTGAATGGTTGGCAAACGTAGTGCTAGTTCAAAAACAGAATGGAAAATAGAGACTATGTATCGACTACACTGATCTTAACAAAGCCTGCCCGAAGGATTTCTACCCTTTACCCAACATAGATCAGCTGATTGATGCAACTTCGGGGTACGACATGCTGAGCTTCATGGATGCCTTCTCAGGATATCACCAGATCTCGATGGCCAAGAATGATATCCCGAAGACGAGCTTTATCACCCATCAAGCCATATATGCGTACCGAAAGATGACCTTCGGATTGCTAAACGCAGGGGCAACTTATCAACGAAAGATGAATTTTGTATTCCGAAGGCAGCTTGGTCGCAGCATGGAGGTATACGTGGACGACATGATCGTAAAAATTATGTCAGTTCGAGACCATTTGGACGACCTGTAGGACTATTTTGAAACAATAAGAGAGCACAAATTGAGACTGAACCCGACTAAATGTACCTTCGGCCTAGGATCAGGGAAGTGTCTGGGTTACTTGTTCAGTAAGAGGGGAATTGAGGCGAACCCTGAGAAAATCACGGCGATCTTAGACATGCAATCTTCGAAGACATACAAAGACGTGTAGAGGTTAACTAGCCGGATAGCTGCCTGTGACGCCCCCAAAATAGGTATACATCACCTATTCTGAGTTGTCAATACATGGTACAGAAACAACTACAACTTTATTATTACAACAAGAAATCTGTGAGTTTGAATACAAATATTATCTTCTAGATAATATCTATACTCAAATAAATCCTCATCACATTTATTGATACATTAATTTACAAAATGGTGAGGACTACTAAACAATCCTTTCTAAAACCTTCATTCCATACCCCGACTGCACTCGCTTATATTCTCGCCTCCCGAGAAAAATGGAACAAAAGGAAAAGGGTGAGCTCAACTAGCTCAAGAAGAATATTATGACTAAGATAATATACAACAAATTATCGTTAGTCTTCAACAGGAAAAAATATAATAGAATACAATAGACAACAAATTTTAAATCAATATTCGCAATGGAAATAATAATTCATTAGAAGAGTTAAGTAGAGAATGCAAACTACTATCTTCTATGTATGAATTTAAAAGTTCATCATCTATCTTTTATCCTCGTAACATCAATCAATATACATCCGAATCAAATATTCATCTTTGCACCACTACAGCCAAAGATATTCATCACCTGGTCATGTTCATTTAAACACTGCTCATCTTTGCACTCTGAGCCAAAGATATTCTTCAGAAATCATTCATCTTTGCACTACAAAGCCAAAGATATTCTTAAGAAATCATTCATCTTTGCACTACAGGTGCCAAAGATATTCCATAATATCATCATTTAAGACCGAGGATGATGAAAATATTTTTTTTTAAAGAAACGAATCGGTGAAACAAAATGACAAGGATTAAGGATTAAGGATTCGTACTTGGTTTTATCCACGTCAAAAATACCTCAAAAATAATCATAGTGGTGTAAAATTCAAGAATGATCAAAACATGGATACAATCGTAGCTAGTATCCGTAATAGATATTTTGGAAAAAAGAAGAAATTTTATTTTTTCGGTGAATAGTCAGATACGTGAATAGTGTCAGATATACGTGAATAGTGCCAGTATATGTGAATAGTAACTCCGACACCAAAAGATAGAAATTCCACAAAAACATCTTCACGCTTCAATTAATAGTAAGACTTCGTGAATAAGAACTCGTGAATAAGAATCGTGAATAAGAACTCATGAATAAGAACCCATGAATAGAACCCGAACATAAAACCCGACAAAAAGTTCCAAATTTGATAAAACTTCAGATCAATATTTCAAAGATAATGATATTGAAGAAATAATATCATTACGAAAAAAAAATATATCCTTACCTCAAGAGAAGAAGATTTACATTGGAATAACTTATTTGAATGAACTTGCACCGTATATCAATACTCAAAGTATACTCAAAATACTCACAAGAATACGCCAAAATATCGAGAGAGAGAAATAGAGAAAACTTCAGCTTTACGGTGTGATTTTCAATTCTAACCCAAGACCCTATTTATAGAGAAATTGCTAGAACACACCAAAGCAGTAAAATTTAATATAATATTAATATAATTATACAAATTTTCCTTAGCCCACCTTTTGGTCAAAACACCAGCCACACATGTTAATGATGTCCAAAAAATACAAAAACGTTTTTCTTAACAAAAATAATTTAAACTCCCAAAATCAATTATTTTGAGTTTTGAACTTCAATAATTCATAATAAATAGCCCTTTCATCAGAAAATTCGAATCTCATGAGTTTTTATAGGAATTTCAATTTCTACAACTTTGCAGAAGAAAGTTTTTCAAATTCCAAATAGAAATTGACCGAAATCCACAAACGGCGATTTTAAAGCTATAATCAAATTTCACCAATAAATGGGGTCCACCGACATGTTTAACATGTTTTAAACATTTAATGCCACAAAATACTCTTCCTCCTCAGATACTCATATATCCCACATTCGTTGTAAAATATCACCGTTAATATATTATCAAAATAATATATTTAAATGAATTATTTTATCGAAAAAGATAAAATATTAATTTTCAACAATTGTCATTTTAAAAATTTTCTCCATCTATATCCACATAAAATCAATATTTTCCTCATCATATAAATCAATAATTAATTATTCACAAATAATATTACGTAATCACAATATTCGACAACCGTGCAGTTCCTCAGAAAGAGGGGGCTTCCAATAAGAATTTCTTCTTCATGGCCAAGCAATTAGATGACCAAACCTCTCCTTAGATGTAACTTTCTAGACATTGCCCATAATGTTATCTAATAATATTATTCAGATAATATGAATTATTGCTTCGATAATGAAAAATATCGTAATGACAATTATCAAACAACAAAGAATATAAAATATCAACGCAAAGAATTATTAACTCAATAAAATATCGAAAAAGAATTATCGTAATCATTATTGAGTAGTGCTTCTTCACGTAAGAATCAATAATTGGTGCAATACCGCAGTGCAAATCTTTCAACAACGCAGATTAGTGTATTTTAACCACCGGTATTCCAACAAAGATAATTAAGAATAACTACGCTAGTTATTTAAAAAACAACTTATATTTGTCATTTTCTTCATCCAATCGCTCAGTTATGGGCTCCCACACAAGGTCGCTACTGTCGCATTTAATATTCCCGACAAAGATTTAATATTCCACGACCAAACTAATATTCCCGACGATAATGAATATTTTATAACCACTGCTTATTTTGAAATATTTCGTGATTTAACCCTTAACTATCCACATTAATCAAATCAACCCTTACTATTTCAAAATAATAAATAAAGGAAATTTTTTTATTTAAAAATTTTGGGGTCTTACAACCTCCCTCCTTATGAAATTTTCGCCCTCGAAATCGACTTTACGTATACTGGTGTTTCGAAAAGGTGAGGATACCTCGCTTTCATTTCCGCTTTCCAATTCCCGTGTCATTTCCTCTATAGCATGATTCCTCCACAAAACTTTAACTTGTGGTATGACTTTCAAGGCGTAGGACATGCTCCTTCCTATCCAAGATCTTGACAGTACCTCCTCATACGTTAAGTCTTCTGGCTATCTCGTCTGGCTTCTAACTCAATAACGTGGTTCGGTCTTTCACATATTTTTAATATGAGATATGTGAAACACATTACGAAACACGAGACATACTTTGAGGTAACGCAAGTCTATAGGCTACATTTCCTACTCGGTCAAGAATTTGAAATGGACCAATAAATCGTGGATCGAGCTTTCCTCTCTTCCCAAATCTTGTAACTCCTTCCATGGAGCAACTCGCAACAATACATGATCCCCTACATTAAATTCCACGCCCTTTCGATGAAGATCCGCATAACTCTTTTGTCGATCTTGTGCCGCTTTGTATACGTTGTCGAATCATTTGGATCTTTTCTAGAGTCATACGTATTTAACTCGGGTCCCAACAATGTTGCTTCACCCACCTCATCCCAACATATTGGAGAACGACATTTTCGTCCCATATAATGCTTGAATGGAGCCACACCTATACTTGCCGATAATCGCTGTTGTTGTAGGAGAATTCCACCAATGGTAAATACTTATCCCAACTACCCTTGAAGTCTCAGGACACGTAGTCTTAATAAATCTTCAAGAGTTTGAATAGTCCTCTCCGATTGTCTCGTCTGCTTGGGGATGGTATGCCAACTAAATCGCAAACTGCGCCCATAGCTTTTTTTGCAAGCTAACCCAAAATCTTGAAGTGAATCTTGGGTCACGATCCAAACTATGGATACAGCATGCCATGCAACCTCACAATCTCATTCACGCACATACTAGCAAGACGCTCAAGGAATAAGTCTCCAGATTCGGCAAGAAATGAGCGGACTTGGTTAATCTATCAACAATAACCCAAATAGCATTGATGCCTTGAGAAACCGTAGGAAGACCCGTGAACGAAATCCATAGTAATGTGTTCCCACTTCCATTCCGGAATCTCAAGTGGTTGCAACGGACCCTTAGGTACAAGATGCTCCGCTTTTACACGCCGGCAAGTTAAACACATCGAGATAAACTTTGCAATCTCTCTTCATATTGTTCCACCAAAATGTATGTCAAGATCACGATACATTTTAGTACTTCCAGGATGGATTGCAAATGGCGTATTGTGTGCCTCCATCATAATCTTGTACTTCAAATCGAGTCGTTAGGAACACAAAGTCTCAGAGTGGACTCAAGTATTCCTTCTTCATCAATTCTCGCCCTAATAGCTCCTTCTTGTACTTTCTTCTTCATACGCATCGATTAAAGATTGGGTGGCTTGAGCAACCTTAACTTTTTCTATTAAAGTTGGCTCTACGCGATACTTGACATCATCGCACTCGCTCCCCACATATGATCTTCTACTCAACGCGCCACCTACCACGCTCGCTTTTACCGGGATGGTATTCAATAGTGTGGTCGTAGTCTTTCAATAGCTCGAGCCAACGTCGCCGCCGCCAGATGTTGAGTTCTTTTTGAGTGAAGAAATATTTAAGGCTTTTATGGTCCGAATATATCTCCACTTTCTCCCATATAGATAAGCCTCCATATTTTTAGCGCAAAACGATCGGCCGCTAACTCTAGATCATGAGTAGGATAATTCCTCTCATACTCTTTAAGTTGTCGCGAGGCATAAAGCTATGACTTTCCCACGTTGCATGAGAACACATCCTAACCCTTTGCTCAAGCATCGTCAGAGATAACAAATCCATCCGAACCAGATGGTATTGTTAGAACAAAAGCCAAATAAGTCTCCTCTTAAGCTCTTCGAAGCTTTTTCGCGATTCTTCGCTCCAAACGAATTTTGTATCCTTCCGAAGTTAATGAAGTTAATGGAGTAGCGATTCGAGAAAACCTTCCCACGAATCTCCGATAATAACCAAATTTAAGCCCAAAAACTACTACGATTTCATCGGCACCGACTTGGTTGTTCTCCAACTTCAGATTGCTTCAATCTTCACGGATCAACAGATACTCCATGTTTCGACACCACGCGCCCAAGGAATGCTACTTCCTCAAGCCGTAACTCACATTTCTTCAATTTGGCATATAGTTGGTTTTCACGAAGCCTTTGGAGTACCAAATTTCAAATGGTGCTCATGATCTTCACGGCTTTTTGAATATATGAGGATGTCATCAATAAAGACAACAACGAATCGATCCAAATATTCCTTGAATACTCGGCTCATCATATCCATGAAAGTCGCAGGAGCATTAGTTAGTCCGAAAGACATGACTAAGAATTCATAATGCCTATACCGAAGTTAAAGGCGTCTTTGAATATCCTCGCTTTTAATCTTCAATTGATGATATCCGTAATCTAAGATCGATTTTTGAAAAGAATTGTGCCCTTGCAGAATCGGGTCAAACAAGTCATCAATACGAGGTAGAGGATACCTATTCTTGATGGTGACATGGTTCAATTCCCGATAGTCAATACAAAGTCGCATACCCCGCTTTTCTTCTTTTACAAATAAAACAGAGCACCCCAAGGAGATGTACTAGACGAATGAAACCGATGTCCAACAATTCTCGTAGTTGGACCTTTAACTCCTCAAGTTCAATAGAGCCATTCGATATGGGGTTTTAGAAATGGGCTTTGTACCAGTTCAAGATCAATAAAGAATTCAACTTCACGCTCGGGGTAGACCGGAAGTTCTTCTAGAAATACGCCAGAAAGTCAATAACAACAGAATATTATTCAAATTTGACGTGTCTTTATTCAAATCCATAACATGGGCTAAGAAAGCTTGACATCCGCTTTTTTAATAAACGAATAGCTTTATGATTAGATATGACGTTGATTGATTTTAATGGTTTAGTTGCTTGAATTGCATAACAAAGTTGGTTAGAATATGAAAACTAACAACCCATTTAAAACAATCAATTTTGGTAATGATGAGTAGTTAACCAATCAATCCCTAAAATCACATCAAAAGCAAGTATCTTTAAAGAGATAAGGTCAATGTGTAAGGTAATGGTGCCAACTTGAATCAAACAAGATTTATAAATGTTGGATGTGATGAAAGTTTCTCCTAACGGAGTTTCCACAGAGATAGGTCAAAGTCTAATTTCTCCCGAGTCAAGTTTAAACGTTGAGCACATGCAGGAGAGATAAATGAATGGGTAGCACCCAGATCAAGTAAGGTATAAACTTCGCAAGAATTTATAAATAGCTTACCCGTGATCACCTCGTTTGGGTTCCTCGATTATGACCAACCACAACAAACGCTTCTTCCCTAATCGTTGACTTTGACTTTTTCTCGGGATGTTTTTTGAGTCACCGTCCTCATTGAACTAGGTTTCGCCATCAGATAATCTCGAAAGCGATATGTCCTTCCTTTCCACAACTATAGCATACCTTGAACTGTGTAGGGCGCTTTGACCGATATGTCCCTCTTTTCCGTGATTTAGAAAGATATACGACCGGTGGTCGTTTCTCCTCCTTAGAGAACCTTGTCACGCCAAGACCGCTCGTCTTCTATATGGTCGTTGTTAAATCTCCTCTTTAAAATCTCCTCCCGACTCGCTTCTTCATTTTCATGGCCATGATTACCACCAGAGTGGTTACCATTTTTGTCCATTCATTGCTTTTCTCCGCAGTTATCATTATTCTGCTGATCGCTATCTCCGACACGATCCCGGTTCAGGGTCCTCAATTGACCGTACTCGTTATCTCGCTTCTAATAATTGAGCCTCGCTTACAACATCCGAATAGAGAGAAAGTTTATGAGAAAGAGAATCGACGACGCCGGGTTTCAAACCTCTAAGAAACATCCGCATATACGCTCCTCATTCTCCACCAAATGAGGTGCAAAACCGATAACTCGCAAACTTTGCCTCGTGATCGAGACACCGCCATGTTGTTTTGTTCCAATCGATGAACTCCACTTCCTTCATACGATTTAACACTTTCGTGAAAGTATTTGTCATTAAATAATTCTCAAATGTCTCCCAAGACACGCCGAAAAGTATGGATGGGTACGCTTCACGACTCCACCAAAGAGTTCCGCCTCGCCACGGAACATAAAGGTGGCGAATGGAATCTTCGTTCTCCGCATCCCAAGACATCGAATATCTTGGTAATTTGTTTAACCCATGTTTCCGCCATGATCGGATCCGCTTTCCTTAAATTCGTGGTCCCAACTTTTGAATCGCTTGGTCGTGACAACCCGTGAATTGCTATCATTTCTCCTCAGATTTTGAACACGAAGTCTCCTCGTCGATTTTGCATGAATCGCAAAAAACTTCTAAACATCCCCTCGCTCATCATCTCGCTCCATGGTGTTGTTCATGTGGAGGAACATTGCCACTGTTGCACGCTTCTCCTCGTTGGTAAAGACAGCATCTCCACGGCCTCATTACTCCATTGTTAATATTCTCAACGACATTCTCAAATACCGTCATAAAACAAAGGTTAATTAAGGAAATCAATATATCACATAATATCCTATATATATCGACCAACTAACAAATAAGCTTAGTAGACACACACTAGCGAAGGATTTACTGCCTCTCCCTCCTAGTTCTATTCCCCGATCTCCCAGAGATCATATCCTAAGCTCGATACTAATGATCGGACACCAACTTGTGTCGTCAAGACCTCACATTGATACTATCGGTTTACATCGCAGAATCTGGCGGCCCCTAAGAATGACGCTTTGCATCCCCCAAATAGAAGTAGAGGCTCACTCTTTTACTTATCTCGATACTAATCATGACGCCCCAAAATAGGTATACATCACCTATTCCGAAGTTTTCAATACATGGTACGTAAACAACTACAACTTTATTATTACAACAAGAAACTGTGAGTTTGAATACAAATATTATCTTCTGACAATATCTATACTCAAATAAATCCTCATCACATTTATCGATACATTATTTTACAAAATGGTGAGGACTACTAAACAATCCTTTCTAAAACCTTCATTCCATACCCGACTCGCACTCGCTTATATTCTCGCCTCCCCGAGAAAAATGGAACAAAAAGGAAAAGGGTGAGCTCAACTAGCTCAAGAAAGAATATTATGACTAAGATAATATACAACAAATTATCGTTAGTCTTCAACAGGAAAAAATATAATAGAATACAATAGACAACAAATTTTAAATCAATATTCGCAATGAAATAATAATTCATTAGAAGAGTTAAGTAGAGAATGCAAACTACTATCTTCTATGTATGAATTTAAAAGTTCATCGCTCATCTTTTATCCCCGTAACATCAATCAATATACATCCGAATCAAATATTCATCTTTGCACTACAAAGCCAAAGATATTCATCACTGGTCATGTTCATTTAAACACTGCTCATCTTTGCACTACTGTGCCAAAGATATTCTTCGAAATCATTCATCTTTGCACTACTGTGCCAAAGATATTCTTAAGAAATCATTCATCTTTGCACTATGTGCCAAAGATATTCCATAATATCATCATTTAAGACCGAGGATGATGAAAATATTTTTTTTAAAGAAACGAATCCAAAGGAAACAAAATGACAAGGATTAAGGATTAAGGATTCGTATTTGGTTTTATCCACGCCCAAAAAATACCTCAAAAATAATCATAGTGGTGTAAAATTCAAGAATGATCAAAACATGGATACAATCAGAGCTAGTATCCGTAATAGATATTTTGGACAAAAAAGAAGAAATTTTATTTTTTTATGAATAGTGTCAGATATCGTGAATAGGCCAGATATGTGAATAGTAACTCGACACCAAAAGATAGAAATTCCACAAAAAACATCTTCACGCTTCATTAATAGTACTTTCGTGAATAAGAACTCGTGAATAAGAACTTTCGTGAATAAGAACTCATGAATAAGAACCCATGAATAAGTAACCCATGAATAGTAACCCGACATGAAAAAGTTCCAAATTTGATAAAACTTCAGATCAATATTTCAAAGATAATGATATTGAAGAAATAATATCATTACGAAAAAAAAATATCATCCCTTACCTCGAAGAGCGAAGATTTAATTAAATACCGGAATATAACTGAATGAAGGAACTTGCACCGTATATCAATACTCAAAGTATACTCAAAATACTCACAAGAATACGCTCAAAATATCGAGAGAAATAGAGAGAAAACTTCAGGTTTCGGTGTGATTTTCAATTCTAACCCAAGACCCTATTTATAGGAAATCGCTTAGAACACAAAAAGCAGTAAAATTTAATATAATATTAATATAATTATACAAATTTTCCTTAGCCCACCTTTTGGTCAAAAACACCAGCCACACATGTTAATGATGTCCAAAAAAATACAAAAAACGTTTTTCTTAACAAAAAATAATTTAAACTCCCAAAAATCAATTATTTGAGTTTTCTAACTTCAATAATTCATAATAAATAGCCCTTTCATCAGAAAAATTCGAATCTCGCGAGTTTTTATAGGAATTTCAATTTCTACAACTTTGCAGAAGAAAGTTTTTTCAAATTCCAAATAGAAATTGAATCAAATCCACAAACGGCGATTTTACTGTGCTATAATCAAATTTCACCAATAAATGGGGTCCACCGACATGTTTAACATGTTTTAAACATTTAATGCAAACAAAAATACTCTTCCTCCTCAGATACTCATATATCCCACATTCGTTGTAAAATATCACCATTAATATATTATTAAAATAATATATTTAAACGAATTATTTTATCGTAAAAAGATAAAATATTAATTTTCAACAATTGTCATTTTAAAAATTTTCTCCATCTATATCCACATAAAATCAATATTTTCCTCATCATATAAATCAATAATTAATTATTCACAAATAATATTATGTAATCACAATATCGACAACCGTGCAGGTTCCTGTGAAAGAGGGGCTTTCCAATAAGAATTTCTTCTCATCGGGCGCCGCAATTAGATGACCAAACCTCTCCTTAGATGTAACTTTCTAGACATTGCCAATAATGTTATCTAATAATATTATTCGATAATATGAATTATTGCTTCGATAATGAAAAATATCGTAATGACAATTATCAAACAACAAAGAATATAAAATATCAACGCAAAGCAATTATTAACTCAATAAAATATCGAATAAAGAATTATCGTAATCATTATTGAGTAGTGCCTTTCACGTAAGAATCAATAATTGGTGCAATACTGCGTGCTAATCGCTCAACAACGCAGATTAGTGTATTTTAACCACCGGGTATTCCAACAAAGATTAATTCAAGAATAACTACGCCTGCGTTATTTAAAAACAACTTATATTTCGCTGCTTTCTTCATCCAATCGCTTCACATTGGGGCCCACACATGGTCGCTAGGCTGGTCGCATTTAATATTCCTCGACAAGATTTAATATTCCACGCACCAAACTAATATTCCCCGACGATAATGAATATTTTATAACCACTTGCTTATTTTGAAATATTTCATGATTTAACCCTTAACTATCCACATTAATCAAATCAACCCTTACTATTTCAAAATAATAAATAAAGGAAATTCCTTTTTATTTAAAAATTTCGGGGTCTTACACTGCCCTTCGGAGATTCGTGTCAAGGTCAGCCGAAAGATGTCTACCCTTCTTCGACACCCTCAAGGGACCAAAAAAAGAGAAGAGTTTCCAGTGGACTTCGGAGTACGAAGATGCGTTTCAAGGGATCAAGAAGTATTTGGCTTCGGCTCCACTGTTGGGGAAACTGATCCCTTCAGAACCTCTATATCTGTACTTGGCGGCAAGTTCGATGGCAGTTGGGGCAGCGTTAGTAAGAGATAAAGGAGGAATACAATTCCTCGTATATTATATCAGCTATGTTCTTCGGGATGCAGAGACGAGGTATCTGAACTTGGAAAAATTCGCCTACGCCTTAATCATTGTCAGCAGGAAGCTCAGACACTATTTCCAGGGTTGGCTGATAGTGGTGTACACGGATCAACCACTAAAGAAAATTTTGCATAAGCCAGAGGTATCGGGTCGATTAGCTGTCTGGGCGATGGAATTAACACAGTTTGCTATAGAGTATCATCCCCGAACGGCAATCAAAGGGCAAGCGTTGGCAGACTTCATGGTAGAGTTGTAAGACCCCAGCTTTTATAAATAAAGATGAATTTTTCTATAAATATTATTTTTGAATATTATGGAATAAATTTGATATAATGTTATAGTTGTGGGTAATATTTATAAATTTTGCAAAGTATGCAAGTTGTTATAAAATATTCGTTTCATTCTGGAGAATATTCTTTTGTTAGTGGAATATTCAGATAAATGGCTCAATCATTCAGTGGACATCACAATGTAATTATTGTTGATTGAGAAAAACGATAAAAATATTTTATAAAAATAACTACGGAGGTGTTACCGTTAAAACCGTTGAACTACCCTATGGTAAAAAACATAGAAGAATACGCCAGAGTCAGATAGTAAGACACCAGTGATTGATTATCGATGCTTACGTGAGAAGTCACTCACCTATGCTCAATTATCGCTACAAGAATTCACGATCATATCTCTTATATTATTGATTCAATTATTGTCACAAGATCATCCAGATAATATGTTATAAGATTAAATCAATAATTGAGACGACAAGTTATAAATGATTAATAATTGTTGAAAGATTAAATATGTGTTGATGAAAAAAAAAAAATGATTTGTGGTAAGTTTGATTATTTTATGGGGGCTCATATGTCATCATCTAAGAGTCTCTTCATTAATAATTTACCTTCATCAATAGTAATTACCTTCGCCAATAGTAATTACCCTTGTGAATAGTATTTACCTTCATCAATAGTAATTACCTTCGTCAATAGTAATTACCCTTGTGAATAGTATTTACCTTCGTCAATAGTAATTACCTTCATCAATAGTAATTACCCTTGTGAATAGTATTTACCTTCGCCAATAGTAATTACCTTCGTCATAATAGTAATTACCTTGTGAATAGTATTTACCTTCACAATAGTATTTACCTTCGTTAATAGTAATTACCTTTACCAGACGTCGAACCACTTGTCGCTTCACATTACAAAGGCCGAACCACTTGTCGCTTCACATTACAAAGCGCCAAACCAACCAAGGTCGTCAAGCCACTCGCTTTTTCACACTGGCAGTGCTAAGCTAGAAATCTTCTATAAATAGAGGCCTAGGGCTTCATTATTTTCACTTAATTCATTCAAGCTATATGAGAGAGAAAGTATAGAGAGAATAAGAGAGAAAGAAGAAGAGTATTTTGTTACTACACCGTCCGCAGATTCAATCTCCTACCAAATGTAAGGGGTGTTATTCTTTCTTATTCACGAAGAGAACTGTTGTTATTCCATCGCTTATTATTCGTTGGAATAACTCGTATAAGTGGTTTACCCTATACTTGGTGACATTCTTCTATTATTCTCGTTGGAACATCCCGTCTGTGTGTTTTACACCTGACCGGGTTCCGCCTTTTATTATTATTCGCTGAACATCCTGTCATGCGTGTGTTTTACACGGACCGGTTCCGCTTTTTTATTATTATTCGTTGGAACATCCTCGCTCGTGTGTTTTACACCGGACCGGTTAAAATCTTTTTATTATTCTCGTTGAATATCCTATCATGTGTTTTACACCGGATCCGGTTCCATCTTTATTATTCGTTGGAACATCCCGCTTGATTGTGAATTTCACCGACCGTTCCGTTATTTATTATTCATTGAATAACTCTCGCATGCAAGGCTTCTATCGCATTTACGGTGATTTCTTTTGTTATTCCATTCTTTATTATACCCAAATAAGTTAAAACTTTGACTTCTATACTCCATGAAATTAGTAGAATATCCTCGATATTTCATGCTTCATCCAAAGATCTTTCATGGAAATATTCTTCCGATCATTCTTGAATTTTACTCTACAAAACAAGATCATGTCGATAATTTGACGTTAATAATTCCTCGGATAAAATAATTTTTGAACTTGTTTTTATGAATTTTATATCATTGTCATCATCCTCATGTTTATATTTTTTTGAAAGTCATCTGTGGGTATTCAGAAGAAGGCATAGATGGACTTGGTATGATTATGACTCAGAGACTATTCTTGTAATCATTTAACCGTAATGTTACAAATGATGTGATAAAATCCTCAAAGGGTCAGAAGTGCATCGATGGACAGTTGTTGGTACATGATCATGATTATTAATGAATACACAAATATTTTCGCCCGTAGTGCATGAATAATTGTGGTCGCGATACTAAAGAATATCCTCGTCAGAAAAGTGGGGTGATTCGATGATGTGAATATTTATTAAAGTCGAGTCTCATTTATAAACAAAGTTGATGAAAAACCTTTAAAACCTAAAAGATAGTAGATTTTATTTTCTACTTGACTCTTTTAATGGATCAGATATTCACCGCAGCTTAAACCGGTTGTTCTATCAGATATTTTATCGTTTAACATTATCAAGACTATTGATAATTTATTCTCGCATTATCTTAGTCATAATATTTCTTATCGGGCTAGTTGAGCTCACCTTTCTTTCAACGTTTTCTTCGTGAAATGATAATATAGCCGGGGATTTAGCTCTGGGAAACGAGTGATGGTCCCAAGATAAGATTAGTAGTCCTCACTATTCTCGTAAAATAGTGTGATAATAATGTAATGAGGACTTTTTGTTTGAGTTTGTATAATATCTAGTAGATTTATATTTGTATTTAAACTCACGCTTTATGTCGATTGCATACCTACGCTTATGTTAATAAGTTGTATTTAAATTTCGCACTACGTAAGTGTCGCACCCAAGATGGGTGATGTATACCTAATTTTGGGGGCGCCACATGTGGTATCGTAGCTTAGGATATGATCCCCGCTAAGATGTGAGAATAGTACTAGGAGGGAGAGACGGGGAATACCTTCGCTAAGTATGACCTACCTAAGTTTATGTGATATTTTATTGGTTGGTCGTAAGATAGGGATAATTTGTTATACGTCAATTAACCTTTTGTTTTGTGGCAAGATATGAAAAATGACATCCGAGAATGTTGAGAATAAGAATGGAGCGCAGCGATCGTTGATTCACCACATATCAATAATCGTGATAATGTGCATCGAAGGCGATAATCCTCACGCAAACAACAACACCGACCAAATGACGAATGATCAAATGTTCGAGAGGTTTTATGTAATTTATGCAACAAAGAAAGAGAGCGAATTCTCGCCCAAAACGTAGGTGGAAACACGGAAACTCTCAAGCGGTCACCGCTAAACAATTTAAGGCTGGGACCACCGGAGTTTAAGGGAGAGCCAAAACCACTTCGGCGGAAGCATGGATAAAGCGATTACCAAGATATTTGATGTCTGGGATGCTCCGAGGAGCAAAGGTTCCCTTTCACGCCTTTTATGTTGCGCGAGAAGCGGACATCGGTGGGAATCCAGAAACGACTCAACCAAATTGATCAAGATATCTTGGGAGAAGTTCCAGAGTCGTTCAACGACAAATACTTTCCGAAAGTATTCGCCACATAATGAAGGAGGTGGAGTTTATCAAGTTCGAACAAAACAATACGACCGTGTCGCGCGACACGAGGCAAAATTTATGAGTTATCACGGCCATATTCCCCACTGTGGATAATGAAGAGAGAATGGCGCTAATGTTTTTAAGAGGTTTGAAGTCGAGATACGCCAACATCTTATTTCTCATAAACCGTGTTTGTATTCAGATGTTGTAAATAGGGCTCGCTTAGTGGAGCGCGATAATGAGTCAACGCAACTAAAAAAGAGAGCAAATTGACAAAATTATAATACCACCAGAATAGTAATAGTCATCGAGGCGGTGACAACAAGCGTGAGGGAATCAATAAAGCCGATATGGTAACCACTTTGGTGGTAATCGTGGCCAAAACAATAAGAATGGACATTTCAAGAAAAGGAGATTCAACAATGATGGAAAGACGTCAAAGACCAAAGACCCATTGTTGTTAAGAAGGAGAAAGACCACCCATCATATGCTTCAAATGCGAGGAGAGGGACACATCGCCCAAACTGCGCCATGCCGCCCAAAGCATGTTATAATTGTGGGAAGAGAAGGTCACTTAGCTCGATTTTGTTGCCATCAAGACAAATTCAATTTAGGATGGAGGCACCAAAGGCCATCCCGTAAAATTCAAAACCCAGAAGGCAAGGGAGAGCATTTTGTTGTGACCTCCCAAAGAGCAAGGAACCGAATGAGGTCATCACGGTAAGCTTATCATAAACTCTAATGAAGTCTATACTTTATTTGAAACCTGTTCTACCCATTCTTTTATTTCTCCTACATGGCCATCGATTAAATTTGACCGAGAAATTAGACTTTGACTTATCTCGTGGAAACTCCGTTGGGAGAAACCTTCATTACATCCACATCGCTTATAAGTCTTGTTTGGTTCAAATCAGCACTCTCACATTACCTCGTCGATCTTATTTCATTAAAAATACTTGCATTTGACGTGATTCTGTGGATCGATTGGTTAACTACTTATCATGCAAAAATTGATTGTTTTCGTAAGGTCATAGCTTTCATATTCCTAATCAACCTATTATGCTAATTCAAACGACCAAACCATTAAAATCAATCACGGCCATCTCAAGCCATAAAGCTATTCGCTTATTGAAAAACGGATGTCAAGCTTTCTTAGCTCATGTCATGATTTAAATAAAATACGCCGCTTTTAAACGATATTCTATTGTTAATAAATTTCCGACGTATTCTCAAGAACTTCCCGGCCTACCCCCAGAAAGCGTGAAATTGAATTTTGTATCGACCTTGAACCCCAGACAAAACCTATTTCCAAAGCCCCATATCGAATGGCTCTATGAACTTCGTGAGTTAAAAACCCAACCGCAGGAATTGTTAGACATCGGCTTTATTCGCCCCTAGTACTTCTCGGGGTGCTCCTGCTCTATTCGTGAAGAAGAAAGATGGGAGTATGCGATTTTGTATTGATTATCTGGAGTCAATCACGCCACCATCAAAAATAGTATCCATTGCCACGTATTGATGACTGTTTGACCAACAGTAAGGAGCCAAATTCTTTTCAAAGATCGATCTTCGCTCCCGGATATCACCAATTGAAGATTAGAATCACCGACATTCCAAAGACGGCCGTAACTCCTAAGACGAGCATTATGAATTCCTAGTCATGTCCTTTCGATCGACTAATGCTCCCCGCCGCCTTCATGGATATGATGAACCGAGTATTCAAGGAATATTTAGATCACTTTGTGGTCGCCTTTATTGATGACATCCTTATTTATTCCAAAAGCCGTGAAGATCATGAGCAACACTTGAGGTCGACACTCCAAAAGCTTCGTGAATATAAGCTTTATGCCAAATTAAAGAAATGCGAGTTCGCGTCAAGAAGTAGCATTCCTTGGGCACGTAGTATCAAGTCATGGAATATCCGTTGACCCAAAGAAAGATCAAGCTATTCAAAGCCGGGAACAACCTAAATCAAAGGACCAAGCACGTAGCTTTCGGTTTAATTGGTTATTATCTGAGATTCGTGGAAGGATTTTCGAATCGCTATTCCATCGACTCAAATTGACTTTAAAGATACAAAGTTCTATGGAGCGAAGAATGTGAGAAGAGTTTTCAAGAACTCAAGAGGAGACTTATTTCAAAGACTGCTCGACAATACCATCCTGCCTTGAGGGATTTGTCATCTACAAGTGATGCTTCGCAAAGGGTTGGGATGTGTTCTCACGCAACATGGAAAAGTAATAGTTTATGCCTCATGATAACTCAAAGAATATGAGAGGAATTATCCTACTCATGATCTAGAGTCAAGTAAATGTTGTCTTTGCACTTAAAATTTGGAGGCATTACTTGTATGGGGAGAAAGTGGAGATCTTTACGGATCATAAAAGCCTCAAATATTTCTTCACTCAAAAGGAACTCAACACGCGACAACGACGACGGCTTGAAATCGTTGAAAGATTATGATCATACCATCCAATACCATCCCGAAAAGCTTAACGTGGTAGCCGACGATCGAGTAGTAGAAAATCATATGCAAGCACGAAAAGCGATATTGTCAACGCAAAGGCCCATTTTGTGTGACTTGCAAAGGATGGAGATAGAATTAAAGACCTGTGGACGATGTGATGATAAGCGAGTATACGAAAGAGTAGAACCGAATTTAATTGATAAAGTTAAAGCCGCCAAGCTACGCACTGGAGTCGATGCGATGATGAGAAGAAAGTGCAAGAAGGTGCTACGCCGAAGCAAGAATCGATGAAGAAGGAATACTTGAGTCAACTCTGCATTTTGTGTTCCTAACGACCTCGATTTAAAGTATAATATCATGATGGAGGCACACAACACACCATTTGCAATCCATCTCGGGAGTACCAAAATGTATCATGATATTCGCCATACATTTTGGTGGAGCAATACGAAGAGAGAGATAGCATACTGCTTATCTCAAGGTGTCTAACTTGTCAACGAAAGTTAAAAGCGAGCATCAAGTACCAAAAGGTCCATCAGAACCACTTGAAATTCCGTAATGGAAGTGGGAGCACATTACCATGGATTTCGCACGGCCTTCCTAAGGTTTCTCAAGGCATTGATGCGATTTGGGTCATTGTTGATAGTCGACCAAGTCCGCTCATTTTCTTACCGACACGAGAAACTTATACACTTGAACGCCTTGCTCATATGTACATAAACTAGATTGTAAGATCGCATGGTATGCCCAGATCCATAGTTTCGATCGAGACCCAAGATTCACTTCACGATTTTGGGTTAGTTTGCAAAAGCTATGGGCACGCAGATTTCACGATTTAGTTTTAAGATATCATCCTCGAGATCGGACGGACAAATGGAGAGGACTATTCAAACTCTTCAAGATCTATTAAGACTCGTGGTCCTTGATTTCAAGGAGTGGGACAAGTTCTTACCATTGGTGGAGTTTTCCTACAACAACAGCTTATCAAGCAAGTATCGCATGGCTCCATTCAAGCGCCAGATGGAAGAAAGTGTCGCTTCCAAAGATGTCGGGATGAGGTGGGTGAAGCAACGTTGTTGGGACCGGAGTTGGTACGTATATGACTACTTTAAAAGATTCAAACGATCCGACAACGATAAAAAACCTCACAAAATCGATAAAAGAGTTATGCCGATCTTCATCGAAAGGACGTGGAATTCGATATAGGAGATCATGTGTTGTTAAGAGTCGCTTCCATGGAAAGGAGTTACAAGATTTGGAAAGAGAGGAAAACTTAACCTCGATTCATCTGGCCCATTTTAATCCTCGATCGAGTAGGAATCGTGGCCTATAGACTCGCTTTTACCGCCAAATATGTCTCGTGTTCATAACGCTTTTCACATATCTATGTTACGTAAATATGTGAAAGACCCCAACCATATTATCGAAGTTAGAACCGGATTTAAATAGCGGAAGATTTGACGATAAGAGGTTCCTGCTCAAATTTTGATAAGAAGGAACATATTCTACGCTTCCAAGGTTATACCTCAAGTCAAAGTTTTGTGGAGGAACCACGATGTTGAGGAAATGACTGGGAGTTAGAATCAAATGAAATCAAGGTATCCTTACCTCTTCGACATACTGTGTATCGCACCCTAATTTCGAGGGCTTAAATTTCATAAAAAGGGAGGTCAGAAGACCCCAACTTTTATAAATAAAGATGAATTTTTCTATAAATATTATTTTGAATATTATGGAATAAATTTGATATAATGTTATAGTTGTGGGTAATATTTATAAATTTTGCAAAGTATGCAAGTTGTTATAAAATATTCGTTTGGTCTGGGAATATTCTTTTGTTAGTGGAATATTCAGATAATGGCTCAATCATTGGTGGACCCCATAATGTAATTATTGTTGATCGAGAAAACGATAAAAATATATTTTTATAAAAATAACTACGGAGGTGTTACCGTTAAAACCGCTGAACTACCCTGGTGGTAAAAGTACAAGAATACGCTGTGAGTTACATAAGAAGACACCAGATTGATTATCGATGCTTACGTGAGAAGTCACTCATTTACGCTCAATTATCGCTACAAGAATTTGCCGTGATCATATCTCTTATATTATTGATTCAATTATTGTCACAAGATCATCTCGATAATATGTTATAGTATTAAATCAATAATTGAGACGACAAGTTATAAATGATTAATAATTGTTGAAAGATTAAATATGTGTTGATGAAAAAAATGATTTGTGGTAAGTTTGATTATTTTATGGGGGGCTCATATGTCATCATCTAAGAGTCTCTTCATCAATAGTATTTACCTTCACAATAGTAATTACCTTCACAATAGTAATTACCTCTTGTGAATAGTATTTACCTTCACAATAAGAATTACCTTCACAATAGTAATTACCCTTGTGAATAGTATTTACCTTCGCCAATAGTAATTACCTTCGTCAATAGTAATTACCCTTGTGAATAGTATTTACCTTCACAATAGAATTACCTTTACAATCGATAGAATTACCCTTGTGAATAGTATTTACCTTCGCTCAATAGTATTTACGTTAATAGTAATTACCTTTACCAGACGTCGAACCACTTGTCGCTTCACATTACAAAGGCCGAACCACTTGTCGCTTTCACATTACAAAGGCCAAAAAGCCGTCAAGCCACTCGCTTTTCACACGGCAAAAAAGCTAGAAATCTTCTATAAATAGAGGCCTAGGGCTTCATTATTTTCACTTAATTCATTCAAGCTTATAGAGAGAGAAAGTATAGAGAATAAGAGAGAAAGAAGAAGAGTATTTTGTTACTACACCGCCGTAAAGATTCAATCTCCTACCAAATGTAAGTGGGTGTTATTCTTTCTTATTCATGAAGAGAACTGTTGTTATTCCATCGCTTATTATTCTCGTTGGAATAACTCGATAAGTGGTTTACCCTATACTTGGTGACATTCTTCTATTATTCGTTGGAACATCCTCGCTCGTGTTTTTTTACACCGACCGGTTCTCGCTTTTTTTTATTATTATTCGCTGAACATCCCGGCTCTGCGTGTGTTTTACACCGGACCGGTTCCGCTTTTTATTATTCTCGCTGGAACATCCTCGCTCATGCAGTGTTTTACACCGGACCGGGTTCCGCTTTTTATTATTATCGTTGGAATATCCTATCTCGTGTGTTTTACACCGGACCGGGTTCCATCTTTATTATTCTCGTTGAACATCCCGCGCGTGTGAATTTCACCGACTCGGTTCCGTTATTTATTATTCTCGTTGGAATAACTCGTCTGCAGGCGGCCTATCGCATTTACGGTGATTTCTTTTGTTATTCCATTCTTTATTATACCCATTGGTTAAAACTTTGACTTCTATACTCCATGAAATTAGTAGAATATCCTCGATATTTGCGTTTCATCCAAAGATCTTTTCATGGAAATATTCTTCCGATCATTCTTGAATTTTACTCTACAAAACAATATCATGTTGACAATTTGACGTTAATAATTCTCGGATAAAATAATTCTTGAACTTGTTTTATGAATTCTTATATCATTGTCATCATCCTCATGTTTATATTTTTTTGAAAGTCATCCGTATTCAGTAAGTGCATAGATGGACTTGGTATGATTACGACCAGAGACTATTCGGTGTAATCACGACCGTAATGTTACAAATGATGTGATAAAAATCCTCAAAGGGTCAGTAGTGCATCGATGGACGCTTGTTGGCATGATCATGATTATTAATGAATACACAAATATTCTCGCCCGTAGTGCATGAATAATTGTGGTCGTGATACTAAAGAATATCCTCGTCAGAAAAGTGCAGGGGTGATTCGATGATGTGAATATTTATTAAAGTCGAGTCTCAAATTTATAACAAATGATGAAAAACCTTTAAAACCTAAAAGATAGTAGACTTTATTTTCTACTTGACTCTTTTAATGGATCGATATTCACCGCAGCTTAAACCGGGTTGTCATTGTATTTTATCGCTTTAACATTATCAAGACTATTGATAATTTATTCGCATTATCTTAGTCATAATATTTCTTATCGGGCTAGTTGAGTTTCACCCTTTCTTTCACCGTTTCTTCGTGAAATGATAATATAATATAGCCGGGACGAGTCTGGGAAACGAGTGATGGTTGTGAGACCTTTTATTTTATCAATAAAGATTTAAATTTTGTTGAAATAATTTTTTTAATATTATGGTGTGAATTTAAGATAATATTATAGTTGTGGGTAGTATTTATAAATTTTGCAAAGTATGCAAGTGGTTATATTATATTCGATTAGTGGGAATATTCGGTTTAGCAGGAATATTCAGACAACTACTCAATCATTGGTGGACCCCATAATGTAATTATTATTAGGATCGAGAAAGCGACAAAAATATTTTATTGAAATAACGGCGGAAGTTTTACCGTGGTTCTTGTTGAACTACTCGGTAGTAAAAGTAAAGAATAATACGTGTGGTTGCATAAGAAAGCACACGGTATTGATTATCGATGCTTATGTGAGAAGTCACTCGGTTTGATTCCATTATCATTCGATTAATAATATGAATTATTATAGCGATAATGACGTTTTGTTTTATTCAGATTATTAACGTAATAAAAATGAAACATCTTTTATATAAAATAGAATACTTTATTAAAGTTATTCTATAAATAGAATATATTATATTTTATTACGATAGTGTTGCATAGTGTTTTTAAGTAGTGTTTTTGCATAGTATTGCATAAAGTGTTTGCATAGTAAAATGTTTTTATATAAATAGAATATATTATATTTTATTTAAAAGATTTTTCTTTAAATATGGACCGTCCGATTAAAGTAAATCAATCTGGACCGCTCATGGATTAGTTACTTATGCATTCCATTTTCCTATAAATAAGCTCATTCCTTCATTATTTTCTTATTTAATTCATTGAAACTCTGAGAGAGAAATTATAGAGAGGTTTATAGAGAGAAAATTATAGAAAGAAGAAGAGTATTCGCTACTTCAATACTTCTATATTCGGTTTTTTTACGGTAGTGGGTGTTATTCTTTCTTCTTGAAGAGAACTTCGTTATTCCATTCATTATTATTCTCGTTGGAATAACTCGTAAAAGTGGCATACCCTATACATAACTCAGATACGCCAGATACCCTATACTTGGTGAAATCCTTATGTTATTCCATTGCTTATTATTCATTGGAATAACTCGTATACGCTGGTTTACCCTATACTTGGTGACATTCTTCTATTATTCATTGGAACATCTCATGCATGTGTTTTACAGGACCGGTTCCGATTTTTTATTATTCTCGTTGAACATCCCATGCATGTGTTTTACACCGGACCGGTTTAAATCTTTATCATTCTCGTTGAATATCCTATCGTGTGTTTTACACCGGATCCGGGTTCCATCTTTATTATTTCGTTGGAACATCCTGCTCGGTGTGAATTTCACCGACTGGTTCCGTTATTATTATTTCATTGGAATAACTCCGCCTATGCAAGTACCGCATGCATGGTGATTTCTTTTGTTATTCCATTCTTTATTATACCCGGTTAAGTTAAAACTTTGACTTCTATACTCCATGAAATTAGTAGAATATCCTTGATATTTGCGTTTCATCCAAAGATCTTTCATGGAAATATTCTTCCGATCATTCTTGAATTTTACTCTATTTAAACAAAGATCATGTCGACAATTTGGACGTTAATAATTCATGGATTAAATAATTCTTGAACTTGTTTTATTGAATTATTATGTCATTGTCATCATCCTCATGTTATATTATGTTATCTTTGGCTTACGTGCATAGATGAACTTAGTATGATTATGACCGAGGATCATTCTAAGATAATAATCATGACTTGATATAAATGATGTGACAAAAGTCCTCAAATGGTCTGTGAATGCAAATGATGGATAGTTGTTGGTATGATTATGACCGGGGTGATTCTAAGATAGTCGCTTGACCATTGATAATTTGATGAAAATCCTCGACCTGGTATGTGGATGATTAGATGTGGTGGTTTATTTATTGTCGAGTCTCGTGATAAAATTGATGAAAAACTTTTAAAACCTAAAAGATAGTAGACTTTATTCTCTACTTGACTCTTTTAATGGATCGCTTAATTCACCGCAGCTTAAACCGGTTGTCTATTGTATTTTATCGGCTTAACATCGTTGAAGGCTAATGATAATTTATTTCGCATTATCTTAGTCATAATATTTTTCTTTGGGCTAGTTGAGCTCACCCTTTCTTTCACCTGTTCTCTTCGTGAAAATGAGAACATAATGGGACGCAGACTGGGGAACGTAAGTAATGGTCCGGAGGATAGCATTAGTAGTCCTCACTATTCGTGAAATAGTGTGATAATAGTTGTAATGAGGACTCCTTTTGAGTTTGTATAATATCTAGTAGACAATATTTGTATTCAAACTCACGCTTTATGTCGATTGTATACGGCAGCTTATATTAGTAAGTTGTATTTGAATTTATGTACCATGTAAGTGGCGACCCAAAATGGGTGGACGATACCTAATTTTGGGGGGCGCCACAATGGTCCCAAGATAAGATTAGTAGTCCTCACTATTATTCGTAAAATAGTGTGATAATAACTGTAATGAGGACTTTTTGTTTGAGTTTGTATAATATCTAGTAGACGATATTTGTATTTAAACTCACGATTTATGTCAGATTGCATACCTACGGCATGTTATGTTAATAAGTTGTATTTAAATTCTGTACCATGTAAGTGTCGACCCAAGATGGGTGATGTATACCTAATTTTGGGGGCGTCACAAGAGTGTTCTTTTACAGAGTCGGATGTAAGCACAGTGACCGAAACTCAGCAAAAACCGAGCGCATAGATGTTGTATGTGGATGGGTCATCGACTTCGGACGTCAGTGGAGCAGGAGTTATTTTGACGAGTCCCGAAGGGTTCAAGGTACAACAGGCTATCCGGTTCGGATTCAAGGCCATGAACAACGAAGCAGAGTATGAGGCCATCCTGGCCGGAATACGGTTGGCCCGAAGCTTGGAAGTTCAGAGAATAGTTATCTACAGCGATTCACAGCTGGTGGTCAAGCAGTTGTTGGGGGAGTATAAGGCTCGGGGGGCAAGAATGTCAAAGTATCTGGCCGAGGTAAAAGATAAACTCACATACTTTGCATCGCACAGTTGTCAGGGGGAGGACCGGTCAGATAACACAATAGCAGATGCACTGATAAGGTTGGCAACTACCGAAGTGAGCTCCTTCAACGGATCAGTCTACCTGGAGATTCTGGAAAGGTCCAATGTTCCGAAGACAGAGGTGTTAACTCTAGACCGACTGGACTGTTGGCTGACGCCTTATATATATTACTTGGCAGACGGGACCCTCCCTTCGGATTGAATTCTAGCAAGAGAAATCAAACATCGGAGTGCGAACTTCGTACTCATAGATGGAGATCTATACCGAAGGGCTTTTAGCTCTCTGCTTCTCAAATGCTTGACCCCATCAGAGGCCGATTATACACTTCGGGAGGTACACGAAGGGATCTGTGGAAATCACATGGGGGCGAAGTCACTGGCACATAAGATCTTGAGGCAGGGGTATTACTGGCCGACCATCTACACTGAAACCAAGAAATTTGTTAGGAGGTGTCCTAAGTGTCAGCTGAACAGCAATATTCCGCATCAACCTCCTGAAGAACTATATTCGGTCTTGTCCCCAATTCCTTTTGCTGTATGGGGAATCGACATCCTGGGGCCTCTACCGAAAGCTAAGGGACAAGTTAGCTTTGTGATCGTGGCTATCGATTATATGACGAAGTGGGTCGAAGCCAAGCCACTGCAAAAAATCACCGAACATGAATGTTTGAAGTTTTTTAAAGAAGGAGTGGTCTATCACTTCGGTATCCTGATGGTTGTGGTGTCAGACAATGGCAGATAATTTGTGGGGTCAAAATTTGAAAGCTTTCTGAAAGAGCTAGGGATTTAGCATCGCAAGACCTCGGTTGCTCACCCTCAGTCAAATGGTCAAGTGGAAGTGACTAATCGAACTCTGCTCAATGGGATAAAGTGGAGGCTGGATGAATTAAAGGGTCGGTAGCCCGAAGAGCTGCTATCTGTTTTATGGGCGTATCGGACTACTCCAAGGACTATAACTGGTGACTCTCCATTCAGACTGGCGTACGGAACCGATGCACTCATTCCAGTTGAGATCGGATCCCCCACCCTTCGAGTCAGCCAATATAAAGAATTATATAATGACGAAGGCTTGAAAACAAACTTAGATTTGCTGGATGAAGTTTGGGATTCAGCAATGATGAGGTTAGCAATCTATCAGCAGCGAACAGCCCGACACTACAATCAGAAGGTGAAGTCGAGGAGGTTCGCAGTAGGATATCTAGTCCTCCGGGAGTCGGAGCTATCAACCCCCCAGAATACGGGCAAGTTAATGCCGAACTGGGAGGGACCTTATGAGGTGGTTGAGGTGCCGAAGCCAGGTACATACCGGCTTCGAGCAATGGACGGTTCGGAGGTAAAGAATACATGGCATGTTGGAAGACTTAGAAAATTTTACCAGTAGTAGTTATGTCGTTCTTACTTTCATCCATGTAACCGCTTCAGTTCAAATGGAATAAATGAAAGTTTTCTTTGCATGTTTAACTTCATCTATATTCATATATTTTTTACTACTCGAACGGACACGCTTCGGGTACTATCCGATCAAGAGGTTCGGAAAGACACCTCTGATCGAGATAAATCCCGAGCATAATCGACTGAGAGTCCAATAAATTCTCAAGGAACAGGTCTCGAACATTATCCGATCAGGAGGATCGGAAAGATACCACTGATCGAGATAAGTCCCGGGTATAAATGATCGAGAAAATGGTAGACCTTTTAAGTTCAGACAAACTCTAAGTACAATCTGATCAAAAGGTTCAGGTAGACAGGATCGATCGAGATTAGTCACGAGTAAAACTAATAACAAAAATTTATGGGCAAAGAGTCTATCTCATTCATACAAAATTTTTACAAACCCGATCGCTTACGATTCGGGCGAAGTACAAATGAAAAGTAAAAGATACACAAGTCCTAAGTATCTATTCTGTAGGAGGATCATCTTCGGGTTCGGGTTCTTCGTCGGAAGAGTCAAGGAGGGAGGCATCGAGCCCAGAAGCTATTAACTTTGCCTTGGCCTTTTCACGATAAGTCTCATACCCTTCGCCGAATTGGGCCATAACCTTCTCGTTCAAGGCATCCGATTCCTCATATTTGGCGATGGCAGTCTGTTTGGCCTCGGCAAGTTCACCCTCCAAGACTTTGACTTTGTCCGTTAAGGCGTTATTGTCTCGGATCAGGTACATCATCTTATCGTGCATACCGGAGAACTTCTCGGTCATAGCATCGATATCTTTCTCCTGATCCTTGACTTCAACAACTAGATGATCCTTCTCTTCCAGAAGCTTCTTGGTATGACCTTCGAGACCGATGAACTCTTGTTGAAGTAGTGTGAGTGTTGTTCCTGGAGATCATCGGCCTGGCGCTCTGCCTTGGTCGTTTTATTGCGGGTCTCAGCATGGAGATCCCGTTCTTTCTGCAGGTCCGAGTTCAGACCCCGAACCTCAGCCTCGAGCAGCTGTACATCCGTCCTCAGCTGAACTTCCTTACGGGTCGTTCATGCTAAAAGGGGAATGGCTCGGGCCAGAACGGCATTGGCCTAAATCAGAGGAAATAGATCAATTGTACAACATACAACATGAAACATTGTCAGAATAAATTACAAGATCTTTGAATTACCTGAGTTTGGGCTCGGATATAGGCTACCAGGAAGTCTTCGAAATTGAACCCTTCGAAGCGGTCGTCGTCACCAGATAACTTGAAGGCATCAAACGATTGAAATGGGAACACTTCCGAATTGCTCTTTGGCCAGCAGGTGGTTGGCGACCCGCTCGACGAGCTCGGCTTGGAAGATGGCGTGGTGGTGTGGATGGGGTCGGCCTCGACCATTTACTGATCGGGAATGAATGGCACAGGTGGTTCCTCGAGGCGTGGCCTTTTGGACTGGGGTTCGAGGGCAGCATCCTCGGTTTCCTCCGAATCCTCAACCTGCTCGACTTGGACATCTGGTGGAGGAGTCGGCTTTGGGGGAAGGGGAGAGGAGGCCTTGACAGGGGCTTTCGCCGAAGACTTCTTGGACTTTTTAAACAAAGCCACTTTTTCATATCGGCTCATCTTCAAAGCAGCTTTGGTGGAAGACGGGGGGTTAGGACCTATGGCGGACCCCACCTAGAGTTCGGTAATTAGAACGGTTTCCCCCTCAGCGGCTTCGTCGGTAACCGGGAGGCGGATCGGTTCGGGGGTGATCAGAAGGGGAGTTGAAGTTTCCAAAGCCCCTTCGGGTTTGAAGATGGTCACTGCATGACACATAGCAAATCAGAGTATCAGTAGGGGTCGATAGGTTGAAAAGAGGTTTCGGTTAGCAAAGGTGTGGAAAGGTTCGGTGTAGAATACTTACAACCATGTTTGTACAACCAAGCTTCGCTGGAGAGAAGTGTCAAGCTCCATTCGGTTTTGCTCCACTTTTTGTAAAAGGATTTGAAGGCATCGGCCCGGTCCTTCGGGAACTTTGATACCTTGGCTACAGAGTCGGTTGGAAGGGCCCATGAGGGGAGGAGGTGGAGGTCGGTTCCCTTTAAGAAGAGCCACTTAACATGCCAGCCCTTGTTACTCGAAGGGGTTTTTACGGGAACGGTTCGAGATGGCCTTTTGTTTAATTGTTTTAGCCCTGGTTCTTTCGACCCGGTTATGGTGAATAGGGCGAAGAAGAAGTCGAGTCCGGGTGTGATCCCGAGCTCTTGGCATATAGCTATGAAGGCGACGAGATGGATGTATGAGTTGGGCACGAGTTGGGCGAACCCGATGCCAGCGAAGCAAAGGAATGAGGAGATGAATTCGTGAAGGGGGAACCGAACCCCATATTTTAGCAGGTATAGGGGAACGCCCACCCATTCTCCTTCGGGCCTCCAAAACATCTTTTCGCCAGAGCTCGGGGCCCGAAGTTTGTATTCTTGGGGGATGTTAAAAAGGGTTCGGATGTCGGGGATATGAGAGGGTGTGACGGAGGACGGGGTGTTGATATGAGAAAACTCCGTCTCGGAGTGATAAGCGTTTCGAATTTTGGCCTCAGAGCTTATCGGAAGGGTAGACTTGTCGGTAGCATCAGAGGGAGCCACCGGTAAGTCAACTAGGACTAAGTCGTCGGTGTTGATGGAAGGGGGAACTAGCTCAACAACCGGAGGAATGTTAGAATCAGCCATTAGATGTTGAATTTGAAGTGAATAAAACACAAATTTGAGGTTTTGGGAAGAAAATGGACACGAATGAAGCTAGAAAACACACTGAATAGCTGAGATTGCCGAGAAATGAGGATGAGATGCTTGCCGGAAATCGTCTTGGCCGAAAAATTTGAATAAGGATTTTGGAAGAAAGAGATGCCGAAAAAGTGATTATGAGGGGGAAAAGGTGGTTTTTATAGGGGTAGGAGCGCAATACCCAAGGGCGGCTATTAAATGCCTAGGGTGGGACCAGGCGTGGGGAAGTGTGCAACGTCTCGAGACACGGGGACAGACCGTTTGGCTTCCCTAGGAGACTCATCATTAGTTAGCGTGACCTTTGGTGTGTTTGACCTTTCAAGTCTCCAGTCATAAATGCATTATAACCGAAGACTAGGGGGCAATGTTCGGGAGCATTTTACCGGCCTTCGTGTGGGCCGAAGGCCTGGCATCAGAAGGGCTTTATGGGTCCGGTGGGTCCGAGCCCATGGTTGGATCGGAGGGGTTCGGGTTGGCGTTCGAGTCCTTTTGGGCCGAAGCCCAGATTTGAGGGATGGATTGTTTGGGCCTGTGTAGTGGGCTCTCCTGCGTGCAGAGTCTGGAATCCTATTCCTAGTTGAACAAGGCGACTCCAAAGGTAGTGATTGGGTTGGATTCCACTTGTACCTTTTAAGGAGATTGGGTTGGACCCGAATATTGGTAACTTACCATATTTAGGAGTCCTAAACTGACTCAGAGAAGGATTCTAAGGTGGTGAGGCATTATAAATACAAGGCTAAGGTTACAATTAAGAGGTAATACTTATTTTTTGAGCACTAAATACTAAATCTCCATTGTTAAACCTTGTGAACGGCCTGTACTTATTCTCACACCGAAACTATCCCCCGGCGGCACAAGCGGTCAAACTTCTGTGTGATCTGTTATTGTGCAGGTTTAACGCGTGGATTCTGTGATTGGACGCGCAGACGAAACTTGGCGTTAACAATGATATAATTAGGAAAGTTATATTTCTACATCATTTTTTAATATTTATACATGAAAAGTGTCGCTTATATAGATGTATAACTACGATGAAAACCGTTGTTATTGAATATGATTTTCATGTGAAAATATCATTTCTGCTATAAATTTATCAGTTTCCTATAAATTAAACACTATTAGTGTAATGTTAGGATTCTAAATTAATATGAATATTTAATTCTTTTATCCTCAATTAATACACGTCAATATTATGTTAGTTATTTAATATTTATACTTATAATATAGAACTATAAACAGTAATTAACACTGACTGACATTTGAAGTGTAAAGTTTGAAATGTAATCTAGACTCTAGCTAGTTTAGTAGTTTTATAGAGACCCAAAAATCTATCGCAGACATTTGCCTTGTTATAGACGCCCGACCTCTCATGTTGATGGAGAAAGGGGTCAACCTTAGAACTTGAACATAAAACAAAGTGATGCTAGTACGTACTTATACTTTTGTTGTGATTTGTAAGCTTTTAATTAATTAAGATTATAAAGATTACAATTTTGTGATTATATTCTAATTAATTATAATATTAAGACTATTAATTCTAAGATTAAATAGTCATAATCATATATTTATTTTTTTTTATAAAATTATTAATGGATAACTTAAAATAATCTTAGTATGTTTATTTTATCCAAAATTATTTAAAGAATTGAATAAAAACTTACCGCTTGAATAAATAGTCCCCCTTTAATTAAAATTATTTTATTATCCCGGTTCTAATTGTTCGAAGTGGTTGTTTGTTTAGGACTGAATGACTGAATTGATCAACTATTAAGTACGTTTGTTTTGAAACAAATAGGCTGGATGACTAAATTGGTTAGGTATTCAAACGATTTGAGCTGAATAGTTTAATGTCATTTTTTGGCTTAATTGGCTGAATGAAGTTTTTTTATACAATATTAACTATTATCTTAAGTAATGTTAAATAAATTTATAACAATTTTAAATTTTTTAGAGAGGTAAAATAATAAAAATATGTTATTCAGATATTTTACACATGTCAATTATCAAATAATTTTTTTTATTCAAATTTAAATTTAAATTCATTCAATTTTTATCAAATACCTCCTAATTATATTTTTAATAATTCAATGTGAACACTGCTACTGCAGATTGGTCTTGATATTTAATTATGTGGAAATCCATTTCATAAATTCAATTTCAAAAGCTAGCTAGCTAGGCGGAGCCGGGATATGATGAATTGAGAATGTATGAAAGAAGAGAGGAAACTAAAAAGAGGTACTTACGAGAGTTTTTCAAATACTCCTTGGAGTCTATAATAACTGTTTCATAACTACTCATTTATAGAAAGTTCGAAATTATTAATGTAAAAAATTTATTAAGAAAATGAGAAAAGTTAAGGGTAATATAAAAAAATAAATAATTTATTTTAAAAAAAAATTATAAATAATAAATAAATTAAAACAATTTTTTTTCTCTAAAAAGACAAATATTATGGAATTGAGGGAGTAGTAGTAAGTCCATTGATTACCGCGCGATTAAAGAGACCGGAAATTAAAGAAATTTTTGGTCGGTGCATGGTAAATTAGTACACTTCACCCATGCATTACTGGCACGCCCGTGAACATAATCATTCTGATTAGACAGTCCTGTTCCTGTAGCTAGCTAGCTAAAGCTTATAATTAATAGGATTATTATTCTCTTATCTTTTGCAAGAACAAGTAATGAAGCTTTCATCTTTAATTAACCGTCCGTATTACTAGCTACTACTACTTTCTTACTTCTCCAAAACTCAATTATAATAGTATAATAGGCCCACTTTACTCTTGTATAATTATTTACTTTTCCAAGTTATCTTCTTTTTTCTATTAAAAAAAAGACTTTTTAATAATATCGATAATTTATGAACTCTGTGAAAACGAAAAATCATCTAACATTTTAGAAGAATGAAAGAATATTTCCAAGAACAAACAGGCGACTACTAAAAATGCAAACCTCGCTAGGGGCTACACGTTTATGTATCTTACAGGATGTTTAATAAAAATTGATCGGAATAGTTTTGAATATGAATGAGTTGAATGAAAAAAGTTATTTGATAGTTGACATATCTAAAATATCTCAAATAACAAATTTTTATTATTTTATCTCTTTGAAAAAATTCAAAACATCCGAATGACTTTTAAATTTACAAATATTAATTTTAAATCAACTCAAATTGACTTTTAAAAACTCAATAATGATCTTAAAATTTGGAATGAAAAGAGTACAATATTTATAGATGTTTCATAAATTAAAATTTTTAAGAAACAACTCTTAATAATTTAGATTTATATATTACTATTACCAATTAAACTAGAGACATAAAAGACGGACAAAATTTTATCAAATAATTTTACCCTCTTATTTGATCAAATTTTATCAAATAACTTTACCCTCTTATCAGATCATCACATGTGGAGCTGTAGACAAACACCACCTAAGACACACGATCCCTTTTCTCAATAATTAATACATGATATATATTCATCAAACTAAACAAATCAAATACGAATGGAGATCAACGACCCTTCACTTTCAGATATGGGATTGTTTTGGGAACTATGTTCGATATTGACATGTAAGGGATTAGGGATCCAACCATTTGGCAGACAACTAGCCAACTACTTACTGATCAAGCAGTAGATGTACGCAGTAAGATAAATTGTTCCGCAAATATGTTTTCAACTGAGTTTTAGTGGAATCTATTCAAGTTGAACTCTCTCTCTCTCTCTCTCTCTCTCTCTCTATATATATATATATATATATATATATATGTGTGTGTGTGTGTGTGTGTGTGTGTGTGTGTGTGTGTGTGTGTGTGTGTCATGCACATCAAGAATTATTGTCATTGCTTTCGGAAGAGGTAATTTAGTTAATTATGCTTGTCAATAAACAAGATATCAGACATTACACCTTCATACATGAGTTTTTGTTTCATCATCTTTATTGCAATATTTAGCACCATCAGCATCAATATTGAATGGTTCTTCTAGTTTGTCGTTCTTGTTCACTCGCCCCATCAAAATGTTTTCAAAACATGCATATACCAGATCACTTATCATTATATCAAGCTATATATGTAAATGCTGAGATGCATGCATCAAACTGTTTTCTTACCAAATGTTAGTCATAAATTTCCCTTTTTAGTTTGTTTCAAAAATAGAAATTCATTTTTCTTTTTAATTTGTTCTTAGTAATACTTTATATTTAATTGAGTGAGTATTACCATGCCGCTTCATTAGTGTCCTATTACTTCGTTCTACTTTCTTAATTTAACATCAAAAAGAACAATCTTGACCGTTGGCTTTGAATTATGTTAAAAGGTACTCCCTTCGTCTCTATTTAAATGACGTTTTAAAGTTTTTTATTTGTCCTTAATTAATTGACCTTTGTTCAAATTTAGGAGAATTAATGATAATTTTTCCAAAATTACCCCTCATTACTCTACCTATTTTTTGGTACTTTAAACTCTTGTGCTATGATAAATTAATAATTTAAGGGTATTATAGACAATTGAGTACTATATTTAATGTTTTCCAATTATTATTTTAATTTTTGTGTTCATCTTTAAAACGTCATTTAAATAGAGACGGAGGGAGTAATAAATTAAGTTTAGAACTTGGTCTTTAGAGTGTATTTAATCTTTTATTTTTTTCAATATCCCAAGTAAAGTAGTGTATTTACCGCGCACATGCAATGTGTGTGTAGTAATTAAGAGCCTTTTTGCATAGATAGGCACAGTACAACCATAATTAAGGCTCATACATATATTGACCATGTTAATTTTACAATGCATTTGCCGGGTTAGACCACCTGTTAGGTCAGCCATGAAAAAAGCAATGCATTTGATCCTGCCTTACGTTCGAAACATGAAATAATTAATTACTCTTTCTTTATATTTTTTTTGTCATGCCGATTGTTGTTGATTTCGCAATCAAAATATACGTGCAAGTATATACGGTCAACAAATAATAAAGTAAAAGTAAAGTATCGTTTCCACAAGGAATTATTTAATAAAAATCACCAAATATTAGTTCTTAACCAAACTAATTTTATTTAAACAATCGATTTAATGTTATGAATTAAAATATATAATTAACCTACTACTACTACTACTAGTTGAAAATCAGGTTATGGAGATTTAAGATCACAACTTCACTTATTGTTTCACTTATATTAAAATACTTCTTATTAATTATGCTCATTATTATAGATTGTTAATCAGGAACTTATTAGTATTTATAACCACCTTCCGATGCATCACAAACATATTATTCCAAATCCACAGTTAATAGAATTGAATCAAACACCCTAATTAACTAATACACTATATTCCTATGTGAATTACAATTAAAAAGGATTTAAAGCACAGATTCTCTATCAGATTACACGCGGCGTAAAGGCATATCCTTATCCTAAACACAAATCATGAATTCCAACACCATGCAGAAAACACAATCACATATTATTTTGATCATATCTAAATCTATATTTCATCTTCCGAATTCATATAAATTATCACGGTAATTGTTAGCTAGATAATTAAACAATTAAACGCAATCATAATAGACAATCCATAGAATAGATCACAGTAATCAACAGAGAAGCATACTAAAATAAGCTACGCAATAAGATCCGTTGCAATCTTAAAAAAAAAATTTAGTTCATTCACTACAAGAAAAAGCTTTATTTCCGACGGAATTATTGTCGACTAAACTTATTCAGTCGATGATAATATAAGACCGACCGAATATTTAGTCGACATTAATTCAATTTGGAATTAATGTATCCTCGACTGACATCAGTCGGATTTAAGATCTTCTCATGGCGCGAGGTTTCCTTGGTAAATAATATATAGTCATGAATATGTGTCATCCTCGACTGAATAATTCGTCGAGGTTATTATAACGTCGACCGACACAACCTCGATGGATGTCCGTCGAAAATAAACCTAAAAAAACCTTTCGCCTTCCCTGCGCCCTCTCATTTTCATTTCCCTCCCTATTTCTACATTTCCCTCTCTATTCTCTAGACAGATTAATCTCTCTCTCTCATACGCCGGTCCCAACCCCCTCTCCACCGACCCCCCACCCTACACCCGGTAGTACCCCCACTCCCCCCCGGCCAATCGTCCCCTTGCACGACACCACCCTACCCCGGAACCCCACCACTCTCCCCCTGTCGACGTCGTCCCCCCACCCCTTATACGTCTTCCCTGAGAGTCCCACCCCACCCCACCCCACCCCACCCCACCCGCCCACCCTCAGGTACCCCCACTCCCAAACCCCTTCACCTTGGTACCCCACCCCTCTCCCCATAAACCGACCCACCCAAAGACTTCACTGTCACGGCCACGACTCCACCGCCACATCGGCCACGACTTCAAGACTTCATCGCCACGGCCACGACCGACCACGACCATCGCAGAAGACTCACGCCGCTGACCACGACCAACCCAAAGACTCATCGCCACCCAAAGACTCAACGTCGGTAATTTTCCAGGTATTGAGTATATATATTATATATATAATATATGTTAGTAGTATGAAATTTAAGTATGAAATTTATGTATAAATTTGGTATTATAATGTGCAATTGGTTTAAATTTATTTTGTTTTTGGATTGATAATGTATAATGTATATTTGCTTGAATTCTATTTTTGGTATTATAATATATATCTGTTTTTGGTCATTTGGGTCTGAAATTGGTCATTTGGGTATGTTGTATGTTAATAAAAGTAAAGTAATTTTATGCTTGATATTTCCGACGAAATTTCCCACGAAATTCTGTCAGAATTCTTGAGATGCAAAATCTGTTGCTTTAAACTATTTATTACTTAGTTTACTAATACTAAAATTCACTAATTAAGTAGTATTTACTTAATTAGTTTTCGACAAATAATTTATACTTCAAATATAAATTATTTTAATCAACTTAATTAAAAAAACAAAATAAAATAAAAATTCACTATTTAATATACTAATATATAGTTCAGAATAAAATAAAATAAAATAAAGTTTAATAAATGAAATAAATAATATTTAATATATAAATAGATTAAATTAAAAATAAAAATTATTAACAAATAAATAAAATAAATAAAACAATAAATTTCATTTAATTTAGAAAGATGTCTACACAATTCAACAGAAAGATAGAGAAGAAAGGGGTTGTTGGTCGACTTTTGGGCAAATGACATATCAATGACTAAATGATCTAACATTTCCACCCCCTGGGAAGGAGCATGGTACGTTGAGAGCTATAGGATATTGGAAAAGTCATAACTGGACTCACTCGCCAATTTGGTTTGAGTTGTCATACTGGGTCACACTAGCACTTCGTCATTGTATAGATGTTATGCCTACAGAAAAGAATGTATTTGAGAACTTGTTTTACACCGTACTAGATACAAGTGGTAAAACAAAAGACAATGATAAAGCAAGTAAAGACTTGGAGGAAATGAATATCATGCGGGAATTGAGGCTCCGAACTAACAACACAAAACCAAAAGCTCCATTTTGTCTTACTAAGCAACAGGTTGAAAACTTTTGCAAGTGGCTTAGTGCATTGAAGCTCCCAGATGAATATGCTTCTAACATATCTCGTTGTACTAAGATTTAGCAGTTGAAAATTACTGGGTTCAAAAGTCACAACTGTCATGTATTCATGCAGAAGTTGATGCCAATTGCATTTCGTGAGATGTTACCCAGGAATATTAATGAGACTTTTATCGCACTTTCAAATTTCTTTCGGGATATTTGCTCAACTGTTATAAGATATAGTGATGTGGAGCAGATGGAGAAAAACATAGTGTTGACAATGTGCAAGCTCGAAATGATTTTACCACCGGGGTTCTTTGACAGCATGAAGCATTTGCCTATTCATCTGCCATATGAACTTAAGCTTGGAGGACCGGTGCAATATCGATGGATGTATCCATTTGAGAGGTAATATCACATACATTGTGCAATATTTGTCATCTTTATATTTAACTTATCAGGTAATATATATCACATACTTTCATGTGACAAGTATATGCGTCAATTAAAGCAGAAAGTTAAAAACAAAGCGCGCGTTGAGGGTTCTATTGCTGAACGCTATACGGAGGAAGAGCTTGTCAACTTCTGCTCGTTGTACTTTGACGATGTAGTCGCAACGAAGCATAACCGTTTAAGTCAGAATGAGGTCGGGGATCCGTCTGTTCGTGCTGATGATGAGTTGGTTGTATTCACTTATCCAGCTAAACCATTTGGACATGAGACGAAGACTTACCTAACTAATAAAGATTTAAAGATTGTCTCTACATACGTGCTTCTAAATATGCCTGAAGTATCGTCATACATCAAGTATGTATTATTACAAGTTAAAAATGATTTATCTATCCTTAATCAAAAATTAATTATTTGCCATATTATTGTACGCAGTTCATTCGAATTGGAAGCTTATGCTTCTAACCCGGGGTTGACAGAATCACAGATGGAAGCATTCACTAATGCAAATTTTCACCAGTGGTTTAAGAGAAGGGTCGAAGAAGAGAACACGTATGATCGTTTTAGAGATGTCATTTTAGGCTCGTACAAACTTGTTAGTTCATTTCCAGGTTGTATCGTGAATGGGTATAGATTCAAGGTTGATGACTTGAATGAATTGACATCAGTCAACTCCGGCGTTGTTGTGTTGGGAAGTTGTTATGGAGATTATGAATCCAATTACTATGGAAGATTAAAGGAAGTGGTTGTGCTCAATTATCCAAGGGCTAAAAAGGTCGTTACATTTAAGTGTCGCTGGTTTGATACTGAAAAGGGTGTTAAAGTTGATCGTAATAGAATCGTAACAGTAGATATAAAATCTATTTTACAGTCTGATGATGTATTTGTGTTATCCAGCCAAGCAACTCAAGTGTATTACGCCTATAATGTCGTTCACAGTAGAACCCCCTGGTATACAGTTATGACAACGAAGACTCGGCCATTTGATGGTACTAATTTGTCTGGAACGGATGATGCGTTGCAAGAACAAGTTAGCAATCCTAGCCACGTTGTGGTATATGATGACGATGTGTTGGGTGATGATGTCGTTGACGTACTCAATGTTGACGAAGTGGAGGAAGATGTGGTTGTTAGTCCGTATGTGATGGTAGAAGATGATATTGAGGAAGAAACTGATACAGAAGAGGAAGAGACAAAATTAGAGGATGAAAATGATTTTGACTCTGACGGGTTTGACGACGTACTACTTCTTCACTAATTGGTGTTTTGTAAATACTATACAATTAAAATCAATCATTATATATATATTTCCCACACATTGGATGGCCATTTGATCGTTCATCGTATCTATGTCTCATTATTTCAAGAAGATACCTATATATTCCTCGACATACATAGCGGTGGAGGTGGCAAGTGGTGGCTACTTTCCGGATCGGTGTGACGGCTCCCTGTGGAGGGTCATTTTCGGATGCTAGTGAGTTGATTTCTTTTTTGGCTCAGTAACATTATTTTCATAACTATATTACACATTCATTTACTATTTTTGGACAATGTCATAACTATATATATATATATATATATATATATATATATATATATATATATCCATATACAGATGCTAGACGTCAGCGTTCGCGAGGGCCTAACCTCTACGATTAGGTCGTCACCGGTAGTGCTGAAATACGATTCCGATTGATGTCATTAAAATGCGTAGGTTTCAACTATAATATATCACTTATGTTCAATTAGAATGATATTATCACGTGATTAATAAATTTTGTATTCTACACTACAAGAAAAAGCTTTATTTCCGATGGAAGTATTGTCGACTAAACCGATTCCGTCGATGATAATAGAAGACCGACCGAATATTTAGTCGACATTAATTCAGTTGGAATTAATGTATCCTCGACTGACATCAGTCGGATTTAAGATCTTCTCCTTGGCGCGAGGGTTTCCCGCCAGCGCGAATATATAGTTGACTGAATATGATCATCCTCGACCGAATAATTCGTCGATGTTATAATAACATCGACGGACACAACCCCGATGGACTTCCGTCGGGAATAAACCTAAAAAACCCTATCGCCTCCCCCTGCGTCTTTTCATTTTCATTTCCCTCTCTATTTCTACACTTTCCCTCTCCTATCTAGACTATCTCTCTCTCTCTCTCTCTCTCTCTCTCAAACGCTGCACCAACCCCCTCGATCTCCACCGGTCCCCCCACCCTGCACCCGTCGGTACCTCCACTCCCCCCGGCCGGTCGTCCCCGGCCTGCACGACACGTGCCCTCTCCCCCAGAATCCCGATCGACGATGCGACCCCTGCACGTCGTCCCCAACGTCGTCCGGTACCCCACCCCACCCACCCTACCCCCACTGAAACCCTTTCCCTACCTTGGTACCCCCCCCCTCTCCCCAGGACTCCCGACGCGACCAAAGACAACCCATCGCCATCATCACTAATTGCCTTTATCAATCACCGAAACAACCCATTCTTGTCGCGACTCGCACTAACCGCTTACCATCGGTCCAGGTATATTTGAGTATATATATATATATATATATTATATATATGTGCAATTGGTTTAAATTTATTTTTGTTTTTTGATTGATAATGTATAATGTATATTTGCTTGAATTATGTTTTTGGTATTATATATAATGTATATATGAATTCTGTTTTTGGTCATTTGGGTCTGAAATTGGTCATTTGTAGCTTCTGTACAATAACATGTTTGGTTTTATTTTCAGTTATGTAATTGCAGTGTATAACATGCAGTAATAATTTTATGCTTGATATATATTTCCGATTTAAATTTCGTGACGAATTACGCTGTAATTCTTGAGATGCAAAAAATTACTTAATTTACTAATACTAAAATTCACTAATTAAGTAGCATTTACTTAATTAGTTTTTGACAAATAATTTATACTTCAAATATCAATTATTTTAATCAACTTAATTAAAAAACAAAATAAAATAAAAATTCACTATTTAATATACTAATATATAGTTCGTAATAAAATAAAATAAAGTTTAATAAATGAAATAAATATAATTTAATATATGAATAGATTAAATTAAAAATAAAAAGTATTAACAAATGAAAAAAAATAATAAAAAATAAATTAAATTAAAATAATTAATAAATTAAAATTACATAAAATAAAAATAAAATAAAATAAAATAAATTAAATTAAATAAATTAAATTAAAATTAAATTAAATTAAATTTAATAATTAATAAATGTTATAAGGTAGTTTAATTTAATTTAATTTAATAAGAAAATTTAAAAATTATATTATATAACCCAAAATAAAATAAATTAAAATAAAATAAAATAAATTAAAATAATACATTAAATCAACTCAAAATAATAATAAACTAAGAAGCATTTGCTTAGTTGGGATGCGATTCAAAGAGACCTGAATATATAAGAATGTTGTCATGAATTAAAATAATATACTTTGCAACTTAATTAGAAACTTGTTTGACAAGTAGGAGTGAATATCGAACAAAGAGTTCATATATAGATTCCAAATAACAATTCTAATAAACTAAGTCTCGCTTACTTAGTTTATCATTGGCAAAATAAACTAAGTAGCATTTGCTTAGTTTGCCACAATTTTCAATAAACTCGATAATACTCTACCTACATATATATGTACTCTTCAGATGTATGCAGGATTCACGAATGTAGCGATTTAAATTTAATAGTACTCCAACCGATTCCTCGACGGTAATTAAAAAAGGGTCGTAGTTTTTTAGGTGTCTTATACTTATAATAATAAGTTAATTGAATTATTGAAGATATTTTCATCGTTCCATCATAATGAGATGTCAACATACGGAAGGGGTTCTATTAAGTTATTGAACAAAGTTATAGGTTAAGCAACCTTCGGATGATGAACGATCACTTTCAACCAAGAATGAAGCATTGCACGGTATGGGTCCAATCAGGGACATAGCGAGTTTCTCACCACTCCAAATTCCTCATACGGGTATTTCGAGTGGTGAGAAGCTTTCACGGCTCGGATTGAACCCATATTGAGTAATGATTCATTCATAAGAGAGAAGTGATCGCTCGCTTATCTAGAGGGTTGCTTAACTGGAACTTTGTTCAATAGCTTAATGGAACTCCTTCTGGATGTTGTCATCATCTATGGTGGAATGAACGATGAATGTCCGCAGAGAATTCAATTAACTTTATTAATAGAGTATAAGACACAAACAGGAACTACGACCCTTTTTTGTCCGATTTCTGCGTGGAACCGTTCATCTATATTTGTTCTTCAATACACTCATCAATATATATGTAAATTACTTTGAAACTTAGAAACCCGTTTGACATTCACTTAGTAGGAGTGAATGCCGAATAGTCCCCAGTTGGGGATCATTCTATCGATGTTATGTCTCTCACTTAGGTTTGGTGCTAATTATTGAAGTGCGACGTGTTTATAATTTTTTGAGGATTTTTCAAATTTGGTGTCTCTACATATGTTCTTCGAGTGCATACTTAGACTAAGTTGTCTCTGGTCTATTTCGTGTACTTGAAGACTATGGGGAGGTGATTTGAAATTTTCTTAAAATATTATAAACACGCACCTTGTGAATGGCACTAAAGTGAGAGACGATCCAGAACGTAGATAAGCTTAACCCCCGTAGAGTAGAGATATATACCGGGTAAACTAAATACATACATATATATTCTAATTGGGTATTTTCTTCAATTAAAGATGTCGGTAACCGGAGTTGGAAGTACCGTAGGATACCAATTGATGGGAGGATTAGTTGATTCAGCATCTAGTGAAGGGGTGTCCAATTTCATGAACAAAGCAATAGAACATGTTGATGATCCGAACAGAAAGATGAGATGCCCGTGTTTCAAGTGTAAGAACATGATATGGAAGACTGCCGATGAAGTTAAATTTGACTTATATTCGCGTGGGTTTGTGGATGGGTATTCGGTATGGATTCATCATGGGGAATCGGCTGAGTTTAGAGAACGAACATATAGTACTGTAGACCACTCAGATCACGGGGATTCGCAAGCAGATAACTATGACATTGTGCAGATGTTGGTTGATGCATATGGCCCTACCAATATTGACTGGGCTGAAACCGAGCATACGTCAAGCAGTTCTCAGCAAAAGCCAAATGATTCAGCAACTTCTTTCTACAAGTTCCTATCTGAATCGGGTGTTCCATTGTATCCTGGAAATGACAAGCACACCAGGCTTTCTGCAGTTACGAAGCTTTTACATTTCAAGAATGAGCATGACTGCAGTGAGATAGGATTCAATGATTTGCTTGATATTCTCACCGACTTCTTACCCAGGGATAATATGTTGCCCGCGAATTACTATGAGGTGAAGAAGATGGTTAAGGGGTTGAATCTCGGGTATGCGAAGATCGATGCTTATGAGCAGGATTGCATGTTATATTATGGGAGGACAAAGATAAGGTGCGGTGTGATATCCAGAACTCGCCAAGGTACAAGATCACGAGCGTGGAGGAAGGAGAAACATGTTCCCAAGAAGATTTTACGATATTTTCCTCTTCAGGGCCGAGGTCATAGCTGGTTATTCATGTCTGCGCAGACACCGCCAAAGATATGAGTTGGCATAAAACAAGGGATGTCGTGTTCTCGTCACCGACTCACCCAAATAGATGTATTACGCCCCTAATGTCGTTCACAGTAGAACCCCCTAGTATACAGTTGTGACAACGAAGACTCGACCATTTGATGGTAGTAATTTGTCTGGAACGGATGACGCGTTGCAAGAACAAGTTAGCAATCCCAGCCACGTTGTGGTATATGATGACGATGTGTTGGGTGATGATGTCGTTGACGTACTCGATGTTGACAAAGTGAAGGAAGATGTGGTTGTTAGTCCGTATGTGATGGTAGAAGATGATATTGAGGAAGAAATTAATACAGAAGAGGAAGAGACAGAATAAGAGGATGAAAATGATTTTAACTCTGACGGGTTTGACGACGTATTACTTCTTCACTAATTGGTGTTTTGTAAATACTATACAACTAAAATCAATCATTATATATATTTTTTCCCATACATAGGATGGCCATTTGATCGTACATCGTATTTATGTCTCATTATTTGATGAAGATAACTATATATGCTCGACATACGCGGTGGAGGTGGCCATGTGTGCTGGCTTCTCGGACGGGTGTGGCTCCCAGGGAGGTCCGTCTTCAGATGCTAGTGAGTTGATTTCTTTTTTGGCTTAGTAACATTATTTTCATAACTATATTACACATTCATTTACTATTTTTGGACAATGTCATAACTATATATATCAACATACTGAGACGCTTTAGACGTCGACGTCATGAGGCCCAACCTCGATTCGATTAGGTCGATCCATCGGCGATGCGTCTCACAGCCCGATTGATGTCGGCTCATTGCGTGTAGAGTTTCAACTATAATATATCACTTGTGTTCAATTAGAATGATATTATCATGTGATTAATAAATTTTGTATTATAGTATTATGGATCATGTCGCCATATGATCAGACACACGCCATCCGTTCGCACATCTCCCTACTTGGTCGCATGCGATTTAGTCAAGACAGCTGCTACGATGCTTCTGGCTTCATGGCTAGTGTTGCGAGAGTTTCACGTAAGTCAACTTATATATATTAAATCAAGGTCCATGCATGTTATTTATATATTGTTCAAATAATAAATTATACGTATGTTATGTCTATTTGATAGAGATACTACAGATACGAGGCCGGCATCACTGAGGCGGATGGTGACGCCGTTATCATTGCCCACATCTCAAAAAATTATGCTGGCTGGTTGTACGAGATGCGACAGAGGGCAGTCCGGGCGATAGAAAAAACGTCTGGGACTACTTTGCGAGATCATCAGCCACAGACAGTATGAGATACAGCATGGACTGTGATGTGTGCGTACTAGGATGATGCTGCGTTCAAGACAAAGTCGGAGCAGGTGAAGAATAATCGCGACAAGCTGCGAGTTGTACATACTTCTGGCTTGCAGTCGTTTCAGGAGGTTAAGTCGGTATGTATTTCTCTTTAGTTTAGTTTAATCTTATATTTCAACTATAGTAAATTAAGGTGATTTTATTTAATGTATATGATGATCTAGGCCATGCGGAGTAGCTTGGTGACCTCTACTATGATCGAGTTCTCGGGATAGAGTCCATACGCCAAGGGCTCTACTTTGGTCATTTATATCTCCAAAGAACACTAGCTATACGGGTAATACATTTACTATAATGAGATATTATTTAGGATAATATTACGTAATTTATATGATGATACCAAGATAACTCACTTGTATATCAAATTACGTGAGCGGTTTGAGAAGCTCTCGCATGACGATATAAGATAGTAGAGTTGCAGTCGCTAGGGCGATCTTCGAGACGTTAGATTCCACCGCCCCTCCGCCTCGAGATTAGTTTATCTCAGACGAGGAGACGGCTCTTTTGGGTCGCGTCTCGTGATACTCCCACTAAGTATTACCGTGTACAGATCGAGTCTTTGGGTTACTGAGGATACCAAATTTATACCTTTCGCCGGGGAGGTATAATATTTGTGTTTATTTCATGTTTATGAATAAAGTAAACATGTAATATTATTCATGTTATATTTATATTTGTAGGTTTCAGCTTGTCATCTGCGTCAAGGAAGCCCCGTGGGGACCATCACATACGAGCGCTGACTTAGATGATGCTTTGTTCCAGCATGTTATGGCTGCGGTGTCGGAGAGGTTTGAGACCGATCCGCTGTTCCATCGTCAGGACCCGCCCAGCCGTTCTCGCCTCCATCACACGCGCAGACGTTGCATTGGTGCCACCACCGAGAGTACGAGTATCCTCCGGAGCAGTGGGCCGCGATACATGACGAGATTGTTCGGATGATGGTTACCTTAGTCGAGGACGCGTTTGGGCCGATGTTGAGTCAAGACTGAACGCTTCGTATATTTCGCTTTAAATACAAATATATATCTCGCATGTTATTTAATTTTCATTTAGTTATCTTTAATCGAATCATATATATGGACTAATGAGTTACATTATATTGATCGACAGTGGTGATTTGTTTTGACCGACGAAGCGGGATGACGATTTTCATACTCCGTAGTGAAAGAACGTCGTCCTACCGATGATCCTTCTCACACCGGGGGATCTACTAGCTTAACTTAGTTTATATTCTTTTGTAGTTTAAATTCTTTTGTAGTTTAAATTCTTTTGTATTAATTTCACATAACTTTTGACGTACATATTGTAGTTTAAAGTACCTTATCATTAATTACTTTGGTTTTGTTGCGGTTTGACACTTAGCTTAATTTAGCTTAATGGGATGTTTATTGTAGTTAGTTTAGATTAATGGGATTAATGCGGTTTAGTTTAATTTACTTTGATTAATGCGGTCTTACATTTCATTACTTTGGTTTATTTAGTTATCATGCAAGTAGAATGGGATGTTTTTGACATTTAGCTTAATTTAGCTTGTATTTGTGATGTTAGGAAAATGATTAGTGCAGTGCAGTGCAGTGTACAAGATGTGGGTTAAATCCCTGGATATTGCAAAAACAAAAAAAATTATTTAAAAAAAAAAAGTAACCTCGACGGAATATTAGTAGTATCGACGGATAACCGTCGAGGTTATGGTTCTTCCAATTTTCGGTATATTGCCGCGTGGCATACATAGCCTCGAACGAATACCCTCAATGTAATAACCTCGATTTAACTAATTATAGAGTCGATGAAGTCCGTCGTAGCAGAAGTCGATTTTCCTTTTTCCCATGCCTTTGTCACGTGGCATGCTTAAGATCGATAGAATATCCTCGATGCACACATTTTCGCTTTACGATATATTAACACCCCTGATCAATATTGATTGTCATAATTCCGTCGACAAGAAGTATTCCCTAATCAAGAATCGAATCGACGGACTTATTTTCGACGTGTCTATATATACATCAAGAACTTCAATCGAATATTCCGTCGGGAATGAGGTTACCCTCGACGGAATAACCTTAGTGCCGACCGAATATTCCGTCGTAAATAAGCCTCTGATAGGTATATTTTTATATATTTTGATGATAACAATTATGTTTTAGATATTTATTTAATTATTTATTTATTCTATTTTACTTGAATTAATTTATTATTGACCTTGATAAATTATATGTCAAGTGTTAAATAAATTAATTCATATATTATTTATAAGCAAGGATACCCTATTTTGTTTTTCTAAAATTTATGTTGGGCAAAATATTTTTACAAACTATCAATAAATATATACATAATATTTATATACCTATATATATATATATATATATATATAATATACCGTATATAAGTTTAGTTAAAATATATATATATATATATATATATATATAATATGTCAAGTATACTTATATACACATATAACAAATTTAATGCTTGCAATACCACTTGGTTAAAAAAAACGTAAGCTACATGTTTGATAAAACCGTGACTTCATTTTGGGACATCCGTGTAAGGCTTGCTGGCATTAGAATAAAACACATGGTCAAAAGTAATAAATGAGAAGTAGATAGAAAATTGCCTAGGCGGTTTTCTTGCTCAACTTTCGCGTTTGATCTGATCCGTTAAATTCAAAATTAATTGATCATAACCGCACATTCAAAAATTAGTTTTTGAAATTACTATTTTACCCCAACTTCAAAAATCCTATAAATAGGGAGTATTTCATTAATTTGGTTTTTACTAATTCAATAAAAAGAAAATCATACTCTCCTTGCCTACATTCTCAAAAATTTTATATCTCTTCATACAAAAGTTCTGATTATTTTTTAAGAGAAAAAATGGTCCAAGTATTGAGATAAGTTTAATTTCTGTTGAATTATTTCTTACTTGTATTTTATTTAGATATACAAATACATATTGTTCTACACAATTTTATATATCTATATTTCATCTATTTATCAAATAAGAGAATACTTGGACGACGCAAGGCTACGGAGATAAACCTCTACGGAGAGGAATCGAACCGTACGATTCCTTAAAGTCTTTTAGTAATCTTTTATTGATATTATTTATATAAATATTATAAAATAGATACGACACTTGATAGCTCAAAACAACACTGAGATACTGCTCCAAAAAGAGTAGTCATCCTAACCGGATTTGAGAATCGTAGTGATCTATTGAAAATATTTATATAAATATCAATTGTGAAAATTATAAATTTTGTCATACTTAGACGTCGCAAGGCTACGGAGATACATTCGAACCGTACAATTCCTTAAAGTACTAAGTGACATTATCTATAAAAATTCACATAATAGATAAAATATTCTTATATATTATTTGGGTTAAACAAATTATATTTGATATATCAAATTGTGCTTATGTGACATTATACTTATTATTTGAATTGACTTATTATTGATTTATCTACAACTCATAAATTATTTGATCAAGATTAATTAAGAAATAATTCTATATTATCCATAGAAAAACACTCTTTATTTTATAGAATTATTTAATTCATCATAAAGAACTTTAATATCATATATCTGCTTAATTAAGAGCTATTTGATCAAAGCATAAATTAATATCTGCTTACTAAGAACCATATTTTCTCAAGTATAAAAGTTCTGGAACTTTTATAAATACATTTGCTCTTTAATTGATATCTGCTTATTCTAGAAGCATCAATTGGTATTAAAATATATCTGCTTATTTAAGAAGCATCCATCTGCACTAAATTCTTATCTTATTATTTAAGAAGCATCCATCTACACTAAATTCTTATTTGCTTATTTAAGAAGCATCCATTTGTACTAAATTATTATTTGCTTATTTAAGAAGCATCCATCTATACTAAAGTCTTATCTGCTTATTTGAGAAGCATCAATCTGTACTAAATTCTTATCTGCTTATTTGAGAAGCAAATTATTGTAAAATCATTTGTAAAAGGAGAAAAGGTTAGAGTTAGTTTATTTTATGTACTGATGAAAGGCGAGTAATTCTTTGACCAAGACCGTAGTCTTAGAGAGGTCGGCGGGAAGTTGGATCTCTAGTGTACTTGTGAGGTGAGGAAGAGGCTGTTGTTTCAAGACCAGATCATAGAATAGAACTGAACTCAAAAGAAGTACAACTAAGCTTGAGGAGGGAGCGGGGAACTTGTTGTCCAAGATAGATTAGTTGGGAACAGTTGGAACTTTGACTATAAAACTTTGTAAAGGCTTCTCCGCCTATTGAAGGAATTGATTATTACTGATAGTAATAGGATCTTAAGTTACAAGTAGGAACTTGAGACTGGACGTAACAACATACCAAGGGGTGTATGTTGTGAACCAGATAAATCTCTGTGCATTGTGTGATTGAATTTTTACTATCTTGCATATAAATTTCTAACACTGCAAATTGATTATTTAAAAATTCAAAAAGGCCTTAGATAATATTTAAATCTGTAATAATCTATTCAACCCCCCCCCCCCCCCTTCTAGATTATTATTGGACTTTCAATTGGTATCAGAACGGTGCTCTTTAACTTGTTTGTTGAGTATATACAGGCATACCTAAGAGTAGATCCATGGCCTACAATGCTACTGGTTGTGGGGAAGGTCTATCTATGTCCAGACCTCTACTATTCGATGGTACCAATTTTGCCACCTGGAAAAACAGATTCAAGATCTACGCCAAATCTCAAGGAATCAAAATTTGGTGTGCCATCGAACGAGGAGTACAAATTCCAACCAAAATTGAAGGAGAAAAGACTGTTGAGAAAGACATATATGAATTCACCACTGAAGAAGAAGAAATTATGAATGTTGCATCCCGAGCGGAACAAGTGCTAACCAGTGCTTTAATTGAAAAAGAATACAAAAGAGTTAGTAACTGTAAAAATGCAAAAGAAATTTGGGAAAAACTGATTGTAACCTATGAAGGTACCAATCACATCAAAGAAACCAGAAAGGATGCTCTAATTCAAGAATATGAAAGCTTCAAGCTTGAAGAAGGTAAAAAAATCATTGATATGAAAACTCGATTTTCCAAAATCATTGATGAGCTAGAGCAATTGGGAAAAGCATATACTACAAATGAGAAAAACAGAAGAATTCTCAAAGCTCTTCCATCCATTTGGAAGATGAAGGTTACAGCAATCAAAGAAATGCAAGATCTAACCACATATCCCATGGAAAATCTCATTGGAAATCTTCGTGCTCATGAAGTCGATATGTTCGTTGAAAAATCTAGATCAGACACAGATCTCAAAAAGAAAGGAATCGCCTTCAAAGCTCTCCTGGTGGATCAAGAAAGTGATGATGAAGAATTAAATGAAGAACTTCTCAGTTTAGACAACAATGAAGTTTCTCTACTATCCAGACTACTCAGAAGAGTGATCCAAAGCAAAGCAAGAAAATACGGCAAAGGCTTTATGAAGACAAACAACAACTTCAACAAAGGCAAACAATTTTTCAAACCAAAAATGCAAGGAGGAAAGTTCAAAGCAAATAACAAAAATATCAATCCAAATGAAACTTCAAGCACATGTTTCGAATGTAAGCAACCTGGCCACTTCAAGAAGGACTGTCCAAAACTAGTCAACGACAAAGTCTTTGTAGCTGAAGAAGGATGGGACCTAAGTGACGAGGAAGAACCTACTGAACAAAGTGAAGAAGTTGCAAATCTCTGCCTAATGGCAGATAATGATTCATCACCAAGATCTGAGGTAAATTCTGAACATCAACTGCCTAATACTTCCTTTTCTTCATACACACTAGAAAATATAAAAGAAGAAAACTATGCATTACAAGAAGCCCATAGTCGTCTGTATAAAAAAAATGAATCATTAAAAGAAGAGTTAGAAAAACTGAGAAAAATAAATACAAGTCTTGAAATTGAAAATGCAAATCTAATTATCACTAACGAAAATTTAAATGAAATAAACTTAGAAAATAAAGAAGAATTAGTACAACTTAAAGAAATTAATAAAAATCTTGAAATAGAAAATTCCCCACTTATCATTTCAATTGAAAATCTTGAAATTGAAAATTCAACACTTGTTGTAATCAATGAAGATAATCAATTGCAAGATCAAGCTGAAATTAAAGAAATCAAAGATGAAAATTCAAGGTTAAAGACAAATATAGAAAACCATAATTACATAATTGAAAACTTAACCAAAGAACGTGAAGATTTAAATAATATAATTTATAAATTTACAAAAGGAAAGGAAAATCTTGATGTCATATTAAATCAACAAAAAGGTAGCTTTAACAAAGAAGGCTTAGGATACACCGGTGAAACAAGTGAATCAAAAGATAAAAGACTATATCATGTTAAAATTAAGGAAAATAAAAGTCATATATCTCCTTTCACAAAATGTTCATATTGTAACAGAAATGGTCACTCTTTTTATATGTGCAATGCTAGAAATGAAAACTATAAAGGAAAAATGATATGGGTTCCCAAGGGAACATATACTACACCAACCATAACAAGAAACGAATTTCATAAGTAGAATTATCATACTTCTCACAATCCAATTACTCATAGAATGCTTTTTTCTGCTAAAATTGATTATCCTATGCCTAGTTTTGTAAAGGAAATTTCAAATGCTCCTTATACAAAATGGAAGACTCACCCTAAGGACCCATCTATTTAAAGGGTACCAACCTATAAAAATAGTACATATATTGCATGTAAGACCCCGAAATTTTTTTAAATAAAAAGGAATTTCCTTTATTTATTATTTTGAAATAGTAAGGGTTGATTTGATTAATGTGGATAGTAAAGGGTTAAATACGCAAATATTTCAAAATAAGCAAGTGGTTATAAAATATTCATTTTTGTGGGGAATATTCGTTTGGTCGTGGAATATTAGATCTGTCGGGGAATATTCGTTTGGTCGTAGAATATTAAATCTTGTCGGGGAATATTAAATGACGACAAGCAGCGCTATGTGTGGGCCCCATAACTTGAAAGCGATTGGATGAGGAAAGCGACAAAGTTTGGGTGGTTATAAATAACGGCGTAGTTTGTTACCAAATTAAGGCTGTAGTTATTCTGGTTAAGATCGGTTGGAATACCCGTTGGTTAAAATTAAAGAATACGATGTCTGGTCGCGACAAAGAAGGCACAGCGGTGATTGCATAAAGATTGTTGAATTATTGATCCTTACGTGAAGGCACTACTCAATAATTATTACGAGTAATTCTTGTTCAATAGTTTATTTTATTGATTCAATAATTCTGCGTTGGTATTTTATATTATCTTTGTTTCAATAATTGTCACACCGCACAATATTTCCCATTATCGGATCAATAATTCATATTATTTGAATAATATTATTAGATAACATTATTGGCAATGTCTAGAAAGTTCATACAAGGAGAGGTTTGGTCACCTAATTGCGGCGCCCGATGAGAGAGATCCTTATTGGAAAGCCCCTCTTTCTGAGGGCTACTGGTCATCATAATTGTGATTCGTAATATTATTTGTGAATAATTAATTATTGATTCATATGATAAGGAAATATTTATTTTATATGAATATAAATGATGGATTTATTTATGTGGTTATTAATGAAGGAATTAATGTTGAGGCGTTTTATCAAGATTTTATCGGATTGGAGGTATTAAAAATCAAATCGGGGTTTTGAGATATATCATGGGTTTATAATTTTTAATCAAACCGTTGGATTGTGGTAATTTTTGGGTATGTTATACATACATAAGTTGAGTATATGTCCACAAATTTTGAACCGTTAAAAATGCACGAATGATTTGTTGTGAATTTTAAGAGGTGTCGGATTCGGAAATTAGGTTTATAATTGATTTTGGTGGAAAATTCTAGAATTGAGTGGGCCCCACTTGTGGTTGGTGAAGAAATGTGCTGAATTTTATTTCAAATGTGGTGGGTGGCAATAGTAGCAGGTAAAGCCATCAGTAGCGAGTCGAAGTCTGCTTTTATGGCTAACATTTTCTCTATAAAGAGGGCTAAGTTAGAATTGAAAATCACACCGAAACAAAGTTTTCTCTTTCTCTCTATATTATTGAGCGTTTTTGTGAGTATTTAGATACTTTGAGAGTTCTTTGTTGAAGATAAGTTTCATTCAAAGATCACTTGAGCCTTTCCTTAGAAATCATCGATTCTTTGAGGTAAGGGATATTATTTTTCGTAATGATATTATTTCTTCAATATCATTATCTTTGAAATGTTGATCTGAAGTTTTTATCAAATTTGGAACTTTTTCATGTCGGGGTTACTTATTCATGAGTTCTTATTCACGAGTTCTTATTCATGAGTTACTTTATTCACGATTCTTATTCACGAGTACTATTCATGAAGCGTGAAGATGTTTTTGTGGAATTTCTATCTTTGGGTGTTTGAGTTCTTATTCACGATACTAAGATTATTCACGATATCTGTGCACTATTCACGAAATTTGAGATTATTCAATAGAAAAATGAAAATTTTTCTTTTCGTCTAAAATATCTATTCGGATACTAGCTTTGATTGTATCCATGTTTTGATCATTCTTGAATTTTACTTCACTATGATTATTTATGAAGTATTTTTGAACTCGGATTGTTTAAAGTACTAATCCATAATATTTGTCATTTTGTTTTTTCTTTGGATTCGTTTCTTTAAAATATTTTTCATCATCCTCGGTCTTAAATGATGATATTATTGAATATCTTTGGCCTTTAGTGCAAAGATGAATGATTTCTGAAGAATATCTTTGGCCCATGTAGTGCAAAGATGAAGCGGTGTTGAGAGATGAACATGACCGATTGATGAATATCTTTGGCCTTTAGTGCAAAGATGAGTAGAGTGTTGAGATGAACATGACCGATTGATGAATATCTTTGGCTGTAGTGCAAAGATGAATATTTGATTTGAGATGAATATTGATTGATGTTACAGGATAAAATATTGATGATGGATTCGTTAAATTCATAGATTATAGTAGATTTCATTCTCTACGTAACTCTTCTATGAATTATTATTTCATTGCGAATATTGATCCGAAACTTGTTATCTATTGTATTCTATCGATTTTTTCCTGTTGGAGACTAACGATAATTTGTTGTATATTATCTTAGTCATAACATTCTTTTCTTGGGCTAGTTGAGCTCACCCTTTTCCTTGTTGTTCCATTTTTCTTCTCGGGGAGGCGAGAATGCGAGTAGTCTTAGTCGGGGTATGGAATGAAGGTTCTAGAGAGAGTTGTTTAGTAGTCCTCACCATTATTGTAAAATAATGTATCAATAAATATGATGAGGATTTATTTGAGTATAAATATTGTCTAGAAGATAATATTTGTATTTAAACTCACGATTTTATTGTTGTGATAATAAAGTTGTAGTTGTTTCTGTACCATGTATTTGGCGACTCAGAATGGGTTGGATGGAATGGACCTATTTTGGGGTCGTCACATTGCAGGTATGTCTTGCAGTTGATTCAAATAAAAGCAAATGGTATCTTGATAGTGGATGCTCAAGACATACGATCGAGACAAGACCAAATTAAAAAATCGCAAAGCTCTGAGACTTGGTGAGGTAACTTTCGGTGATAACAATAAAGGTAAAATAATTGAAGTTGGATGTGTTGGTAATAAACACATAACCATTTCCGACGTTCAATTAGTTACTGGTATCAGGTATAATCTTCTATCTATTAGTCAACTATGTGACAGTGGTTTCAGAATTTCCTTTAATACACATAATTGCTCTATTTTTGATCAATCTGGTAAATTGATTTTAGTTTGTCCTAGATATCAAAATATATATACCTGTGATTTAGATGCTTACTCTCATTTAGATAACATATGTCTTGTATCTGCAAATGAAGATCCTTGGCTATGGCATCGCAGACTAGGACATATAAATATGAAACTCATAAATAACATTTCTTCCAAAGAACATGTCCGTGGTCTTCCTAAATTAAAATTCTTCAAAGATCATATTTGTGAAGCTTATGAATTAGGAAAATAAATTCATGCATCTCATAAACCTAAGTATACTGTGTCTACCTCTCGACCCTTAGAATTACTACACATGGATTTTGTTGGACCAATCCCTAAACATAGTATGGGTTGTGCTGTATATATTCTAGTTTTGGTTGATGATTATTCACGATTCACATGGGTAGATTTTTTTAAATTTAAAAATGAGGCTATTAACTCCTTTTCATCTATATGTAAAAAGATTCAAAATCAGCAGGGAAGTTCTATTGTTTATATTCGATCTGATCACGGAAAAGAATTTAACAATTCTGATTTCATTATGTTCTGTGATGAAAATGGTATAAGTCATAACTTCTCTACTCCCTATACACCTCAGTCAAATGGTGTTGTTGAAAGGAAAAATCGTTCTTTACAAGAAATGGCTAATACAATGTTAAATGAATATCGACTTCCAAAATATTTCTGGGCAGAAGCAGTGGCAACATCATGTTATATTTTAAACAGAGTTTTATTAAGACCCATTCTGCTCAAAACTCCCTATGAGCTCTACTATAAAAGAATTCCAAAAATAAACTATTTTCGTGTTTTTGGGAGCAAGTGTTTTATTCTAAACACCAAAGGACACTTATTAAAATTTGATCCTAAATCTGATGAAGGAATTTTTCTTGGATACTCTCTTAATAGTAAAGCCTACAGAGTTTTCAACAAAAGAAGTCTAGTTGTGGAAGAATCAATGAATGTGACTTTTGATGAAACTCTGCCTCCTCCAAAATACAAAGAACTAACTGATAATGATGTTGTCATTGAAGATATTCTCAGAAATATGGAAGAACAAAAACTCGATAATATATCTCCACCTATTAATGAGAATCCCCTTGAAAATCCAAACCCTCAGATTAATGAGTTGCCTAAAGAGTCTCGTGTTATTAAAAATCATCCTATAGAAAATGTTATTGAAAATATTGAAAAAGGAGTTATCACTAGATCACAAGCACATAATCTAGCTGGTCATCTGTCTTTCTTGTCTCAAATTGAACCTAAATTGATAAAAGATGCTTTACTCGATGAAGACTGGATAATGGCTATGCAAGAAAAACTTGAACAATTTTCTAGAAACAAAGTATGGGAATTAGTCTCTCCACCGAAAGATGTTTTAATAATTGGAACTCGATGGGTATATCGTAATAAACTTGATGAAAATGGAATTGTTATTCGTAATAAAGCAAGATTAGTTGCTCAAGGATATAATCAAATGGAAGGAATTGACTATGATGAAACATACGCTCCTGTTGCTAGAATTGAATCTATTCGTATGTTATTAGCATTTGCGTGCCAAAAGAATTTTAAATTATATCAAATGGACGTTAAATCTGCATTTTTAAATGGTGTTATAGAAGAGGAAGTTTATGTTAAACAACCTCCTGGATTTGAAGATGTCAATCATCCTGAATATGTTTATAAATTACATAAAGCTCTATATGGTTTAAAACAAGCTCCAAGAGCTTGGTATGAAAGGTTGAGTAAATTTTTGTTAAAAAATGGCTTTAAACGAGGAACTGTTAATACTACGTTGTTTACTAAAAATAAAAATGATGACATTTTGGTTATTCAAATATATGTTGATGATATTATTTTTGGCTCTACTAACATTACTATGTGCAATGAGTTTTCTGAAAGTATGAGTAAAGAATTTGAAATGAGCATGATGGGAGAATTAAACTTCTTCCTCAGACTACAAATCAAACAAGGAGAAAAAGGTATTCATATTTCTCAATCTAAATACTGTAAAGAAATGATCAAGAAATTTGGTCTAGATTCAGCTAAACCTCTTAACACTCCTATGTCAACAACGGATAAATTAATTATTGATGAAAATGGAAACTCTGTTGACTCTAAGAAATATAGAGGAATGATTGGAAGTTTGTTATATATAACTGGCAGTAGACCTGACATCATGTTTAGTGTTTGTAAATGTGCCAGGTTTCAAGCTGATCCCAAAGAATCTCATCTGACTGCAGCAAAAGAATTTTTTGATATCTTAAAGGAACCACTGAGTTAGGTTTATGGTATCCTAAGGATCAACCATTTAATCTCGTATGTTTTTCAGACTCTGACTATGCAGGTCATCATGTCGATCGAAAAAGTACTAGCGGTACTTGTCAATTTCTAGGAGGATGTTTGGTTTCATGGTTTTCTAAAAAGCAGAACTCTGTCTCTATTTCAACCACTGAAGCAGAATATGTTGCAGCCGCACGATGCTGTGCTCAAATATTATGGATGAAACAGACCCTCGTTGATTACAACTTGAAATTTGATTGTGTTTCAATTTTATGTGATAACACCAGTACCATTAATCTCAGCAAAAATACAGTATTGCATGCTAGATCAAAATATATAGACATCAGGCATCACTTTTTACGTGATCATGTTAATAATGGAGACATCAAATTAGAACATATTGACACTGAATTAAATATAGTTGATATATTTACTAAACCACTTAGCTCAGAAAGGTTTTGCAAATTAAGATTTGAGCTAGAAATGCTAGATAATTGTTCATAATTTATTTTAAAACCTTATATATTCTTTTGTATATTTTCTATTTTTTTATATATACAAATATTTTATAAATTACTTTTATTAATAAAATAAGGTATGATTATATATATTCTTGTACAAATCTGCACCATTAATTGTACAAATCCAATGGTCTAAACCAGTCAAGCCGTGTCTCTCCACTTCATCCAATGAAAATTCAGCATGAACTGCACACGGATCACGCTCCTGCGCCGTTCGATTAAATCTGAGAACTAATCTCCGCCATTGGATCAGCTCTTTAAAAGAAACACAACTGAGATCCATTTCTGGCCATTGATCAAGACTTGATCTATTTTCTCCACCGTTGGATCATCTGGTAATTCAAACTATATATAGATATTTCTAATTTTTTATTCACTTTCTTTACTCTTCTCTCTCTCTTCTCAACACTCTCGTCTGATGTTCTCTCTCTCTATCTGATACAACTCGTCGATCACTCCGATCGACATTTTCGGCATCAATCTAACCTTTCTGATCTCAATTTTCTTATGTTACTTATAACTTCTTCATAAATCTTTTATAGATCTACTAATCTCTGATTTCTTCCTTGACCAAATAGGTATTTTGAAACCTTCAAAGATGTTTACATGTCTATTTTTTAATGTTTGATGTGATTTTTTTTTGTTTCATAACCGATTCTAAGTTTTCATCCCAAACTTAAATTTTTTTAACTGATTATCTATGTCTCCCTATCGACTCTCACCATCTCCGATCTTCTTTTCCTCTTTCTAATATTTTTTTAATAATGATCAATAGATCCATTTTTTTGCTACCTAAGGTTTTGGCAATTTTTTATGCTTCTTTCTGGAACAATCGACTATCTGAAATTTCGTAAAAAGTTAGGGTTTGTTCGTCATTTTTTTTACCTGTTAATTTTTTTTTGATTTTTTAATCAAACATAAAATTTCTTAGGGTTTCATCTTTCATAGAATTGTTCTAAAATCTGAAAAATACCCACACAAATTTTTGCTTATCCTTGCCTATTCCTAATTTTACAAATAATCTTTGCATGCAATTAATAATTTTTTTTTGCTTCTCTGTTTCTAGTTCTGTACTCTTCCAAAAATTTTCTGATTAAGGCTTCAAATAAAATTTTATTCAATTTTTTTGGCTTCTATACATAAATGCATATACATATATATTTCTATCTCTACATTGAGCTTTTTTGCTGTCTTCACTGAGAACGCTAAAATGTTGAGCATACTGGCACAGGTATATACTAATTATCCCCTCAGGTAACCTTTTATCTCTCTATATTCTTATATGTGTAGATACTGATGTCCACTGGATTACATTCTGCTTCTTATATAATGTGCATTCTCTAGGTTATTTATTACATTTACTACTATATCTTCCTCTAAGATGTGTTATAAATATTGTAATCTTGGTTTTTACCTGCTCCTTTGAAAAATCGATGACTGAATTCTTGCCGTGTTCAATTTCTTTTGTAATCATTTCCATGTTTTAACTGAGATAGTTTTTTACTCTTGGTGTTTCTTAAACGACATGTGGATTTTTGATCACTGTTTTCCTTTTATTTTTTACAAAAACAGTGATCATCTTAAATATTAGTACTGTTAAGCTTTACCTTAAGTTACCATAGGGTATTAAATACCTCATCCTTTCGATTATATTACCTGCAACACTTCTTAAATGCTTCACTTCTCTAGTTATTTATGTGCATATCACCCACCGAACCTCATCTTCTACTTTCTACTTCTATATATATATCAACTTTTCAAAAATGTTTCATGTACTTCTGTCTTCACTACTTCACTTACTATCTTCACCTATCTTCCCTGCATCTATTCTGATTATGGCTAACTTAGTATCTTCAAAAAGGAAATCCTCAACTCTTAACTCTGAATTCAGTTTTTTAAATGCTGTTTCAACTCTTATCACTCCATCTGCTCAGTCCAAATACCAGTCCATGAGACATAATCTATGTCCTGGAAATGTAATCACATTTCATCATTTTCCCAAACTATTTGAACATTTTAAAAACGTTGGGTGGGATTGTTTGATATCCTTTACTGAGAAGTCTGTTTTTCCAAGCCTTATGGACGAATTTTATTCTCACATGGACTTCCTACATGATTCTTCTAGCATACTAAAGACTATCACTACCAGTATTCAAGGCCAAACTTATGTCATAGATGAACTATTTCTTGTCAATGCTCTTCAGTTACATCCATCTACACTTGAGTTACCTCGCACTAACTCTTATCTTCATCCTTTTGGAATCTCTGTCGAAGAATGTATGCTCTTTAAGTTTAATCTATATGTTGTCACTAACCAAATAGTACCTGCTCAGTTGTTTGACTTTCCAAACAAAGTTGGTCTCGAATTTTTAACTGCCGAATGTCAATTTCTTGGTAAAATCTTGAGGAAAATTTTTATGCCCGTTCATGATGATAGAAAGTTATTGCCTTTTGATTTGGAACTCATCAAAGGATTGCTCAATGAATGTCTGCCATATAATCTTGCTTACTTCTTGCTATCTTCCTTTGAATATTGCTTTCACAATAACTGTCTTGGGTTTGGACTTCTTCTCACTCGCATTTTCAATCATCTAAATCTTCCTCTAAACACCCTTCACTCTCAGTCAGTTCCTACAAGCAATATCGGTGCCCATCTTAACTTACCTCCTCAGCCTCTTAGCATCTTTAAACCTCTTGATCATGAAGCCTTTGCAGAAAATATCACTATGACTACCAAAATAAATTCTCTCAATAGCATAAATCAACTTCAGTTACACAATCAATCTCTCATGATCGCACAACTCGAAGATATTCAATTATCTCTAAACCTAATCAAATCTGTGGTTTCTGTCCTTCTAGAGCACAACAACTTGTTTATGGATCATTTTAATACTAGTACTGCACATGACTTCGCTGTTCCACCACTGGCTGATCCTGTTCCTGTTCTCTCATCCGTTGATTCTGAAGGAAATACTAATGATCTGTTGCATTTCTCTCTTCTAAATCTTGAGGAAATCTGACCTCACTTACTAACCTCCCTAACAATTTGGTTGTTGTAATCCCTAAACCCTTCCCTTAACTAACTATTTGTCTTATGTTGTAAACCTTAATCCCTTTCCCTTCTCTTACTACTACTATTACTACTCTACTACTTGGTTGTTATATATTTACAGGATTTCTAACTGAACTAACTGCAGGTTATCTTCTTTACCCCATCATTTTTTTATGATGACAAAAGGGGAGAAGAAAAATATAACTGACTGCTATATAACTGCCGTATAACTGCTATATAACTGTCATATAACTGCTATACAACTGACATATAACTGCTACATAACTACCATTGCCATATAACTGCTACATAACCGCCATGTATGGAAATTTCTATTACTTGATAAAGGGGTTCATAATTTAAGGGGGAGTTTTCTTTAAAACCCCAAAAATATTTTTAATAATTGTCATCATCAAAAAGGGGGAGATTGATAGGTATATTTTTATATATTTTGATGATAACAATTATGTTTTAGATATTTATTTAATTATTTATTTATTCTATTTTACTTGAATTAATTTATTATTGACCTTGATAAATTATATGTCAAGTGTTAAATAAATTAATTCATATATTATTTATGGCAAGGATACCCTATTTTGTTTTTCTAAAATTTATGTTGGGCAAAATATTTTTACAAACTATCAATAAATATATACATAATATTTATATACCTATATATATATATAATATATATATCGTATATAAGTTTAGTTAAAATATATATATATATATATATATATAATATGTCAAGTATACTTATATACACATATAACAAATTTAATGCTTGCAATACCACTTGGTTAAAAAAAACGTAAGCTACATGTTTGATAAAACCGTGACTTCATTTTGGGACATCCGTATAAGGCTTGCTGGCATTAGAATAAAACACATGGTCAAAAGTAATAAATGAGAAGTAGATAGAAAATTGCCTAGGCGGTTTTCTTGCTCAACTTTCGCGTTTGATCTGGTCCGTTAAATTCAAAATTAATTAATCATAACCGCACATTCAAAAATCAGTTTTTGAAATTACTATTTTACCCCAACTTCAAAAATCCTATAAATAGGGAGTATTTCATTCATTTGGTTTTTACCAATTCAGTGAAAAGAAAATCATACTCTCATTGCCTATATTCTCAAAAATTTTATATCTCTTCATACAAAAGTTCTGATTATTTTTGAAGAGAAAAATTGGTCCAAGTATTGAGATAAGTTTAATTTCTGTTGAATTATTTCTTACTTGTATTTTATTTAGATATACAAATACATATTGTTCTACACAATTTTATATATCTATATTTCATCTATTTATCAAATAAGAGAATACTTGGGCGACGCAAGGCTACGGAGATAAACTTCTACAGAGAGGAATCGAACCGTACGATTCCTTAAAGTCTTTTAGTAATCTTTTATTGATATTATTTATATAAATATTATAAAATAGATACGACACTTGATAGCTCAAAACAACACCGAGATATCTTTGCTCCAAAAAGAGTAGTCATCCGAGGCCGGATTTGAGAATCGTAGTGATCTATTGAAAATATTTATATAAATATCAATTGTGAAAATTATAAATTTTGTCATACTTAGACGTCGCAAGGCTACGGAGATACACCTCTACCAAGAGGAATTCGAACCGTACGATTCCTTAAAGTACTAAGTGACATTATCTATAAAAATTCACATAATAGATAAAATATTCTTATATATTATTTGAGTTAAACAAATAATATTTGATATATCAAATTGTGCTTATGTGACATTATACTTATTATTTGAATTGACTTATTATTGATTTATCTACAACTCATAAATTATTTGATTAAGATTAATTAAGAAATAATTCTATATTATCCATGAAAAACACTCTTTATTTTATTGAATTATTTAATTCATCATAAAGAACTTTAATATCATATATTTGCTTAATTAAGAGCTATTTGATCAAAGCATAAATTAATATCAGCTTACTAAGAACCATATTTTCTCAAGTATAAAAGTCCTGAAACTTTTATAAATACATTTGCTCTTTAATTGATATCTGCTTATTCTAGAAGCATCAATTGGTATTAAAATATATCTGCTTATTTAAGAAGCATCCATCTGCACTAAATTCTTATCTGCTTATTTAAGAAGCATCCATCTGCACTAAATTCTTATCTGCTTATTTAAGAAGCATCCATCTGTACTAAATTATTATTTGTTTATTTAAGAAGCATCCATCTGTACTAAAGTCTTATCTGCTTATTTGAGAAGCATCAATCTGTACTAAATTCTTATCTGCTTATTTGAGAAGCAAATTATTGTAAAATCATTTGTAAAAGGAGAAAAGGTTAGAGTTAGTTTATTTTATGTACTTGTGAGAAAGACGAGTAATTCTTCGACCAAGACCAGAGTCTTAGAGAGGTCAGCGGGAAGTTGGATCTCTAGTGTACTTGTGAGGTGAGGAAGAGGCTGTTGTTTCAAGACCAGATCATAAAATAGAACTGAACTCAAAAGAAGTACAACTAAGCTTGAGGAGGGAGCGGGGAGCTTGCTGTCCAAGATAGATTAGTTGGGAACAGTTGGAACTTTGACTATAAAACTTTGTAAAGGCATCTCCGCCTATTGAAGGAATTGATTATTACTGATAGTAATAGGATCTTAAGTTCCAAGTAGGAACTTGAGACTGGACGTAGCAACATACCAAGGGGTGTATGTTGTGAACCGAGATAAATCTAGGTATGCATTGTGTGATTGAATTTTACTATCTTGCATATAAATTTCTAACATCGCAAATTGATTATTTAAAAATTCAAAAGGCCTTAGATAATATTTAAATCTGTAATAATCTATTCAACCCCCCTCTAGATTATTATTATGGACTTTCAAACCTCTTTGTTGTAGTGATTGTTATTGAATTAAAATCAAGAATCCACAATTGAATAAACATTAAAAGACAAAAATAGAAGTAGATGAAAGAATAGAATCAGTTGTCTACAAATCTGATGCTCCCCTCTTGCTCCTGTTCTTGATCTTCAATGATCTCCAAGTTGCTTCAATCTCCATCAATCCAATATAAACTAGGGTCTATGTTATAATCTATTGGAGTGTTTTATCTAATCTAATGTCTTATATTTACCCTTTTTTGTTATAAAAAATTAATAGAATAAATATTAAAATGAGACTCAATATTACACATAAATATTTTTTAGCCACAAATCGCTACCATGTCATCAATTTATGACGCGGTACTATCAATTAGACATAATCATAAAAAATCCAGAGTTTAATCCCTTAATTAATTGAAAAAATTGAAAAGTCAATCTCTAAAGTGGAAAAAATTTCAAAGTTTAATCCCTAATTCAAAAAATTGAGAAGACAATCCTCAAAGTAAAAATAAAAATAAAAATTCAAAGTATTAATCCGTATTTAGGCCTTATAATGAGATGGAAATAGTATTTCCTTTAAGCTATTTATCACAAGTCAAAATTTAGTCAGAACATAAGATTGGGCTATGTGGAGAATGGGTTGAATCAAACCCAACATATTGTTCCACTCAAACATCGTCTATAGAATGGGCTGGATTTCCTTTGCAGGATAGATATTTTAATTGCTATAATTGTTTAGAATTAACAGTAAGATGGGAATGCCCAAAAATAATTGGATCAGGACATTCAACAATTGCGTGAAAAAATATGGCCAATTCAAGCACAAGAAATTGTCGTGACAGCCCACATCCAATGAAGCATAATATCAATTTAATATTAACATTTTAAAATTAATTTAGAAATATTGAAATTTTAAAATCAATTTATAAATTGTAAAAATTTAATATTAGTGTGATTCAAAATATAGCTTATTTTCAATATTATGCCATTTAGACTAGCTATATTTCCCAATATGAATGTTTTCAATATCAAATTTAAAATTATGATCATGAGTTAGCTAAATTAATGTTGAACAATTAATACTCCCTCCGTTCCTAAAAAATTGTCGTTTTAAAAGAAAAAACTTGTTCCAAAATATTTGTCGTTTACAACTTTCCAGGAAAATAAATTATTTACTTTCCTATATTACCCCTACCTTCTCTCATTGTTCCAAGAAATTCTCTCCCTTGTATTAATAGTTTTCAACTTCCCATAAAGGGGTAGTGATGAAATTTCAAACAAAATTTACTTGGTAAGTGATAATTTCTTAATCCATGTGCCAAAACCTTAAACGATAATCTTTTAGGAACAGAGGTAGTATTATGTTTAAGGGTTTTCTTAACATGTGACCTAAGGGCACATGCTAAATACGAAATTGAAGGATGGACACTGAATTCAAGATGTGAGACCTATTAAAATATAATTTTTAAATGCATAAAATAATATTTCAATGGGATTATATGCATTTAAAAATTATATTTTAATATGTCTCATCCCTTAAATTTAGTATTTATCCTTTAAATTTCGTATTTAATTTCGTATTTAGCATGTACTCTAAGGGTACATGTTAAGAAAACCCTATATTTAAAAAAGAGTCACGAGCAAGTGGTAATAATAATACTTGTGATGTTAAAAGATTAATGTTTATAACGATTTTATCATAGAGAAAATTTGTGATTTTTCACTTGAGAGCCATGCATGCATGTTAATGTTTTCAAGTGGTGATTAACATGGTATAAGTAGATGGTATAAGTAGGGAGTGGTTAGTATGTAGTTTATTTTTGGATAACTTAGTCAATTGATCAATAAAGTACTGACATGTATGCGAAGCTCTATATGTGTCAACATTCTATTAATCAATTAATTAACTTATTTAAAAATAAATTTTATACTAACAGCATCCGTATAAGTAGGTAAGTAGTTAATGAAAGCTATAGTATAATATAATACTACTCCTATAAGTGAAATATAATAATAAAAATAAAAGAAGCGGATGGATGGATTGCCAAAATATATATGGGAGAATTGAGTCGTAATTTGAGTTTGACCAGTTCAAGCTTAATTAGTCCAAAATTTCAATACGATTTTGCTTTCAAATAAAATTTGTTTGAATTGACAAAAAGTATATTTACGGTTTTACCCCATCCGTGTAGGAAATTAATGAGATTATTCAGTTCCGCCAGGCAGTTGCATTGAAGATTCCCTAACATTTATTTAAAATAATGTTACTATCACATAAAAAAAATTATATAATACTTATATATATATATATATATATATATAGACCTCACAAAAACCCACAATATATATATATATATATATAAATATTACATAATTATTTTTTACGTAACAATAACATTGTTGAATTATTTATTACTACCTATTATTTATTTACTAGTGGCAAAAGGATGATGGCCTATGACTACTTGTGCGAGTTGTGATGTGACTTTTTCTTTTCTCCACAAGGACAAGGGTCGTTTTTTTATTAAATAAATTATTATTACTCCACTATACTCGTAGTAGTACTCAATAATATAATTAATATGATAAATCCAATCCTGGGCCCTTTTTGACGACCGTCAGCCACTCCGTATCTAATGATGTCATCCTCATCGATTCAGGGGTAAAACCGGAAACACATTATGTAAAACTAAACGCCCACGCGAGGTTAAATAAATGTATTCCCCCCGTTCTACTCAGATTGATAATTATAAGGCCGACGGCGACGGACGTGGTTGGCAGGCACACCCACTAGAAAACGCGTAGTTGGTTGTCTTGCAACTGAAAATATTTTAATTTAGCTCTCCTGTTGTGCTGCTGCCTGCTGTCTATAAAAGAGATGACAAGAGGAGGTTGAAATGGCAGGCCGGGCCAGACCAACAACACTCCTCAAAACACTCCCCCAAAAAACCAATCTCTCCGTCTTTCTATCAAAATAAGAAAAATACCGAATCACGCATAATAAACTAACGTCACCGAATAGCTTTTCCGACGTCTTGAACGGTCATCCTCCATTTACGATTGACTCCGACCATAGTTCCGGCGAAATGACCGAACCGGACGTACAAATCATTACCTCTGGTGGACGACGAATTCCGGTGCAGGCTACCATCTTGGTAAACTATTTGTTTATCATAACTATTCAACAATCAGCATGAGTTGATCTAAATCCAACCGAATGGAATTTATAAAAGAGGAGTTTGAGATCTCCATTTTCATTAGCAAATGATTCGTCTTCCATCTGCTAATCAATTACAAAAATCTGCCCTATTGTTCAAGGACTTCAAAATAAATTTTTCAGTTTTTTTTTCCCTAATGCAAATATGAAACAATTTAGATTTTTTTTTTCCTCAAAATTTTCAGCATTACTTAGAATTTTAAATATAATAAACTGAATTCTTCTTCTTCTTTTTTTTTCTTTCTAAAATTCTAGGCGTCGGCTTCGCCTGTGCTGGAGAGCATCATAGATAGCCCGAGAAAGCACCGGAGCTCCGAGAGGACTATTCAGATCCTCGGCGTTCCTTGCGACGCCGTTTCCATCTTCGTTCGATTCCTTTATTCCTCCAAGTGAGTTCCCAAACACACGCCTCTTTTTCTTTTCTTTCAAGTATTAATATTTTAGTATATTTTATTTAATAATTCTGTGGCTCGCCAAATGCTAGCTTGAAAAACCAGAATCACAGCATGACCAGGTTGAATTGTTCTCAATAATCAACATGACGACTGGCTCACGTTCTTGTGTTAAAAATATTAATTAATGTATTTAAAATTAAAAATATTAAAAATTTATCCAAACGTGGGATTCATTTATGTGAATTTTTTTTTTATGTAATATTAATATTGTTGTTAAAATAACTAATGGACCATAATGGTACTCTCTGCTTTGTATTACACAATTTCTATAATAATATGCCGGTGGGTTCATATAAAACGTGTTTTGTGTCTAATTAATCTTCTTATAAGGTAAAAAGGAATTAACTAAATTATTATTATTATCGTAAAGAATTACTAAAATGCCCTTGGGTTCAGGTGCACAGAGGATGAACTGAGAAATATGGGTTCATCTCTAGCTCTGTCTCATGTGTACCAAGTGCCACAGCTGAAGCAAAGGTGCACCAAAGCGTTGGCTCAATGGCTGACAATTGAGAATGTGGTGGATGTACTTCAACTCGCTAGACTTTGTGATGCACCGGATCTTTACCTCAAATGCATGAAGCTGATTTATCATAAGTTAAAGGCTGTTGAGCATACTGAAGGATGGCAGTTCCTGCAAAATCACGACCCTCTTCTTGAGCTCGATATTCTACAGTTCATTGATGAAGCTGAATCGGTATGCCATCTTAACAAAACCCTACCCTTATATTTCAATTTTGAAAAAAGTTTTTGCCAGAGGAAACACCTAATTTATTTAATATATGGTACTCTATTAGCTTATAACAATGCCATATTAGTTGTGACAATGTCATCTGTCTTGAAATAAAATTGGTGATATATAACTAATTGATTGAAATTATAGAGAAAAAAGAGAACAAGAAGGCATAGAGAAGAGCAGAGCTTGTATTTACAGCTGAGTGAAGCCATGGAATGTTTGGAACATATATGTACAGAAGGGTGCACTAGTGTAGGACCATATGATAAAGAGCCTAAGAAGAACAAGGGTCCATGTAGCAAGTTTTCAGTTTGTGAAGGCCTCCAACATTCAATTAGACATTTTGCTGCTTGTAAGAGGAGGGTTAATGGAGGGTGCATGAGGTGCAAGAGAATATGGCAGCTCCTTAAACTTCATTCCTCCATTTGTGACCATCCTGATATCTGCAGAGTTCCGCTATGCAGGTAATCAAAACTCAAGGCATCTTTGTAGTTTACATAATAATTATTGATCTTTTGATGAATCCAAGGTTCAGTTGTTATAATAGGAATTGGTTTATCTTATAGGAGTAGACTGTAGTATGACTAAATGTTAAAAATTACTCCAGTTGATATCAGTGCTGCCTTGACAACAAGACTACCTAAATGGTAGCATAAATTTTAAAAAAATAAAATTGTTTACCTATAGTTTTTAATTTAGTTGATATCAGTGCTCTGCCTTGACAATAAGACTACCTAAATAGTAGCATAAAGTTAAAAAATAAAATAAAAATTGTTTACCTTACCTATAGTTTTTAATCGAGTCAAACAAAAGAGCAAGCCCAAAAAGCAGGGCATTGGAACCTGGAGTACTTCATAAAAGAACCAAATTCCTTCAGGTGGGACGCAGAGGCAGGCGGTGATTTTTTGTCCCAATATCTGATAAATAAAAGATGTACCCAATTCCTTTAGGTACATCTTTTATTTATTTATATCAAATTAGGTGTCTAGTAGAGTCGGTTTGTTGTTTGGCTGTCAATCCTCTATCTGTCTGTGACATTAATTTCCCTGATATTTTGAATCCTTGGGCCAGCAAAATGATGATGATCTTAGTTATGATAGGCGTATTTTAATGGGGAAGTAGAAAACGCCAAAAAGGTAGTCAAAATCACGTACTAATAAATATCCTTGTAGAAGGAAGGAATATAGATACGTTGAATGATGTGGTATCTCATCAAATATTGGTCTTGATATTTTTGGTTTGGTTTGGTGTGTGACAGACAATATAAATTGAAAGCGCAATCATCAGAGAAAATGGACAGTAGGTGGAAATTACTGGGTGTCTGCTAAAACCATATCTTCCTTGTCTATGTCCAAGAGGAAAAGAGAAGAGAAGGAACCAAGACCCAACATACGTCAACATAATCACAGCATTAGAAGCTTCAAGCTATAAGTCCTTTTTGGATGTCTTGATTCTCTGTATTGCTTTGGTTTGGTACTTGTGGGAGAAGAAGAAGAAGAGGGCTTTTTACTTTTCTTTCATCTTGGTGGGTTTTTGTCATTGTAATGGATTCCCCCTTTCTTAATGCGTCAGTCAAACTGTAGTTATTTAGTCATATAAATAAATGCTCCTACTACTAACTACACTATGGATGGTGTCGATCGGGTAAACTCTGTAGTTTGTATGCATAGCCACTAGTAGTATTTTCTACTCTTTCACTTTCTAAACATAAATCGTTTTAGAGAAATATTTTTTTTTTTTAATATAAATTATTTGAAAATTTTAATTAAGTATTAATTATTTTTATTTTTAATATTATTCTAAGTATTAAATACTCTCTTCGTCCATTAATATAAATCGTTTTTGTCCCTTAATATATGTCGTTTGAGAATTTCAAGTAAGTATTAATTGTTTAGTTTTCAATATTATCTCAAGTACTATTAAATATAACTTGGTTCTCTCACTATTTTTTGTCCAATAAATAGTATTCTCTTTTTTCAATACAAGGACAATATAAGCAATTGATATTACTACATATTTAGTGGTATACAATTATTTTCTTAATACTTGTGCACAATTGTAAAACAACTTATATTAAGAGACGGGTAGTGAATACTAAATTTGATGGTCCATGATAAATTTGATTTGTTAGGAGGCAGCCAGGCCATATTATTCTTCCTTTTCTTTTCCTGTAAAAAAAGGAACCACATTACTCCATTAGTTAACCTTGTCATTGTCTACAACTGAAAAAATATACTAGTGTACAATTTTTGAACTTAATTATTATTATTATTCAATGTAGTAGTAGTATTAAATTTCTACTCTCATTCCATAAAAACAGACATTAATTCTCATTTAGATTTAATGCGCATAACATAATAAAGAGACTGGGGACGGGTATGCTGAAAATTAACATTGTCACCTGGACTAGACTGGACTGGACTGGACTGGGCTGGGCTGGGCGCTTATATCTTGTTACGTTTTGGTCCATTTTGTCGAACCAGTTTTGGGCTGTGATGGTCTGACTTGCTCACAAAATTTAATATTCTCTTTATTAACTTTCCTTTTATAATGTTTTCACTTCAAAATTCAAATGTGGTATTAGCAGCCTATTAGGCATTGGCCATAAACTTCTTAATATTATTTGCTCCCTAATTTTTTCAACAATTACTACTTTTTACGTTTTAAAATATAAAATTATTATTGAGTATTAACTTTTAAAATTAAATTAAGATATTTTTAAATTTAAATTTATATAAATTTATTTTATTTTAATTTATTCAATAATAAATATTAAAAAAGTACTCCTATTACCTAAGTACTCCACTATTATGATGTCTTAAATTAATTTTTAAAAGACAAAAGTGATGTTGACTATATTTTGTATTGACTTTGTCAGTATAATAAGTATTATGAATCTGACCAGCATTCTGGCTAGGTTCACGCCCTGTCAAATACCCATATTAATTCTCTCTCTCTCCTCTCTCTCCTCTATGGGTATTTGACTATTCGGCTATTCCTATAACCTAGTCGTTGGTAACCAAGCAAGGGCTAGGGGAAAAAGACAATGGCTTCCGGTGAAGCACAGAACGCCAACTCCACCAATCCGGCACTTAACCCTGATCTGTCCAATCCGGATCGACCGGGTCTGGAGTTCGCCCAGTTCGCGGCCGGCTGCTTCTGGGGTGTAGAGCTGGCGTTCCAGCGAGTCGAAGGCGTTGTGAAGACAGAGGTTGGGTACTCTCAGGGTCACTTTCACGACCCCAATTACAAACTGGTTTGCACCGGTATTACTGACCACGTCGAGGTGGTTCGGGTCCAGTTCGATTCCTCTGTTTGCTCCTACACTAACCTCCTCTCTCTTTTCTGGTCCCGACATGATCCTACAACCCTCAATCGTCAAGTATGTCTATGCATATTATGCGGTTATAAATATGTTCTCATATCATATGCCCGTATTTTGCTGTTTGCTTGTAGTGTTATTATTTTTGGTTTCTTTAAAAGGAAATAAATTGGAATGTATGTGATTCGATTCATCAGCCATAGGCCCATAGATAGAGATAAAAGTCAGAAAACAGAAGGTCCTATATTTTTCTGCAGTTTGAAGTTTTTATGAATCAAGAGTAACAAAACTACTCAGTTGCTTAATTTTATGCTGAACTGGGTTGGTACTACTTGATCACCAGCTCTACTAATAAATTCTTTAATTTATTTGACAAAGTTGTGGAATAATACAGCTGGTATGCTTATTTAATAAATAAATTAAAACTAATTGTAGGGTCAATTGTTACTTGCACCAAATGAATTATCTTATTACTACAACAGTTAAAGGTTGAATTACCATAGAATTTTGAGGCAGTTCAAACCATACTGGGAATCTGTGATATACAGAATAAAGCATAAAAGTCCATCCTTTGTTGATAAAGTTGTATTACAAACCTTCATGGCCATTTGTTATTGTTTCTCTCCCTTTCCTGCCACTTTATTTGACTATAATAAAACAATAAGATAATTATTTTTGCTTTTTAATGGAATCTGCACCACCGTTGATTCACAATTATGAAACGTGACGTTTCAAGTTGTCCTTCAATTGGACTAATGAGAATCCAAACCTCTTCCAAACACTAAAGTACTTGGAATTATATGTTCGTGTCCTAGGGTGCTGATGTCGGTAGACAGTACCGCTCAGGGATATACTACTACACCGTTGATCAAGCCCGTTTAGCACAAGAGTCCATGGAAGTGAAGCAGAAAGAATTGAAAGATAAGAAGATTGTAACAGAAATCCTTCCAGCAAAGACATTCTATCGAGCAGAGGAATACCACCAGCAATACTTGGAAAAAGGTGGTGGCCATGGCTCGAAACAGTCGGCTGCAAAGGGCTGCAATGATCCAATCAGATGCTATGGTTGACAAAGTATGTACTAGATAAACCGCCCAATGGTAAAATTAATCAGCTTGTTGTTTGGCGTTTTGTTTTATAATTTAATAAAGCACACTATAATTGTGCTCTAGGAGTTAAACGCTTTAAGCAGGATAAATTTTAGACATATTAGTTTGATACATGAAACGCTTTGGAATTATTATAGTTCTGCCTTATTCATTTTGGAGTCCTGGTTGTGATACTTATTTTGGTGAAGCAGAGTAGCTTATAACTAGTTGGCATAAATATATGGTTTATTTGTAGTATGATCTCAGTCATATGCTACACAGTTATGATCTCCCTCAGAGACAGTCTTATTGCACCTGCAGGCCATATGTCACAAAATAATAATGTTATGTCTATGGCTATACAATGTTTGCTAGTTTTTTGGTATGTTTATTTTAGGGGAAGGTATATATAATTAATGGCTTTCCTTTTTACTATATATCACTTGTAACCTCGATTCTCTTGCTGCATTCTTCACACTTTAGACAGCAATTATTCTCTTTTCCTCCATTCTTTGAATGGACATTGATGGAAGAATTTGCAAAAAGCCTCCATAGAGTATAATGCATATTTATGCTAAAATTCAATATTAATATAAAATGAAAGTTGATGTATGTTCTTCTCTGCACAAGATGCAGAGTGAGGGGTTCAGCTAATGGCTTGTTTAAGCCAGGGAAAGATGAAAAAGACTTTTCTGAGATATATGGTTTATGCTGGAAAGTTGGGAAGCTCTGGTCTAGTTTGGAAACACTGGGCAATTTACTTTCAACCTTCTATATCAGTATATCACAAAAGATTATTGCAAGCAAATTAAGGAAATTTATTTCATTCCCATACTACAAATAGATTAATAAAAGTTACATTAGATGAAACCATCATCCAATTTGTCTTATATAGTCGGACCTTTTTATGGGGAGATGAGTAGTGCAATTTTGACGTAGAAGATGCAGACAGCTAAAAATTTAAATTACATTTTTGAGGCAATGTGATTGTGTTTCAGAGTTCATCCCTAAGGGTGAGCTTATGAACATTGGGGTTTTTTGAAGAGGTCTTGATGGGATAAGATGCCTCCATTGCTATGCCACATATTCCTTCTTTAGCAGAGATGCCGCGCTGCATCCTTAAGTAGCCCTTCTCTCCCCATTCAACTCCCCATGAATTCTTCACTGTCCAGTATTTGGTTCCGTCTTTGGCTATTCCATAGCCCACAACTGCAACGCCATGATCTAGATCTGTTCCGCATTCTCCATTAAATACTCCCTGTCATCCAGTGCTTGCATATTAATTTCTATCATATTTGCCATCATTTTACTAAATGGTTCAAGCATGAATTTTGATTCTGAAAGTGTATGAATCTATCTTCTCGCATATAAAGTTGGACATCCCAGAAAATTCTGTCATTTTATGTTTGATTTTTATTTTTTTGACGGAATTTGATCTATAGAATGGTCAGTCAAATCGATATTAACTCCAAAAACTATTTGATATGTGTGCCCAAGCTTCAATGCCAAAATTGAAAGGTGAAATGGTTGAAATTATTAACATTCAGGCATGATGATATAAAGATATTAGTCATAACCATACCTCTGAGTATAACTGGAAATCATAGCCTCCAGCGTCTATGGCCACAGATATAGGTTGGTTGGCTGCGGCTTTCAGCAGTGCATTCTCATCATTAGGAGGCACATTTTCATGTCCATCAATTGACACTGCTGGAGAATTCTCCTGCAAAACAATTGAGTTTGTACCCCATTAATAGCAGAAATGGAAGCAGGCCATAGAAAGTTTACTTGCATAGTTGCATACGTACATTTAAACTCAGAGGAATATACTATTATTTGCCTAATTATTTCAAAGTAATATACCATTATTTGCCTCATTGTATACCTTTGAAACGTCACAAGTACCATCTTCAGCTTTGTAAGGATACTTGTCCTCTGTTGTAATACCTTCCTTCTTCTTGATAAAGTCGAATGCTATGTCCATCAACCCTCCATTACAGCCTTCATTTTGGTTGGTGTCACAGTCGACTAGTTCTTGCTCGGACAAAGAAACCAACTTCTTTGTTTTGATGTAGTTTATTCCTTCAACGGCCACAACTGTCGAAAATGCCCAGCAACTACCTGTAGTAAGAAATCTTAAACCATGAGCAAAGAAACAAAATCCTTGCACATGCTTTTGCAAGTTGTCCTTTTCACTTTTTAGGGTTTAGATTGTGGTAACTAATAAAAGTATAGTTTGACAAGACTTTTTTAGTATTTCGTGTCGTCTTTTTGCACGTTGGGCTATTTTGATTTTTTTTTTTTTTTTTAAAAAAAACTAATCAATAAATAGATAGATCTAATTACCACATTGGCCTTGATCCTTGACAGGAGTAACAGCTCCTTTAGTCCTCCAATCAACGGATGGAGGAATACTCTCTACGTTCTCGTACATGAATGTTGAATTACCAAGTCGTTCCCCTCGGAGCATCTGGTGATGACTAACCTTGGAACCGGCATAAACGCTTCGGAACTCATGGTTAGTCATGTCTGCAAACTTGTTCAACTTGAGCTTGTAAGGCTTATCCAACTTGTTAGTGTTGTGAACATGTTGAACATTGGCTTTGAACACATTGAATCGCTTGTGCTTGTCGTCGAGACTCCTGGACACTGTGTGGTGACTCCTCCACCTCTCGTACAAACCCCACAAGCCCTCTTCCGTCTCCAATTCCTCGTTGTGATAATCGAAACCCTGGGAAAGGCCAAGAGCCAAAGCCAAAGCGAGAGAAAGCAGAAGAATCTTGTTCATTTCCATTGCTTGGTTGGTATTGGTATTGGTTTTATCACAAGACAATATGAGAAGTTGAGAGGTATGAGGCTGGTTTATATAGAGAAGAGGAAAAATATTATAGAAATAAAGATGGAGGTGGAGGTTTAACAAGAATACAAGTGATGATAAATAAATAATAGAGATTGAGTTGAAGGTTCCTTGTGGGCATCAACAATGAGTAATAATGACCAAGAGAATTATGGGGAGAGAAAAATTTGTTGAGGTATGGCCGTATGGGGCTTGCCTAGAGAAGCAAGGTTTTTGAATTTTCACAATTTTGGCTTATAACAGAGGCAGTGGAAGAGAAATTGTGGATTTGAGTAATGGAGATGCCAAACACGCTACGCTATGGTGTGTTATTGTGTTGTGTTAAATATGGAGAGAGAAAAGAGAGCATACATGATACATACTGGTTACGTTGTAATGGGCACTATTTCTTTGCAAGTGGGCATTTTAAAGTCCGGTTATCAGTTGCCTTTCTGATTCTTTTTTTTTTTTTTAAAAATAGAGGAGAGCAAATAATCCAGAATAAGGATTCAATCTGTTTGGACCTCTCGACTTGAACATTATTTTCTTTTAAATTAAAAAATCTTTGAAATAAATATTGTAAGAAATGTGTTTTGGATATATATATATCCATAGCATCTATATGCTATGGATAAAAAGTTGCATACAGACTCTAATTCACCCGTTTTATTGATGAAGAGCTGGGATCAAAAATTACAACTTTCCGTCCGCTAGTAATTAGTATAAAATCCGGACGCTTGTGCCCCTCCAATAGACCAAGACAGAGACAATATACTCCATAACTACACAATACGCTAGTAATACTAGCGGACGGATTAGAGCAAAATATTTGGGGAAAAATCGACACAAGGTGAAACAAACCAGAAGCTTGCGATCGTTCCACTGCTGCGAATTGGGCAAATCCCTGGAAGCAGTGAAGTCTCTGATGCTAGCGGCTACAATCCCTCATCTGCAAATCGGCTGCAATTTCGCTGTGAACAGCTAGAACCCTAGAAGTGGTCATCTGCAAATCGTGGACGATGAACCAATGCTGAGTTTATACCGTTTAATGGTGGGGATCTGTTAAGTAACAGTCTTGCTGTTATACAAACAGAGCTCCAGAATGTGGATTCTACCACTGGGACTAATTTTGCAGTTAGCCTTCCGTCATCCTCAGGACTACCTGATGCTTCTGCTGCTGGTTTGCCCTTGGAAAACCCAGAAACTAGTCCAGCTGATGCTGGAAATCTTACAGTGTCCCATCCTTCATCCTCCAGGAGAATAAGTGGTGCATCTAGGGCTTCAGATGTTGCCATTGAGCTTTCTCGGGAACTTCGAAGAAGAAGATTGAGGTGATATTAATTTTGTTTATGAAGAGAAAGGTGAGTTGGTACAAGTCCTTTGTCTAGAAACCGCAATTTGCTTCTGCTGCTGATAGTTTTAGTTTTCCTTCGTCTTAAATTGGCATTTTGGCCAACACATGTAAAAAGCTGCCAATTGACACTTTTAGTAATTCGAATTTAGAAACTACAATTGTTGTTTTTGAAATTTTAGTTTTCCTTTATTAAATGAACTTGTTTGCAAGACACATATGAGAAGTTGTCAACTCCCAATTCAGATTCATTTTGAAATTGTTATCGAACATGGATGATACAGTTTTTGGGTGTTTAAAAACAACACGTGATGCTTTTTGGGCCTTAAGGCTATGTGTTTTAGCTGTAAAACAATCTATTGATTAGTATCACAAGGAATCTTGTACCACAGATGGTAGATTTCTTACTGCTAGTGTTGTAATTTCATGGCTCCAGGGATATTATCAAGAAGACGGTCGATCTATTTAATTAATCAGTGGTGTACAACTTTTCAAACCTATATTTAGATGGGTCTTGATGTATGTTTTTATTTTGCCTTGTTTTTTATTCTTGTAATGTATTTCAGGTTGGATGTAAAAGCATGTCCAATACAATGTTTTTTATTCTTTGTTTTTTACCGTCCGCTAAGTGCCTCCTTAGCACTTAGTCAAGAGAAATGCACAATAGATGAAATTATACAGAGTCCGCTAGTAATACTAGCGGACGATGTCTATGGATCGCTCTCCATATATATATGGCCATCTTGTCTTGGTGTCAGCAACTTATAACGGCCTTCAGTCATCACCCAAGACAGAATTGCCCAAAGTTTTTGTATGTTGTATTGTTTTGGTATTGAATAGCAGCAGCAGCAGCAGCAGCATTTGGTACAAATTGGTAGAAGAACTCAAAGTACAGGGACAGGGACTAATACAACATCAAAATGTTGACAAATAAAAAAAATTTGGCTTGTAAAATATCCCCTTGCCTAATGTACTAGGAACTGTTTCTTTTTGTGCTTCAATTTTTCCCCTTCTAGTTGTTCTCCTTACACAACATGCTAATAACCCGATAGAATTAGGAGGACCCAAGGGGACTTTTGGTCCAACATTAGAATTAGATTATACCTTTTGACTTTTGATGTCAACTAAATATTGTCATAAATTTATTAAATTTTGAAATAACAAATATAATAATTAACAATACGTTTAATTGATTTACAATAAATATAATTAATTATTTGTACATATATTTAAAGACTTACTAAATTAATTTGAAAAAATCAAAATGCATCTCATAATTTAGTTGATCTCACATTTATAACTACGTATGTAATGAGAATATGATGTTATTTTGACTACTAGACCATATAAAAAAATTTACAAAAAAATTGTAGTAACTACCCCCTTGTTATATTTAAATTTGTAAATTGCTATACTATTGACACCAAAATCCAATATATAAATAAGTAAATCCCAGCACCTAGTACATCATAAGTTTTCCAAGTTTCTTGAGAATTACAGGGAACAAATGTCTATTCCTTGACTAAACTTGGACTACTAATTCTTATACACCATTCATTATACAGAGAGATTTGAGACCCAAAATCCTACGAATCCTCTTGCAAAGCCAGCGTCTTGAGAGAGAGACCACCCACAATCTTACAACTCTTCTCTGGATTCATCTCTTTTAATCTCAATAAAAGATGCAAAATCTTTGATTATGGATTCGTAAATCTCAATCCCTTTCAAGTACTCATCCTTGTTCAAAAACTGCAACAAAATAATAAATAAATGAAAACATAACATTCAGGTCAAATGTTCATAAAAGTACTTAAAACAATGTTCATACCCATTATCATCTATACCAGGCAATTGTGAACAGTCAGCATAAGAGGCTTGAAGTAATAGTTACTACACCACCACTGGTCTTAGATGTCAATTCATCATTCTTAGTTGAACTCCCAAAAGAGTAATTATCATTTTGATCAGTACTTTTTATTAGTTCCACCCTTGATTGGGCTTTCTTTTACTAAATTTGTTGAAGATAGAAAAACAAGAGATTTTCACCTCGTTGTGGTCATGAAGTAGAATAGGAGTATTGGCCATTGGAGAAAAACCAATTGCAGGCAGGCCCCGCTCCCGGAAGTAGCGAGCATCTGTTGAAGCAGGAAATATTTCTGGTTTTGCAAGTTTCCCATTAGCTTTGTGGATAGCTCCTTCTAACAGAGACCACCAAGGATTGGAACTGTCAGAGGCTGTGAGGATTGGATTTCCAAACTTGTCATTCACGGAACCTTATGCTTAAACTGCCCAAGCTAAAACATGGTTAGTTAAAACCAACTGGCAATTAATTAAAGGACCATTACACTCCAAACCCAATACATTCATAATTACCAGCCTTGCCTATGGTTAATTGCCAAAAGACTCCCCCCTGGGGTTAGCCCATTTTCGGAAGGACTCCGTGATTGTTGGACTTACCATGTCAAACTCCCTGAGGTTTGGGGCAAATTGTCGAACTTATGGAATTCGTCAAAACTAGGAGTTTTTTTAATGTTATAATTAAGATTAATCCCAATACTAACCTCTCTCTTATGTTCTACAATTCTTCCTCTCCAAAACCACCCCACTAAAACCATTAAAATTTACAATCTCCCTCTTTTCTTCAACCCGAATAAATATTCTTCCTGCAACAGCAAGACACCTAAATTGAGCCTATCACCAAATCACACACCTGAAATCTGAATATAATCACGCAGGCGAACACCACAATAAAAAAATCTGAACAAACCAAAGACATATTTGAAATCAGATATTCAGATCTCAGATCAAAATTTCCACCTCTTTAGTTCCAATTTCTAATTGCCTACATCCATTCAAGAAGTTGTAAAAATTAAAACATATATACTGGGTACTGCTGAGGTTATGGAGCAGCACACTAAACCACATGCAGACATTTGGCAATGGCAACGATGTTTGACCTACCCGGCAACGACAGCAGAGGAGCAGTGACAGCCAAGGTCCACTAGCTGTACACCTTTCCAGCAGCCGCCACGTGCTATTTGTTGTAATTTCTCTTAATAAATGTAATGACTTTATTGTTAAAGATCTTTCTTTTAGCACTACTTAACAAAATTAAAAAGGAAATGATATGAAGATTTGATTGTTGCACATATATTTTTTTAGCACTACTTAACAAATACTGTTAGTTTTTGGAGTCGACCCCAAAACCTAGGAGTTTGACGTGGTAAGTCAACCTATCAGGGGGCCTTCTCCAAAAAATGGCCTAACCCAAAGGAGTCTTTTGGCAATTTCCCCTAGAATATACGCTCATAAAAAAATGCACAAACATAACTTTAAAATAAGAAAATTAAATAAGGATGTCCATGATGCTTAAATCGTTAGACTCTACCATACTCCTGCAAAATAATTCACCAATCAAATACACAGGCAATATGATGGTGTTGTTGACCAGAACCTGGCACTAGAGCAGGACATAAAAAAAATCCTCTTAGGCATTGTGTGTGTGTATATATATATATATATATATATATATATATATATATATATATATATATATATGATCCACAAAGAATCATATTCACGTGTAAAGTAAAAAACACTGGTAATGGGATTAGGTCCACAAAGGTATCACATACCCCTAGGGGTGGGCAAAAAATTTAGTATTTTCGGTTTTTCATTAAACCGGACCGGTCCGAACCTGCTGGTTCAGGGTGCAGAGAACCGGTATATACCGGATAGTCGGTATCGGTATCAAGTAGGAGTTTGGCTTGTTTGGTATAAACCAAATCGAACCGGTTATATTGGTTACATTTAACTTTATTAATTTTATTCCCAAATATAAACTTCTTAGTTCTCTACCCCTTTTAGTCTCTAAATTCTCACTTCTCATATTCCCAAACCTCTGATTCCCTTTCCTCTTTCTCTCCATCGATCTCTTCTCGAACCAAACTTCCGATCTTTCTCTATCTCAGTTTCTCTCCATCTCTTCTCGAATTCACCGAACCAAACCTCCGATCCCCTTTCCTCTTTCTGGCACCAACGTAAGCATTCTAACAAATTGTTCTTTATATATGATTTAGCAAGATTTGTACGCGATTTATCAAAATTAAACCAGAAATTTAGTTTCTTCTTTCTTTGTTTCAATTAAAAACTGAATTTGTACGGGTTATATATAATCCTCTGTTTTTTTAGAGTTATTATCCAACTACTCCTATGTTTCTCTCTCTAGATTTAATATATATATATATATATATATATATATATATATGTTTCAAACTTGGAAAATCATTCTTTTAGAAGTTGTATTGAAATGGGTTTCATTAATAATTTTCTCTTAATTTTTGTTCTTGAATGTTACCATTGACGTTAGTTCAATGGATTGTATTGCTCTTCAGCATAAATTGACCCACTGAGTAATGATTTAAAATTTATGTACATGGAGAGGTGTTTCATGTGGAAGAGACCCTGCTAATGACTCACTCCATTTACGGAGTCTAAACCTTTCATTTTTGTTCTTGAATGTTACCATTGACGTGAGTTAAATTGATTGTATTGAAATGGGTTTGTTTATTTGTATTAAACTTCCCTCTTTTGTCCTTTTGGAATCTCATAAGAATTCTGTTTGTTTCAAGTATAATTGAAGATTTGAAGTTTCTCCTTTCTCGATCCCTGTATACGTATATACATAATCGGTACATAAGTAGGTAAAAACCGGTACCGAATCGATTCCGAACTGGCTAACGGTATCGGTACCGGTATCGGTACCCAGTTTCAGGAAGATTAGGTAACCGGTTCGGTCTGGTCCAGTTAATTACCAATGAACACCCCTATGACAAATACTGGGTAAACAAGAACAATTATGCGTCTCACTTAACCAGAGCAATCATGCACTGAACATAATCATAGTATAGAAAAGGAGTGCATACCTTCCAATTTCTTAGGATTATCAACCCTATTGTCACACTAAAGCAGTGAAATTTTCTTGTTTTTTACAAACAAGATATCCAATAGAATTTGGAGTAACATTTTTTTTCCTATTTTGATACGTTTTATGTAGGTAACCCAGTGTACAAGCCTACAAGGTCAAAGATCAATTGCATATATTCTAACATTTGCAGTATATTGGCCAGGAAATCAGTTTTATAGCAAAATGTATACACCCGTGTCTTGCTCATTTTTTTTATCTTTAAGAAAAATGTTAACATATTTCATGATGCAAGTGCATTTGACAGATTAAATAAGCTCTGGAGTTGATTTTTTAAGTGCTTATTTACTGATTTCCACAATGTGGGATGCCTTGAACTCTTTCTAAGAGGCCATAACCTTAACCTAATTCATACAAAGCAACTGGAGCATAAGCAAGGGCAACAGCAAAACAAAGGCAGAGTTTAATTTCTGTCTATTATGCAAAGCAAACTGAGTCTCCAAATAAGTCCACAACAAGTGTATAGTAATATTTAGTGAAATTTATAAAAGTGAATCAGTTTCTAGAAAAATAATGCACCATGGTGAATTAAAAAAAAAATCACATTGTTTCCAATTATAGCCTTAATATAGAAACAAACATTGAAGATGCACAACTAATATTCTGTCTCCATAATTAAAGTAAAAGAAAAATAGGAGGAAAAAGTATATAATTTTTATGTGGAAAATAATACTTTTCAAAGGGAAAAAAAAAAGAGGAAAATAATATGAAACTTGTTAATAGCAGTATTTATTTTCTACAAATCCAAAGTTTGAAAATATAAGAAACATTTCCGTCTTGTATTACTAAGAGAGGTAGCATAAAACTGTTTCACCTCAAATGTCATGTTGCGAGAAGCAGGGGCCCATTCCTCAGCAATTCGTCTTTCCAAGGATGTTTGATCAGCAGTTGGTGGGACTCGGACGTCAAAACCAGCTTGTGCTTCAGATGGCTGCAGATTCATGACAAAACCCTGGAGGAGAAAGGTAGTTAATTATATTGATCTTCAAAATGTGTGAATGAGCAACTCCAATGACAAGACTAACAGACACAGAGGAGAAAACAACACGCTGATTCCCGAACCCCAAAAATACGCTTGAAATATTGCTCATCTAATAATGATTCTTTGCCGGGTTATAATTATATTTGGAATTAACAGTTACAAGCTATGCTCTTGATTCAGTTCAACTATCAGTCAAAAGCTATGAAGTTGGGAGAAAATTTAGTCATTAAGGAAAAAAATTGGCCCTAAAGTCAAAAGTTCATATAAAAATGAGCAACCAATTCATTCACACATGAAGTGCAAGTAGTTATTGTGAAACGAGAGATAGGTCAGGCTTCAAAGGAACACCTTACATATAATTTTTTTTTTTTATATTTCAGGGAGTATAAGTTCATCAAGAACTGATTACTGAAAGAGTGTAAGATGTATTTCTAGTAGTTGTTATCATTGTTTATTGTTTCAGTGTGTGGACGGCAGGGTGTTTCTGCAATGTTGTCTTCACAATATCCCAAACACCACCTCTGAATTGGAACTTGCTGTTCAAGCATAAGAAATGTGAAGAAGACTATATAGTACTGTGTATACATATTCTCAGTGATTGCCGAATACAATCCAGCAAGTCGTATGAAAGTGCATCGACACCGGTGTCATATCCGATAAACATTTCTTAGTTGCTTGTCATCAATTTAGAAAATGTAATTCCTTTTAATTTTTTGGGAGAAGGGAGTATTTTAAAGAGTGCAACTGATATGGTGACCAAGTCTAGAACCGAAGTAAGGAATGAGAGTGGAGAGAAAAACTATACAGTTGGTGATGGAGTGCCAGCTTTGAGGAAGACCATGTTGACAGAGACTACCTCTCCTTCAGCCTTGAGACCAGCCTTGACCAAGTCAAACTGAGCAGCCCTGAACCTCCTCACACTCTCAATGCTCTTCAACAGATTCTCCATAGCAGTATTATCATAAAGCTTAGCCCCATGACCAGGAGCTCCACTAGACTTAATCACCAACCACCAAGGACACCTCTCTCCATAAAACGCCCTGTAATTTTCATCCGGCGAAGCCAATCCTTCATCGAGCACAATCCCAACATTCATCTTATCGAAAATCTCGGAATTAGCCAACTTCGCAGCGCCATCATGGCCGCCAATCTCCTCATCGGGTACAAAAGAGAGATAAACTGTCCTAATTGGCTCGAATTTAGCAATCTTCAGTTTACGAATTGCCTCCAGGTACTGTAATCCCACACACTTCATGTCCTGAGACCCTCGAGCATAGATGTTGCCACTTTCGGGATGAATTAGGGCTTGGAAAGGAGGATGAGCCCACTTGTGGTGCTCGACTGGAACGACGTCGGTGTGGGAATTGAGGAGGATGGAGGGGAGATTGGGGTACTTGCCAGACCATTTCAGAAGGATTAAGGGTTTGCCCTTGACGAATTCTAGGATTTGGGATTCGAGAGAGAGGGATTCGGCCTGGGAGAGAATGAAATGCGCGGCTTCGTAGTAATTGGGATTTGGTTGGGCTGTGTTGATTTGAAGGTATTGTTGGAATCTTGAGACAATTGATGATGGTGGATCTTCTTCAATGGCTTTCACCGCTACGACTATTAATAAGCAAAGCACACAGATGAAGCAAAGACGAAGAAGATTATGATTAGTAGGTGTTCTTTTTAGCTCCATTATTTTCATAATCAAACTACCTTCTTCTTCTTCTTCTGCTGCTGCTGCTGCTGCTTGCCACTCTCTCAACTTAAGTTTACGCAAAACTTCATCTTCGTCTCGAATTAAGTGATTATTTTTGTCAGTTTAAAATAAATTTATTTTTCTTCTGATTTCACATGTTAATAATTGTTTGAACAGATTATCTTTTGCATTCTTTTATCACTTTCATTTTTTTTCTATCAGTTGTAACATATTACCAAATTTAATTTATTCAATTCTTTTTGGACTATTTCTAAATAGATTTAAAAAAATTTATTTCACAATAATTTGACTTATTAAAGTCAATTTGTAAAATTTAAAATTAAAATAAAATTGATAGAATTTTTTTATTTTAATTAATACAACTATAATTATTATATAATATCTTAAAAGTATTATTATTCACAATATTTGTTATTTTTAAAGTAAGACATGACAAATTGAGTAATGTAAAACTTAAATAATGTTTATTAAATTAGTCAATCTTATCATTCTTCTCTGCATTTCCATATTACATAAATATTCCAAAATATGAAATTTGGTGATATTCAGTCCTTTTTATTTATTGTCGTATTTATATTATATATTCTCATTTTTCTAATTATTGTCTTATTGTCGTATTTATATTATATATTCTCATTTTTCTAATTATTGTCTTATCAATCTATTTTGAAATTTTAAATTTTAAATTTTAAATTTATTTTTCTTATTTATCATCATATTTATAATATAGTTACATTTCGAAATATTAAATTTGACGATCTGATACCTTTTTTTTTTCCTATTTACTATCATATCCATAGTTGATGAATTACATGCCAAAATATTAAATTCGCGATCAATTTTTCCCTATTTATTGTGGCATCCATGTAATGTTATTTTAATAAGATGGAAATTCTTACCTAATTATGATTTACAAATGAGAGAAATCGACTTTATAACCGATGGTTAGGTACATATATAAAATGAGGAAGTGGATTAATATACTATATAGAACATTCCTATCAAATATATTTAATACTTACAAGCATATTTATAAAAAGATAAATTTAGAATAATTTATTAAAAATCTTAATATAATCAAGAAGATAAGGATAACTCTAGAATACTTTATTGGAACTCCAAATACTCAGATTCTTGATAGTATAAATTTGTGTCATATTTTTAGTAATGTTATGATATATATATATATATATATATATATATATATATATAATATGTTAAATTATAATTAGTTAATATTTTATTATACATGTGTGAGTGCAGTAATTATAGCCAATTATAACTATACACATTATTTTATTTTGTATCTCATTTGTGCACCAATTTTTTAGTCATCAAAATATTACTCTCTCCGTCCTATAGTTATATGCTGATTTTCTATTTTGAGATGTCCCAATATATAGGCTATTTATTATTTATAAAATTTAGTTGGTCCATTATTTTACTTTTATGCCCTTATAATAAATATTCAACTATTACTCTTTTTTTGAAAAAACAACCTTCAATGTCATTATTTTTATCACCACATTTAATGTTGTTGTATTCTCAATAAAAGAATTCAACTTTTTAGGCTTTACTAATTTAACATATTTTGTGTATAAAGGACAATTGGACCAACAATTAATGAAGTTGAGAGTTCCAATGTGATAAGTAAGGAGTAATTAATTTATTCATTAATTCCATATTAAAGGGTATATGTGAAATTTTTTTATTAAAAATTGTATTTAAATTGATTTTCTTAAATTATGTGCTAAAAGAAATTAGCATATAACTATGGGACGGAAGAAGTATTACATATTTGTACATGTTGCAACAGAAATCATTCTTGATGTGCATAGCACGTATAAGCTTAAAAACAACTTATAGAGTTATAGGTAAATTTTACAAGTATCTTTATTTATGTATTGACTCAATTCTTAGTAAAGATGACGTATCTTTAATAATAATAAATGTATACTTGTTATAAAATTATGTCTAGATTCATTATATAATGGATGTCTAGTAACTCCCATGTCCATTGAGTTTTGTAATTCATGGCTCTTGAGTTTTGTAACATCCCAAGTAGTTATGTTAGTATTGATGTTATTATATCTATATATAATAACATTTTAAAAGTAAAGGTGAGATGGACATATACAATTACAAGATATGAAATGAGAATGCGCCCTCCATTGATCATCATCTTTGTTCTTCATATTATATATTAATCTTTTATAATACGTTATCAAAGACGATTTGCTTCTCACTTTCGCCTTAAAGCGAGATAATTATATTTGGTTTATTGGTAAGAAGTAGAAGGTATATTTATCTATTATTTATACAAATTATTAATATACTTTTACGCATGTCTTCAATATCGGATGTTGTAGGATTTCGGTGACTATGCTTTCATTTGAAAGCATGGTGGCCTAAACAGTCTATATTTGCTCATGCGGATTTGATTTGTTAAAGCATGCTAGTATAACTAATTTCGTTTCCTTTGGTTGTAAAAGTCGAGAAATTTGATAGTAAAGGATAGTAAGTAATTAAATCGTCGACTTTGTTTTGGTTTTTGATAAATGGGAGACTCAATCGCGCTTACTTGGAACCTATAGAAAAATAGAAATTAATTGGAGTTCGGGATGCTTTTAGATTTGAATATGGTGGTGGTGATGATGATAATATCACCTCAATACTGAGATAAATTGTTTACTTTGATTTAGGTTCATGAGATTAAGTAGCCTTAACATGGGGTGAGATTTTCTTTTTAGTTATATTATGTTATCGCCGCCAATTGCTTAAAGATTTGTAACGAAGTCGATTACCGTCATGATTTTATCTATCCGATAAATTCACCAACTAGTTGAGCAACTTTATAACAATTAATGTGGCAAAATTCTTAACCCCTTCTTTTCAATTTGAACCAAGTAATCGCTTGTAACATTGGTGAAAGATAAAGAAAAAAAACAAGTAAGCATTCAAAGTGTAAACTTTCTTGATTATTCGCCCTTGATTACTTGTCTTCTTTATGGTCGGGTCCATAGCTCGTTGATAGAGCATTTGGATCGAATCAAGAGGAACACCCGATTCATCGCCATATCAATTTGATAATAATAAAGAAGATTAGAATTCAACATAAATAGAATCTTACATTGCAAAGCTTCATATCCATTTGGACCATGCTTTGGGTCATAAAGAAATATACTTAGTAGTGTTGGCTTGTTATTTAGTTTTAGTAGAAAAATTTAGTTTCAGTATTTTTCGCATTTCTATAAATTGTTTCATTATAATTAAAGCGAACATATATAATTATTTAATTTGATGGAAAATATGTTTAGTTATTTAATATTCAAATTTTATAAATTTGAATTTGTTGCCCTTTGATTTATATCGAGCAAGAATTGTTTGTAATGGAATCTTGATGTTGAGATTCATATAAAGGCAAAGAACCTTGGAGATACAATTAAAGTTGACAATCATGCATCCTCGTAGGATCATGCAAAATTATTTATTTTTATTCGCTATCATCTCCATAAAAAAAATTGATAAAGACATGTTAGAAAAAAAAAGAAGAAAATATTTACTATATTTCATGCCTCTAATATGCTCCCCGTAGTAGCAATATTGTGAGTATAAGTTCATAATATATTCCACAAGCGATAAAGGAAATTATATTCCTGAAGTGATATCATTTCTTCTAGTGGTCGTACAAAATAATGAGTTTTTTTGAAAAATCAACAATCTAGCTCGACCGATTTACATTACATTCTCGAAGTGAATGGAACCTCATTTGATAATCATAGAAAATTATGATTGTGGTTATGGTAGTAGACGTGAAAGGAATAATCAATATAGAAAAGGAATGTGTACTGTCAGACTCTAAACATTTGGTATATAGATTTGTACCAAGACTCCATAAAAGAAAAGAAAATGGAATTGAAATAAATTTTATTGTTCATAATGATCCTCGAAGATCCCATGGATTATTTTGACTTTTCAAATGGAGTGGATATAACTCATTTTGATATCTATGGTTTCCTTGATTTTATGTTGATAAATGTTCATACTAATTAATTATTTTTATTTCATTATATTATGACATTATATTAAGTATTTTTATTATATGTTTTATTTATGTTTCAAGTAATAAAGTTAAATTTATGTTTTGTATATATGAAGTTGTATGGGCTAGAAGCTCATCAAACTTAATTAAAGTCTCGGAAGAGCGATTATAATATTGTCAAAGAGCACAAAACTTTGTATTGATGATTCTTTATATTCTTCCGAGGCAAGCGTAAATTTGCTCGCTTTTAAAGATATACGTTATAATGCTCGTCCATGAAGAACCGTAAGATTCTTCAATTTAAGGAATTTTCATGTCTTTCGCTTGTTCTCAAGGCAAATTGGTCATTTAGACCATCACCCACTAAATTTGGGATTGAATCTCCAAAGTTTCTAGAACGTATTCAAGGAGATATTTGTGGGCCAATTCACCCACCAAGTGAACCATTTAAATATTTTATGGTTTTAATAGATGCATCTACAAGATGGTCACATGTGTGCTTATTATCAACTCGCAACCAACCTGGCGTTTGCGAGATTACTTGCTTAAATTATTAGATTACGAGCACAATTTTCGAATCATACAATCAAGACTATTCGTCTTGATAATCTTTGGTGAATTTACATCCCAAACATTTAATGATTATTGCACGTCACTTGGGATATATAATGAACATCATGTTGCCTGAGTTCATACTCGTAATGGTCTTCATTGAATCATTTATTAAACGCCTCCGATTAATTGCAAGATCATTGCTCATGAGAACAAAACTTCACATCTCTGTTTGGGAGCATGCTATTTTATTGAAGGCAAGTGAAGAATTTCTTATATTACTTCAATAGTATCGGACGAAGCTCATATTAGAAAAGTCATAAATTTTCTCTTCGGGATATATTATACTAAAATGAGAATAGTTGAAATAAATGTTGTAATACACCGTAAATATATAATACACCGAAGTGTTCGGATCAAAAGATTTTTATTATTTAGCATGATCATATTGATCATCCGGGATCAATAATGTTGCATCAATTATTGAAAACTCCTATGAACATCCCGTAGTGAACTGTAAGATTCCTTTACTTGTTGATTATATCAAAGTAAATTAATTACCAATACATGCTTGGGGTCATGCTATTCATAACCTCAATAAGTGATATTTTTAAGGTATAATTTGAGGATTGTTATTTTAATGAAACAGTCTTCCCACCATTGGGGGAGAAAAGTCGTTCACTAAAGCACGACGTTAGATCGTCATTACTCAAATACGATGGGAGATTAATTAGAATGTTTCAACGTTATTTAATCTTGATCCTTATACAAATCAATATGAAATAGAAGTTCAAAGGATAATTCATTTGCAATGAATTGCAAATTAATTACCATAATTATTCACCGATAAAAAAAAATAGTGATATATCACATTCTAGCTACTAATACTCTAGCAGAGATTGATGTCCTCAGTAGGACAATCAATTAATGCAAGAAGAATTGAATCTAAGTCACACCAAAAACATGAAAGAATGATCTATTGTTAAAGATAGAATTTCCCGGAAGAAGAAAGTACAAGAAAAACAAGTTGCGACCTTATAAAGAGGCTATACCCATGAAACAAAGCTACAAAATTTATCAATCTATCCAAAACTTATGAACAAAAATCTCTCCGTAAATAAAACTCTTGAAGAGTTATCCTTGAAGAGGATCAGTACACGAAAATAACGAAATCTCGATACATTATGTATATATACAGGAGACGATATATTGGATAGAAATAAAATCGTTGTCGACAACATATTTTCATATAAATTTGCTATGGATATTACTGAAGTAATGATCATCGTTGATGAATGTAGAAATATTTGGCCAATATAGAAAGAGGCTTATTCAAAGTAATTAAATTCACTAAGTAAATATGAAGTTTTTGGACCAGAGTAGAACACCTAAAGGTGTAATGCTCTGTAGAATACAAATGAGTATTTGTACGAAATAAGAAAAATAAAATTATATGGTATAAAGCGCAACTTGTAAAGACAAGATTTCTTCGCAAAGACATGATATTAATTATGAAGAAACATATGCTCTCCTGTAATGGACACAATTACATTGATTTTTAATTAGCTTGGTAGAAAGAGAAATTAATGGATGTTGTTACATCATATCTGTATGGATCATTATATAATATATGAAAATCCTCGAAGGATATAAAATGCTCAAGCATATAATTCTACATCTTGAAATATGTATTCTATTAAGCTACAAAGATCTTTATATGGGTTAAAGCAATCCAGATGCATATTGTGTTGTATAATCGCCAAGTAGTATCTTTTGAAAGAAGGATTTGAGAATAATCCAATTTATGCATGCATTTTTATCAAAAGATCATAACTGGATTTCTATTATTATTCTGTATTTATTGATGAAAGATTTTGCCCGTAAGAGTCGACAAAAATAACAAATTTGAGATGAAAGATATTGGAAAGACAAATTTTTGTCTTGGCCTACAAATTGAACTATAGAATTCTTGTACACAAAAAAAGTCCACAAGTAACTTTACATGAATAACGTTAATCCTTTGAGTACTCAATGATGGGATTGGTTACTTGATATCATGAAAATCCGCTTTTGACCACAAGAAAATAATAATTAAGAAACTTTTGGTCTTGAAGTACCATATATTAGGTCCTCAAGTACCATATCTTAGTGCAATTGATACTTTGATGTATCTTGCAAATTTATTAAGACTTGATATAATATTTGCGGTTAACTTACTAGCAATGTATAGTTATGCACCAACTCAAGATATTGTAATGAAATTAAACATATTTTACGTTGTCTTCACGAGACTATTGATTTGGGATTATTTAATCCAAATGGTAATAGAACCAAACATATTGAACCAAAATTATTTTATACACACGAGCCCCGGAAGAATGGCAATATTGATCATGTGATGAATTTTGGTTGATATATTCATTAAGTCATTACCAACTATGATTTTGAAGAAGATGGTGCACAATATTGGCATACTCGACTTAATGATATTTTTACCATGAACAATGGAAATTCTATGTACTTATGAAGGGAGTAAAAAGGATATATCTTGATTGTACTTTTTTTTTCCTTCGCTAAGGTTTTTTCCCAATCGGGTTTTCTTTGCAAGGTTTTAATGAGGCAATCCCAAGGCATTAGAAGTTATACAAGAATATTGTACTCTTTTCCTTCGCCAAATTTTTTTCCTTTGGGTTTTTATTTGGTAAGGTTTTTAACGAGGCATATTCTTAGAAAATTGTTCTAATAGAACTCCATCCATTCGTATGAAGACAATGTTGCATGTATAGCTCAATTAAAGGGAGGATACATCAAAGATAATCTAGCGAGATCAACTCGCAATGTTTGAAGGATCATACTGCAATATTGGAATGCGACAGCTGAAGAACTTAAGTATACATTCATGAGGGGGAGCTAATGCGCGCTGCACTCTTTTTTCCTTAACCATGGTTTTTTCCCATTGGATTTTTCCTAGTAAGGTTTTTAATGAAGCAGCTTTCAATGCGTATTGCTATACAATAGACATCCAAGGGGGAGTGTTATAAAATTATGTCTAGATTCATTATATAATGGATGTCTAGTAACTCCCATGTCCATTGAGTTTTGTAACTCATGACTCTTAAGTTTTGTAACATCCTAGTAGTTATGTTAGTATTGATGTTATTATATCTATATATAATAACATTTGTAAAGTAAAGGTGAGATGGACATATACAATTACAAGATATGAAATGAGAATGCTCCTCCCTTGATCATCATCTTTGTTCTTCATATTATATATTAATCTTTTATAATAATACTAACATTTTATAAAATAAAAAAAACTTGACATTTTAAGTTATTGAGTTGATTTTTAAAAATACCAAATTTTATGATCTAGAAGACATAAAAATTAAAGGCAAAAGTGCTAAAATGTCTCTAACGTTTATCTTAATGTTCAACGTGCACCTTATATATTTTTTTTCAGAAATACATTTAACGTTTCAAAAAGTAGCTCAAATATACCCTTCCCGTTAAAAAAATATCAGTGAGATAAAACAGATGTTAATTTATTTTTGATGTGACTGACACGTGTTTTCTTTTCTTCCTCTTTCCTCGCTCTCATCTCCTTCCTCCAATTTTTTCATCTGCTATAAAAAAATTTCCCAAATATTAAGATTTGTATACAAATTAAAGTGACATCTAGTTTGTTTTCATTAATTTATACTTTTCTTTTAATTCTCCTTTTTTTTCCGGTAATCAAACACATCTTTGAAGCCAACTTCGTCTTCTTATTCATCTCACAAAAGTGACTCATCAGTTTCATAACAGTACATCTAAAACTCAAAAGCTAACTAATATTCATCCTATTCATCTACTTCAAATTCGCGTGTTCCATTGCATGCTCCTGCCGGTGTAATTTTTCACCAGCATAGCAACCCTTTCTTCTTCTTTAGATTTCTATTTCAAAATCCCAAGTGTTTTTACTAAAATTCTGTAGAGTAATTTTGGGTTCAAATTTCAGAAATTGAATGCGAGTAAAAATTAAACAAATGATGATAGTGGTGGGCCAATTTACCCAAAAAAAAAATCTAAAATTTGAGAAACATAGTATTTATATACACATTACCTATAGAGTTTCAAATCTATCAATGACATCATCATCTTTTATCTCAAATCTCGAAACAAACTCAAATTCCATCAGCTCATGCGAATCGAAGCACAAAAAGAGAAGAAAAATCGAAACAAACAACAATCAAATTGAACAGCAGCAGCAAATGAGCAAATCCAAGTCTTGCCGATAGATTTCCTCTCTCATGGCGTCAATCTCAGGCCTCTGTTCATCTCCATTGAAGAAATTCATTCCAAAAACATCCCTAAACACTTCCCAAATTCTACTCAGAAAAGAATCCATCCCATTTCTCAATCGGTCAAACCTAGCCTCTTTCAATCAGTCTTCAATCTTTTTGTAATTCTGTAATTAAGCACACCTAGAGGGGGGGTGAATAGGTGAAAATACTTAGACGTGATCTACAATGGCCAATTTTTAAAGTTTACTATAGCAGACTATAATCGGACGGTCTAACCCTGTCCGTATTAGTTATATTCTTAACGGTTAAAAATGGACAGCTAATACCTGTCCGGATTAGTGTAAAACTTTTATGACACAAACAAAAACTGCAGAATATTGAAGCTAAAAACAGAAGCAAAAAGGGTAGAAAATCACACCGAGATTTTTACGTGGTTCAGCCCCTATCCTCTAGTCTAGTGGCCTAATCCACGTCCAATCCCAACTAGGATTGGAGACTCTTTTTATTAAACTTTAATACTCAATTAAGTACAAATAAAAAGAACTCCTTTTTCAAAGTAGCTTCACACTGATAGACACCATTGCCCCCTTGCACCTCTGCAACTTTTCTCACCTCTGAGACCTTGAGACTACCTTTGAACAGAATACCTATTACAATGACACCCAAGCCAAAATAGGCTTCCACTTGGATTACAAAGATTATGAAATATTTCAGTTTTTCTTCCAGCTTAAAAAGAATATATATGAGAAATATGATAACTGGAATCAGATTTATAAAGTTCTATGGATGTACTCAATGATGATTTTCAGCTTCATGTGAGGTGTAGTTCTTTAGCCCAGCTGAATGAATATTTATGTAGAAGCAAGCAACGGCTAGTTGAATATTGTTAGCATGAAATCCACATATTGATTTTGAAACTTCAAGGACCTGATATACTTGATAGATATTTTCCAAAGACAAAGATCAAGTCAAATTAGAAAAGGAATCAAAGAAGATAAAATATTTAGAGTCCTTTTTCAAACCACCTTACTAGTCTCCTATTAAAATTAGACTAGTTATCTTTTTACTGAATGGTAACGTTTAAAGGCAAACAAACTTATAAGGAATTTGTTAGCAGGAAAGCCTTAGACCACAATTAATATATCACATTAATTTAGCATCAAATTTTGACTAGACCAACGGATATATATAAACCAAATCAGCTATCAGAAAAAGTCCAAGAGAATAACTCAACAGATATAATATTTAGATAACAAATATATAGTATCCTAGTCAAACCAAAATAGCTAGAATAAAGGAAAGGAAACTAAACCTGATAGAGTTTGAGCATTTCAAAACAATTCCTTATAAGACTCCTTTTTAAATATAAACAGATTCGAATTTGAATTGAAATCTCAACAAAATAGATTCACAAATATATTGTCATTATTAAAATCACAAAAGATATAAACCAACATTCTCCCCCTTTTTGGTGATGACAATATATTATCTTTTGAATTTATATACTTCCCCTATCTATAAGGCTCCCCCTAAATTTATGCATATTAAGGAGCAAAAAAAAATGACTTGATCCATCATTGCATATAGTATCTCACTACCAACATAAATACCAATTCAATTCAAATTTCAAATACCAATTCTCTCCCCATTTGTCATTATCAAAAAGAAATCATGAAGCACAAATTGATTAAAACATAATCGAAATCATGAAGCATGAAGCACAAGTAGATTAAAACATAATCATCATTACCCAAATATCTCTCCCCCTTTGTCATCAACAAAAAGTAATTCATATATATTTAGCAAGCTTATAACAAAATCACATATAGCAAATAAACAAAATGATCATACCTTTGCGATTTGTTACCTATATATATATATATATATATATATATTAAAATTTTGTTACCAATAATAAGCTTGATAGTTGAGCTCCTTAGTGTAGTCTCTCAAAGTAAAGTATCATTCGTCTCCATTTTGACCTTGAGATATCTACAAAATAAACAAATCTTCTCTACCTTTTTGGTACCCAAATCTTCTTGGGTCCATTTGGGTTAGTAGCATATAAATCACATTTCTTTATCCAAATTTGTTTTATTCTAATTTTATTACAATTAGAATCAAAATGATCTTTAAAACCACATTTTTTACAAGTAACAAACGGTGAACAATAAAGTGGCTTAAACCTTGGTTTACTATTAATCATTTTAATATTATCATTAGTTCTATTTTTCACATTTTTATAGGATTATACCCAATTCCTTGTTTATCAAGACTAGATCTTTGTGCCCCTAACATAACATTTAGATTCTCTTCTCCTTGCACAAATTTAGCAAGATCATTTTTTAAATATGCTATTTTTGCATTTGTTACATTATCAACATGTTGCATATTCATCATTTTTCCATCATTAAAAGCATCTATGCATGCATCTCTCATTTTCAAATTTTCTTTTAACACTTCATTTTCATTTTTAAGATATTCATTTTCTTTTCTCTCTTTAATAAGCGACTTAACTTCATTTATTAGCTCATCTACACAATTCTTAAAATAAGCACTTTTCTTTTTGAGCTGTTGATTTTCATTTTGTAAAGCAATATAATCAGGCATAGATATTTTAAAAGCTTTATGAAAATTTTATTACCTCAAGTCGATCATCATCTTCTAGTCCCATGAAACAGAGTTGGACATTTTCTTCATCTTGTTTCGTTTCGGACTTGCTCACTGGAGTTGAGCTACCTTTTTGATTTTTCCTTTGTTTCTTCCTTTGTAGTAGTCTCTCGAGTTTTCTTGAGATCATTTCAATTTCTTCATCAAGATCTTCGTGATCACTTTCATTGTTGCTCTCGACTTGAAGTGCCAATGTTTTCTTTATCTGTGCTTCATCCTCTTCATCATGCCTCTTTAGTTGATTTTCGAATTCTTCAAGCTCTCCAAACAAAGTTAGAGTTTCCATCGAACTGATTGTAGTTGAGTCTTGAAGAGTCAGAAACTTTTAGTGTGACTGGTTTTTATAAGACCCGAACTTATTATTAATGAAATTTAATTTTCTCTATTGATTATTTTGAAATAGTAAGGGTTGATTTGATTAATGTGGATAGTTAGGGGTAAAATATGCAAATACTTCAAAATAAGCAAGTGGTTATAAAATATTCATTGTTGTCGGGGAATATTCGTTTGGTCGTGGAATATTCAGATCGCTTGGGAATATTAAATGACGACACAAGTATGCGAATGTGTGGGCCCCATAACGTAAAGCGATTGGATGAAGAAAACGACAAATATAAGTGGTTTAAAAATAACTATGCGTGGTTATTCAAGAATTATCTTTGTTAAAATACCCTTATTGGTTAAAACACGAAGAAGACACCAGATTGCACCAATTATTGATTCTTACGTGAAGAAGGCACTACTCAATAATGGTTACGATAATTACTGCTCAAGATTTTATTGAGTTAATAATTCTTTGCGTTGATATTTTATATTGTTGTTGTTTCAATAATTGTTATTACATAGTATTTTTCATTATCGAAGCAATAATTCATATTATCCGAATAATATTATTAGATAAAATTATTGGCAATGTCTAGAAAGTTACGCTCTAAGGAGAGGTTTGGTCACCTAATTAATTGGCGTCGAAGAAGAAATTCTTATTGGAAAGCCCCTCTTTCGGGAACCTACTGGTTGTCAATATTGTGATTACGTAATATTATTTGTGAATAATTAATTATTGATTCATATGATGAGGAAAATATTGATTTTATGTGGATATAGATGGAGAAAAATTTTAATGTGACAATTGTTGAAAATTGAAATTTTATCTTTTTCGATAAAATAATTCATTTAAATATATTATTATATTTTAATAATATAATAATGGTGATATTTTTACAACGAATGTGGGATATATGAGTATACGAGGAGGAAGAGTATTTTTGTTGCAATAAATGTTTAAAACATGTTAAACATGTTGGTGGACCCCATTTATCGATCGAAATTTGATTATACCGTAAAATCGCCTGCTGTTTGTGGATTTTGGTCAATTTCTATTTAGAATTTGGAAAAACTTTCTTCTCCGCAGTTATTATAGAATTGAATTTCCTATAAAAACTCGCATGATTTGAATTTTACGATGAAAGGGCTATTTATTATGAATTATTGAAGTTCAAGTTCAAATAATTAATTTTTGGGAGTTTTAGTTAATTATTTTGAGAAAACGTTTTTTTGCAACTAAGTTGGCCTCACATGTGATTCAATGAAATTTGAGATCAGTTGTCTAAGGTGGGCTAAAGAAAATGTGAAAAATATATTAATATTATATTCAATTTTCTACTTTGGTGTTCTAAGTATTTTCCTATAAATAGGTGCTTTGGGTTAGAATTGAAAAACACACCGTAAACCTGAAGTTTCTCTCTATTTCTCTCTCGATATATTGAGCGTATTCTTGTGAGTATACTTTGAGTATTGTTAGACGGTCTAAGTTCCTTCAAAGACTATATACTAGATTCCAAATTAAGTACTAATCTTCGAGGTAAGGGATGTTATTTTCTTCTCAAATGATATTATTTCTTCAATATCATTATCTTTGAAATATTGGTTGAAACTTTTTATCAAATTTGGAACTTTTCCATGCTCTGGGGTTACTATTCATGAGTTACTATTCATGAGTTACTATTCACGAGTTACTTATTCATGAGTTCTTATTCACGAGTTACTATTCACGAAAGTACTATTCATGAAGCGTGAAGATTTTTTTGGGAAATTTCTATCTTTTGGTGTCTGAGTTACTTATTCACGATACTCTGAGACTATTCACGATATCTGACTATTCATTCATTTAAAAAATAAAATTTCTTCTTTTTGTCCAAAATATCTATTCGGATACTAGCTTTAATTGTATCCATGTTTTGATCATTCTTGAATTTTACACCACTATGATTATTTTTGAGGTATTTTGAACATGGATAAAACAATGTATTCTAATCCTTAATCCTTGTCATTTTGTTTCTTTGGATTCGTTTTTTTAAAATATTTTCATCATCCTCGCCTTAAATGATGATATTATTGAATATCTCGCCCTGTAGTGCAAAGATGAATGATTTCTGAAGAATATCTTTGGGTCAGTAGTGCAAAGATGAACAGTGTTTAGATGAACATGACTAATCGATGAATATCTTTGGCTGTAGTGCAAAGATGAATATTTGATTCCGGATGTATATTGATTGATGTTACAGGATAAAAGATAGACGATGACCTTTTAAATTCATACATAGAAGATAGTAGTTTGCATTCTCTACTTAACTCTTCTAATGAATTATTATTTCACCGTGAATATTGATTTAAAATTTGTTGTCTATTGTATTCTATTAGATTTTTCCCCGTTGAAGACTAACGGTAATTTGTTGTATATTATCTTAGTCATAATATTCTTTATCGGGCTAGTTGAGCTCACCCTTTTCCTTTTTGTTCCATTTTTCTTCTCGTGAGGCGAGAATATAGCGAGTATTTAGTCGGGGTATGGAATGAAGGTTTTAGAAAGGATTGTTTAGTAGTCCTCACCATTTTTGTAAAATAATGTATCAATAAATGTGATGAGGATTTATTTGAGTATAGATATTGTCTAGAAGATAATATTTGTATTCAAACTCAAAGTTTTACTGTTGTAATAATAAAGTTGTAGTTGTTTCTTTACCATGTATTGACAACTCAGAATAGGTGATGTATACCTATTTTGGGGGCGTCACAGTTTTGGCATAACTCTAAGTATATTTCTATTTATCTCCCTTTGATCAATTTTTCGGCCGAGCATGCTTAGAGAGTTCATGAGAGTAAGGAATCTAGCTTGAGCTTCATTGATGGATTCATTCTTCTCGAACCTGAAAAGTTCATATTCTTGCATTAGTAAACTTAATTTGACTTCTTTTACCTTTGTAGTTCCCTCATGACTCATTATGATTGTGTGACGCCCCCAAAATAGGTATACACCACGCCCATTTTGAGTCGCCAAATACATGGTACAGAAAGCAAACTACAACTTCAATAATACAATTGTCGTGCAAAATACGACAACACATACTGTGAGTTTAAATACAAATATTGTCTTCGATCTAGACAATATCCACTCCCAAATAAGTCCTCATTACAATTATTCATACACTATTTTACAAAAATAGTGAGGACTGCTAAAACATCTTTCTAGAACCATCACTCCATACCCCGACTAGATCCTCGCTATGTTCTCACCTCCCGAGAAGAAAAAATGGAACAAAAAGAAAAGGGTGAGCTCAACTAGCCCAAGAAGAAGAATAATATGACTAAGATAATATACAACAAATTATCGTTAGTCTTAAACAGGAAAAATCGATAGATATAATCAACAACAAGTTTTAGATCAACAATCGCAATGAAACAACAATTCATTAGAAGTGTTAAGAGAGAATGAAATCTACTATCTTTTATGATTTAAAAAGTTTTCATCACTTTTATCGTTGAGACTCATTTCAATAAATAATCCACATCATTAAATCATCCCCGCACTACTGTGCCAAGGATATTCTTTAGTATCACGACCACTTAATTATCCATGCACTACGGCCAAAGATAATCATTTTTTCATCAACGGTCCCGATCATGCTATAAAACAATTCATCTTTGCTCCTTGGTCAAGAGAATCCATAGCCATAATCATACCAAAATCCGCCCATCAATGCACTACGCCAACGATGAGTACTTTTTCCACATCATTTGTAACATTATTTGGCCATGATTATACCGAATAATCCTCGGTCATAATCATACCAAGTCCATCTATGCACTATAGGCCATGATGACTTTCAACAAAAAATATAACATGAGGATGATGACAATGATATAAGAATTCAATAAAACAAGCTCAAGAATTAAATTATCCAGAACTAATAACGCCCAAATTGTCAACACGATACTTCTTTCAGAGAGTAAAATTCAAGAATGCTCGTAAGAATATTTCCATGAAAAGATATGGATGAAGCGCAAATATCTAGGATATTCCACTAATTTCATAAAGTATATAAGTCAAAATTTTAACCAACCGAGTATAATAACGAATGGAATAACAAAAGAAATCACCACGCATGCAGATTGCAGATGTACAAAGTTATTCCAACAGAATAATAATAACGGAACAAAGTCGTGAAATTCATAACGATGTGATGTTCCAATGTAATAATAAAGAATGGAATAACAACAGAAATTACCATGCATGCGGTGATTGCAGATGTACGATAAAAAGTTATTCCAATGTAATAATAAAGATGTAATAATAAAGAGGCGGAACTGTGTCCTGTAAAAAACATACGCATGTGATATTCCAATGTAATAATAAAAGATGTAATAATAGAAGAATGTCACCAAGTATAGGTAGCGTATGTGATACAAAAGTTATTCAAATGTAATAATAAAGAAATGAAATAACATAAGTTCTCTTCTTGAATACAAAAGAAATAACACCCCTTACCGTAAAAAAAACTGAATATAAGAATAGGGAAGTAGCAGAATACTTTTCTATAGTTTCTCTATAATTTTTCTCTCTGGAGTTTCAGTGAATTCGTAAGAAATAATGAAGGAATGAGCTTCTATTTATAGAAGAATGGAATACATAGTAACTAACTCATGAACGGTCCAGATTGATTTACTTTAATCTGACGGTCCATATTTAAAACAAAATCTTTTAAATAAAATATAATTTATTCTATTTTATATAAAAAGATTTTTACTACGCAAAACACTACGCAGCACTATGCAAACACTATGCAACACTATGCATAATAAAATATAATATAATCTAATTATTATCTAATAAAATGAATAATTTTATAAAAGTATTATGTTTTATATAAAAAGATGTTTCTGTTTTATTACGTTAATAATACTAATAAAACAAAACTTATAAATCAACAATAATTGAATCAAATAATATGAGATACTATGCAGTAACTATTATAGTAATAATTGAACAAAACTGAGTGACTTCTCACATAAACATCAATAATCAATACTGCGTGCTTACTTATGCAATCACGCCAGACATCGTATTTTTTACTACCGAAAGTAGTTCAACAAAGATTATAAATAAAACTTCCACCGTTATTTTCATAAATATATTTTGTCGTTTTCTCATTCCGACAATAATTCCGTTCATAGGTCCACCAATGATTGCTTGCCATTGCATTTAATATTCTTTGCTAAAACGAATATTCCCCGACCAATCAAATATTATATAACAACTTGCATACTTTGCAAATTTTGTAAATATTACCCACAACTATAACATTATATCAAATCCACACCATAATATTCAAAAAAATATTTCGAGAAATTTAAATCTTTATTCATAAAATCTGGGGTCTCACAATCCCCCCTCCTTATGAAATTTCGCCCTCGAAATTTACGTACGTACCTGGTATGCCGAAGAGGTGAGGATACCTTGTCTTCATTTCATATTCCAACTCTTGAGGTATAACCTTGAATACCTTTATCATCGAAAATATTACACGTTGCATATGTGCATGCCCGATATCCTCCGATTGCCTCTTAATGCATATCAGTCCCTAAAATAGCCATTTTAGGACTTGATACCGACCTCAAATCTCAAAACATAAAGAAGGAAAGTTGTAGGTATACTCGTTATCTTTCCGAATCATCCTGAATCACCTCAATCAAATTTCGTATGAAAACGTTATGTCCAATTTACTAAAGGACGTCCGGACAGATTTTGGCTTAACACATGACCAGTGCTTAAGCGCCCAAATTTGGCCTTGGGCAAGCGCCTAGGCGCCCAAGAGCAGAATTTGAGCACCGAGTCTAGCGCCTAGGCGCTCGACTCTTGTCACTTAGCTCCAATTTTCCAGATTTTGCAACTTTTGACGCACATATTTCAAATCTTCATAACTTCTTCATCCGTTATCGGAATTAGTCTGTTTTCTAGGCTATAGAAAGCTTGTAACATGATCTATACAACTCCCATGATTTTATAATTTTTCAGATTCATTAATTATTCCAAAATTTGGCTCTAAAGTCCCCCAGGACTAAGTTTTTACTAACAACGATACGTAAAAGACGTTATGAACACGCGACATACTTGGCGGTAAAACGAGTCTATAGACCACAGTTCCTACTCGATCGAGGATTTCAAATGGGCCAATTAAATTGAGAGTTGAGATTTCCTCTCTTCATCAATTATTGCTTCTAGAATAACGCCCTCTTGAACCTTCTTCTTCACATTTCATCACCTGGGTGTGTAGTGAGCGCGCTTTAACTTTATCGATTAAAGTCGATTCTACTCGTATATTCGTTATCTTCACGTGGGTCCCTAGAGTCTTTAACTCCATCTTCATCATTTGTAAGTTATACGAAATGGGTCTTGGTGTTAACAACATCGCACGCGTAAACGCATACGAACTTCTACTCAACGCGTCAGCTACCACGTTCGCTCTTCCCACGATGGTTTTGAATGGTACGATCGTAATCTTCAACAGCTTGAGTCAACGTCTTTGGCGCATGTTACGTTCATTTTATTTGAAGAAATATTTTGAGGGTTTAAGAAATGGGTTTTGTACTGGGGTCAATACAAAATTCGATTTCACGCTCTAGGGGTAGGCTAAGAAGTCTTCAGGAATACGTCAAGAAGTTTATTAACGATAGAAATATCATTCAAAACTGTGACCCTCATCCAAGACTTGGATAGTACGTCACATTCATACTTATCAACTTGCCATCTTCATTCACGATGTCTCCTACAGAAAGTCTGGCTTCGGTGCATTCCACACAAGGAAGTCAACAATGAAAGGATCGGGGCCCTTTACTTATGGCTTGATATTATAATGATTGACTTTAGTGGTTTGGTTACTTTGAATTCGCATAACAGGTTGGTTAGGAGTATGAAAGCTAACAACCTTATAAAAAGCATGATGAGTAGTTAACCAATCGATTCCTAAAATCACATCAAAGACAAGTATTTACAAAGAGATACGATCGACAGGTAACGTGAAAGTGTTTATTTGAACAAGATTTATAAATAGTGGAGGTAACGAAGGTTTCTCCCAACGGAGTTTAAACAGATATATTAAAGTCTAACTTCTCCAGAGTTAACTTTCAACATTGAACACAACTAAGTGGAATAAAAGAGTGAGTAGAACCGGTATCTAACACGGTACAGACTTCGTAAGAGCTTATGATTAACTTACCCGTGATAATTTTATTCAGGTTCCTCGTCACGAGAAAAAAAATGCTCTCTCTTAAACTATCGGCTTTGGCTTGTCTGGGACATCCTTTGGCATCACTATCCCAGCTGGACGTGACTTCACCATACGACAAAATCGAGCTAGGTGACCTTCTATTCCACAATTAAAACACGCTTTGGATTGCTGCGTACAGTTTGAACGAATGTGTCCCTCCTGTCCACATTTGAAACATACGACCGGTGGTCGTTCTTCTTCCTTTGAAACGGGTGCTGGTGACGACGTCTTCACGTCATTGTTGAACCTTCTCTTCTTAAAATGTCCATTCTTATTGTTTTGGCCATGATTACCACCGAAGTGGTTACCATTTCTGGCATGTTGATTCCCTCCATGCTTATTATCACCGCTTTGATAACTGTTATCACCGATATTATCATTTTGTCGGCTGCTCTCTTTTGGTTGGGTTGACTCATTATCGTGCTCCAATAACTGAGCCTTATTAACAACATCTGAATACAAACACAATTTATGAGAGATAAGATATTGACGTATCTCAGGTTTCAAACCTCTTAGAAACATTCGCGTCATTCTCTCCTCATTATCAACCAAATGGGACGAATCGGACAACTCGCAAACTTGGCTTTCAGACAATGACACTGGCCATGTTGTTTTGCTCCAACTTGATAAATTCCACATCCTTCATGTGACGAATGCTTTCGGAAAGTACTTGTCATTGAATGACTCTTCGAACTTCTCCCAAGACATCTTGAAAGGCCAGTCGGGTACGCTTTTACTGATTCCCACCAAGAATCGCCTCGCGACGCAACATAAAGGTGGCAAGGAACCTTTTGCTCCTGGAGCATCCAAAGACATCAAATATCTTGGTGATCCGCTTTAAACCACGACTCGCCTTAAGTGGTTCTCGCTTTCTCAAAACTCCGGTGGTCCCAGCTCCTTGAATCGCTTAATGGTGGACCAATCGTGGGTTGCCATTATTTTACTCAGATTATGAGCAGGAGCCTTCACCGATGTTGCATGAATTCTAAAAAGCTCCTATATGTATCGTCGCTCGTTAATTGATTAGTGTTGTTGTTTGAGTAGGATTATCGCCATCCCGTGCAGACATTATCCCGATTATTGATCCGTAGAGACTCAACGGTCTCTCGTGCTCCATTCTTATTCTCAACATTCTGGATGCCATTTTCAAACACCGCCACAAAACAAGGGTTAATTAACATATCACATATTATCTCTATACTATATTCGACCGACCAATTAAATACCAAATAAACTTAGGTAGGTCATACTAGCGAAGGAATTCCCTGCTCTCCCTCCTAGTTCTTGTCTCACATCTCACCTGAGGATCATATCCCTAAGCTTTGATACTAACCTGTGGACGCCCCAAAATAGGTATACACCACACCCATTTCGAAAGTCGCCAAATACATGGTATGTAAAGCAAACTACAACTTCAATAATACAATTGTCATGCAAAATACGACAACACATATCGTGAGTTTAAATACAAATATTGTCTTCTAGACAATATCCACACCCAAATAAGTCCTCATTACAATTATTCATACACTATTTTACAAAAATAGTGAGGACTGCTAAAACATCTTTCTAGAACCATCACTCCATACCCCGACTAGATCCTGCTATGTTCTCACCTCCTGGGAAGAAAAATGGAACAAAAAGAAAAAGGGTGAGCTCAACTAGCCCAGTAAAGAATAATATGACTAAGATAATATACAACAAATTATCGTTAGTCTTCAACAGGGAAAAATCTGATAGGATATAATCAACAACAAGTTTTAGATCAACATTTGCAGCGGAAACAACAATTCATTAGAAGAGTTAAGTAGAGAATGAAATCTACTATCTTTTATGATTTAAAAAGTTTTTCATCACTTTTATCGTTGAGATTCAGCTCAATAAATAATCCACATCATTAAATCATCCCTGCACTACAGGCCAATGATATTCTTTAGTATCACGACCACGAATTATCCATGCACTACGGGCCAAAGATAATCGTTTTTTCATCAACCATCCCCGATCATGCTATAAAACAATTCATCTTTGCTCCGTTGGTCAAGAGAATCCATAGCCATAATCATACCAAAAAGCGCCCATCAATGCACTACGGCCAACGAGGACTTTTTCCACATCATTTGTAACATTACTACGGTCATGATTATACCGAATAATCCCTGGTCATAATCATACCAAGTCCATCTATGCACTATAGGCCACAGATGGCTTTCAACAAAATATAACATGAGGATGATGACAATGATATAAGAATTCAATAAAAACAAGTTCAAGAATTAAATTATCCAGTAACTAATAACGTCCAAATTGTCAACATGATACTTCTTTGTAGAATAAAATTCAAGAATGCTTAGAAGAATATTTCTATGAAAAGATACTGGATGAAGCGCAGATATCAAGGATATTCCACTAATTTCATGAAGTATATAAGTCAAAATTTTAACCAACTGAGTATAATAACGAATGGAATAACAAAAGAAATCACCACGCACGCAGATTGCAGACAGACAAAGTTATTCCAATGTAATAATAATAATGTAACCGGTAGTCGTGAAATTCACACCAGCAGGATGTTCCAAAAGAATAATAAATAATGGAATAACAATGTAAATCACCACGCATGCGGTACTTCACATGAAAAGGTTATTCCAATGAATAATAAAAAGAGTAATAATAAAGATTTTAACCTGTGTAGGTGTAAAACACACGTATAGGATATTCTAACAGTAATAATAAAGATGAATAATAAAGATGGAACGAAGTCCGTGTAAAACACACGCATGTGATATTCCAAATGTAATAATAAAGCGGAACCAGTGTCCTGTAAAAAACATGTATGCAGGATATTCTAACAGAATAATAAAGATGGAACCAGTCCGGGTGTAAAACACATGCATATATGATATTCCAATGTAATAATAAAGATTTTAACCAGTCCGGTGTAAAACACACGCATGTGGATATTCCAATGTAATAATAAAGATGTAATAATGAAGAATGTCACCAAGTATAGGGTAGCATGATACAAAAGTTATTCCAATGTAACAATAAAGAAATAGAATAACATAAGTTCTCTTCTTAAATACAAAAGAAATAACACCCCTTACCGTAAAAGAAACTGAATATAAGAGTAGGGAAGTAGCAGAATACTTTTCTATAGTTTCTCTATAATTTTTCTATCTGGAGTTTCAGTGAATTCGTAAGAAATAATGAAGGAATGAGCTTCTATTTATAGAAGAATAGAATGCATAGTAACTAATTCATGAACGGTCCAGATTGATTTACTTTAATCTGACGGTCCATATTTAAAGCAAAATCTTTAAATAAAATATAATTTATTCTATTTTATATAAAAGATTTTACTACGCAAAACACTATGCAGCACTATACAAATACTATACAACACTATGCATAATAAAATATAATATAATCATGACGCCTCAAAATAGTATACATCACCTATTCTCGAAAGTTGTCAATACATGGTATGTAAACAACTACAACTTTATTATTACAACAAGAAATCGTGAGTTTGAATACAAATATTATCTTCAGACAATATCTATACTCAAATAAATCCTCATCACATTTATTGATACATTATTTTACAAAATGGTGAGGACTACTAAACAATCCTTTCTAAAACCTTCATTCCATACCCCAGACTCAGACTCGCTTTATATTCTCGCCTCCCGAGAAGAAAAATGGAACAAAAAGGAAAAGGGTGAGCTCAACTAGCCTAGTAAAGAATATTATGACTAAGATAATATACAACAAATTATCGTTAGTCTTCGGGGAAAATCTAATAGAATACAATAGACAACAAATTTTAAATCAATATTCGCAATGAAATAATAATTCATTAGAAGAGTTAAGTAGAGAATGCAAACTACTATCTTCTATGTATGAATTTAAAAGTTCATCGCCTATCTTTTATCCCTCAGTAACATCAATCAATATACATCCGAATCAAATATTCATCTTTGCACTCATGTGCCAAAGATATTCATCATTGGTCAGTGTTCATCTAAACACTGTTCATCTTTGCAGACTGACCCAAAGATATTCTTCGAAATCATTCATCTTTGCACTCTGTGCCAAATATATTCAATAATATCATCATTTAAGACCGAGGATGATGAAAAATATTTTTAAAGAAACGAATCCCATTGAAACAAAATGACAAGGATTAAGGATTAAGGATTCAGTACTTTGTTTTATCCATGTTCAAAAATACCTCAAAAATAATCATAGTGGTGTAAAATTCAAGAATGATCAAAACATGGATACAATCAAAGCTAGTATCCGGGATAGATATTTTATTTAAAAGGAAAATTTTCATTTTTAGATGAATAGTCAGATTCGTGAATAAGATCAGTAATACGTGAATAGTGGCTATATACGTGAATAAGAATCTCAGACACCAAAAGTTCCAAATTTGATAAAACTTCAGATCAATATTTCAAAGATAATGATATTGAAGAAATAATATCATCATTGAAAAATAATAATATCCCTTACCTCGAAAGATTAAGATTTCTAATTTGGAATCTAGTATATAGTCTTTCAAGGGAACTCTCAGACCGCCTAACAATACTCAAAGTATACTCAAAAAATACTCACAAGAATACGCCGATAATATAGAGAGAAAACTTCAGTTTCGGTGTGATTTTCAATTCTAACCCAAGACCCTATTTATAGGAAAACGCTTAGAACGACCAAAGCAGTAAAATTTAATAAAATATTAATATATATTATAAATTTCCTTAGCCCATCTTTGAAGATCTGATTTCAGCAATTAATATCACATGTTAGCCCACTTAAATGCAAAAAACGTTTTTCTTTAAAATAATAATTAAAACTTCCAAAAATCAATTATTTGAGCTTGAACTTCAATAATTCACAATAAATAACCCTTTATCAGAAAATTCGAATCTCATGAGTTTTTATAGGAAATTCAATTTCTACAACTTTGCAGAAGAAAGTTTTCCGAATTCCAAATGTAAATTGACCGAAATCCACAAACGGGCAATTTTATGTTTATAATCAAATTTCGGTCAATAAATGGGGTCCACCGACATGTTTAACATGTTTTAAACATTTATTGCAACAAAAATACTATTCCTCCTCAGATACTCATATATCCCACATTCGTTGTAAAAATATCACCATTATTATATTATTAAAATATAATAATATATTTAAATGAATTATTTTATCGTAAAAAGATAAAATTTCAATTTTCAACAATTGTCACATTTAAAATTTTCTCCATCTATATCCACATAAAATTAATATTTTCCTCATCATATGAATCAATAATTAATTATTCACAAATAATATTACGTAATCACAATATCGACAACCAGATAGCTTCCTGTGAAAGAGGGCTTTCAATAAGAATTTATGACGCCCCAAAATTAGGTATACGCCACCCATCTTGGGTCGCCACTTACATGGTACATAAATTCAAATACAACTTACTAATATAATCGTAGTGTACAATACGATATAAATCGTGAGTTTGAATACAAATATTGTCTACTAGATATTATACAAACTCAAAAGGAGTCCTCATTACAACTATTATCACACTATTTCACAGAATAGTGAGGACTACTATTGCTATCCTCTGGACCATTACTCCGTTCCCCGACTAGTCCTAGCTATGTTCTCATTTCCTGAAGAGAACATTGAAAGAAAGGGTGAGCTCAACTAGCCCAGTAAAAAATATTATGACTAAGATAATGCAGAATAAATTATCATTAGCCTTCAATGTTGTTAAACCGATAAAATACAATAGACAACCGGCTTTAATCGCAATGAATATGCAATCCATTAAAAGAGTCAAGTAGAAAATAAAGTCTCACTGTCTTTTAGGTTTTAAAAGGTTTTCATCAATTTTTTTATCACGAGACTCAAATTTTAATAAATAAACCACCACATCTAATCATCCCCGTACCACTGGCCAAGGATTTTCATCAAATTATCAATGGTCATGACTATACCGAATCACCCTGGTCATAATCATACCAAAACTATCCATCATCGCATTACATTACTAAGGACTTTTATCACATCATTTATAACAAGCCATGATTATACCGAATGATCCTCGGTCATAATCATACTAAGTTCATCTCATGCACGTAAGCCAAAGATAACATAATATAACATGAGGATGATGACAATGACATAATAATTCAATAAAACAAGTTCAAGAATTAATTTATCTAGGAATTATTAACGCCCAAATTGTCAACAAGATATCGCTTTTGTAGAGTAAAATTCAAGAATGATCGGAAGAATATTTCCATGAAAAGATATCGACGTAAGCGCAAATATCAAGGATATTCGACTAATTTCATGGAGTATAAGTCAAAGTTTTAACCAATCGGGTATAATAAAGAATGGAATAACAAAAGAAATTACCACGCATACGCAGATCAGATGTATAAAAGTTATTCCAATGTAATAATAATAACGGAACTGTGTCGTGAAATTCACAATCAATGTGATGATCCAAATGTAATAATAAATGTTTGAATAATAAACAATGGAACCAGTCGGTGTAAAACACACGCATGTGATATTCCAATGTAATAATAAATGCGAAATAATAAACAATGGAACTGTGTCCGGTGTAAAACACATGCATGTGATATTCCAAATGTAATAATAAAGAATGGAATAATGAGAAGAAGATCACCAAGTATAGGGATTTCGTGATACAAAAGTTATTCCAATGTAATAAATAAGAATGGAATAATATAAGGATTTCACCAAGTATAGGTACGCCATGCATACAAAAGTTATGTGTGGTATGCCACTTTTTACAAAGTTATTCCAATGTAATAATAATGAATGGAGTAATGTAAGTTCTCTTCATGAATAAGAAAGAATAACACCCCTTACGAATGTACAACAAATAATATTCCCTACCTTAGAAGAACCGAATATTGGCAAGGAAGTAGTAGAATACTTTTTTCTTCTTTCTCTATAGTTTCTCTAGTTTCAAGAATGAATTCGTAAGAAAATAATGAAGGAATGAGCTTCTATTTATAGGAAAATAGAATGCATAGTAATTAATCCATGAAAAGTCCAGATTGATTTACTTTAATCTGACGGTCCATATTTAAAGCAAAATAAAATATAATATATTCTATTTATATACAAACATTTTACTACGCAAACACTATGCAACACTATGCAAAATACTACGCATAATAAAATATAATATATTTTATTTATGTAATAACTTTAATAAAGTATTCATTTTTATATAAAAGATATTTCGCTTTTATTACGTTAATAATACTGAATAAAACAAAACGTCATTATCGCTATAATAATTCATATTATTAATCGACAATAATGTAATCAAACCGAATGACTTCTCACATAAGATCAATAATCAATACGAGTGTGCTTACTATGCAACCACACACGACATCGCATTTTACTACCGAAAGTAGTTCAACAAGATCAACCAGTAAAACTTCCGCCGTTATTTCAATAAAATATTTTTGTCGCTTTTCTCAATCCGATAATAATTCATTGTGGGGTCCACCAATGATTGAGCCGTTGTATTTAATATTCCTCGCTAAACCGAATATTCTCCCACCAATCGAATATAATATAACCACTGCATTCTTTGCAAAATTTATAAATATTACCCATAACTATAACATTATATCAAATTATTCCATAATATTCAAAAATAATATTTATAGAAAATTCATCTTTATTTATAAAAGTCGGGTCTTATAACCTCCCTTCTTATGAAATTTCGCTTCGAAATTAGGGTACATACCGGTATGTCAAGAGGTAAGGATACCTTGATTTCATTTCGATTCTAACTCCCAAGTCATTTCTCAACATCGTGGTTCCACCACAAAACTTTGACTTGAGGTATAACTCGAGCGTAGAATATGTTCCTTCTTATCCAAAATTTGAACAGAACCTCTTCATACATCAAATCTTCCGCTATTTTCGTCCGGTTCTAACTCAATAATATGGTTCGGGTCTTTTCACATATTTACGTAAACATGGATACGTGAAAACGTTATGAACATTTAGACATATTTGGCGGTAAAACGAGTCTATAGCCACAGTTCCTACTCGATCGAGGATTAAAATGGACCGATGAATCGAGGATTAAGTTTTTCTCTCTTTCCAAATCTTGTAACTCCTTTCCATGGAGCAACTCTTAACAACACATGATCTCCTATATCGAATTCCACGCCCTTTCGATGAAGATCAAAGATAACTCTTTTATCGATTTTGTGAGGTTTTTATACGTTGTCGGATCGTTTGAATCTTTTTCAGTAGTCATATGTACCAACTCCGGCCCCAACAACGTTGCTTCACCCACCTCATCCCAAAGATATCGAGAAACGACACTTTCTTCCATACAACGCTCGAATGGAGCCATGCCAATACTTGCTTGATAATCTGTTGTTCAGAGGAAAACTCCACCAATGGTAAGAACTTGTCCCAACTCCCTTGAAATCAAGGACACAGAGTCTTAATAGATCTTCAAGAGTTTGAATAGTCCTCTCCGATCGTCGTCTGTTCGAGGATGATACGCCGAGCTAAATCGTAAGTCTGCGCCCATAGCTTTTTGCAAACTAACCCAAAATCGTGAAGTGAATCTTGGGTCTCGATCGTAAACTATGGATACCGGCATACCATGCGTCTTACAATCTCGTTTATGTACATACTGAAGCAAGACGTTCAAGTGTATAAGTTTCTCGATCGGTAAAAATGAGCAGACTTGGTCAATCTATCAACAATGACCCAAATCGCATCAATGCCTTGAGAAACCTTAGGAAGACCGTAACGAAATCCATGGTAATGTGCTCCCACTTCCATTCGGAATTTCAAGTGGTTGCAATGGACCTTTTGGTACTTGATGCTCCGCTTTAACTCGTTGACAAGTTAGACACCTTGAGATAAAAACATTATCTCTCTCTTCATATTGCTCCACCAAAATGTATGATTTAATATCATGATACATTTTGGTACTCCTGTGATGGATTGCAAATGATGTGTTGTGCGCCCATCATGATATTATACTTTAAATCGTGGTCGTTTTGGAACACAAAGTATGGAGTTGACTCAAGTATTCCTTCTTCATCGATTCTTGCTTCCCAGATAGCACCCTCTTGTACTTTCTTCCTCATACGATCGGCTCCAAGTCCAGTAGCTTGAGCGCAATTTTAACTTTATCGATTAAAAAGCTTCTGCTCTACTCAGTATATTCGCTTTATCATCACACGCGCCCCTGAGTCTTTAACTCTATCTCCATCCTTTGCAAGTCACACAAAATGGGCCATGCGTTGACAATAACGCACTCGATTTGATATGATCTTCTACTCAATGCGTCGCCTACCACGCTCGCTTTTCCGGGATGGTATTGGATTGTATGATCATGATCTTTCAATAGTTCAAGCCAACGTCGTTGTCGCATGTTGAGTTCCTTTTGAGTGAAGAAATATTTGAGGCTTTTATGATCCGTGAAGATTTCCACTTTCTCCCCATACAAGTAATGCCTCCAAATTTTAAGTGCAAGAAGACAATAAATGCTAACTCCGGATCATGAGTAGGATAATTCCTCTCATATTCTTTGAGTTGTCGCGAGGCATAGGCTATAACTTTTCCATGTTGTATGAGAACACATCCCAACCCTTTGCTCAAGCATTCATCAGAGATGACAAATCCTCCGAGCGGATGGTATTGTCGTAACAAAATGAAATAAGTCTCCTCTTGAGTTCTTGAAAACTCTTCTCACATTCTTTGCTCCAACCAAACTTTCAGATCTTTTCGAGTCACCGAAGTGATGGAGTAGCGATTCGAGAAAATCCTTCCACTTAATCTCTAATAATAACCAAATTAAACCGAGAAAGCTAAGTACTTTTGGTCATCGATTTAGGTTGTTCCCAAACTTTGAATAGCTTCAATCTTTCTTTGGGTCAACAGATATTCCATGACTTGATACCACGTGCCCAAGGAATGCTACTTCTTCAAGCTTTAACTCGATTTCTTCAACTTGGCATAAAGCTTATATTCACGAAGCTTTTGGAGTGTCACCTCAAGTGTTGCTCATGATCTTCACGGCTTTTGGAATAAATAAGGATGTCATCAATAAAGACGACCACAAAGTGATCTAAATATTCCTTGAATAATCATTCATCATATCCATGAAGGCGGAGGAGCATTAGTCAATCCAAAGGACATGACTAGGAATTCATAATGCCCGCATCGAAGTTCGAAAGCCGCCTTTGGAATGTCACGATTTCTAATCTTCAATTGGTGATATCCTAACAAAGATCAATCTTTGAAAAGAATTTGGCTCAGAAATGGTCAAATAATAGGTCATCAATACGTGGCAATGGATACCTATTTTTGATGGTGACATGATTCAACTCCCGATAATCAATACAAAGTCGATACTCCCATCTTTCTTCTTCACGAATAGAATGGGAGCACCCCAAGGAGAAGTACTAGGACGAATAAAGCCAATGTCTAACAATTCTGCAGTTGGGTCTTTAACTCCTCAAGTTCAATAGAGCCATTCGACATGGGGCTTTGGAAATAGGTTTTGCACCGGGTTCAAGGTCGATACAAAATTCAATTTCACGCCCGAGGGTAGGCCAGAAGTTCTTCGGGGAATACGTCAGGAAATTTATTAACAATAGAAATATCGCTCAAAACTGACGTATTTTTGTTTAAATCTGTGACATGAGCTAAGAAAGCTTGACATCCATTTTTCAATAAACGAATAGCTTTATGGCTTGAGATGACCGTGATTGATTTTAATGGTTTGGTCGTTTGAATTAAGTATAATAGGTTGATTAGAATATGAAAGCTAACAACCTTACGAAAAACAATCAATTTTGCATGATAAGTAGTTAACCAATCAATCCCTAGAATCACGTCAAATGCAAGTATTTTTAATGAAATAAGATCGACAGGTAATGTGAGGGTACCGATTTGAACCAAACAAGACTTATAAACAGTGGATGTAATGAAGGTTTCTCCCAATGGAGTTTCCACAGATAAGTCAAAGTCTAATTTCTCCGGAATCAAATTTAATCGATGAGCGCAAGTAGGAGAAATAAAAGAATGGGTAGAACCCAGATCAAATAAAGTATAAACTTCATTAGAGTTTATGATAAGCTTACCCGTGATGACCTCATTCGGGTTCCTTGCTTCTCTGGGAGGTCACAACAAACGCCTCCTCAGACCACCGGTTTTGATTTTTTCCGGGACTACCTTTGGTGCCTCCATCCTAGTTGAATTTGTCTTGATGAACGACAAAATCGAGCTAAGTGACCTTCTCTTCCACAATTATAACACGCTTTGACTAAGATGGCACGCTTGGATTCGATGATGTCCCTCTTCTCCGCATTTGAAGCATATGATAGTGGTCTTTCTCCTTCCTTAACAACGGTGTCTTGCCGACGTCTTTCCATCATTGTTGAATCTCCATTTCTTGAAATGTCCATTCTTATTGTTTTGGCCCCGATTACCACCGAAGTGGTTACCATATCCGCCCGTTGATTCTCCACGCTTGTTGTCACCGCTCGACGACTACTCACATTTGGTATTATAATTTTGCCGTACCGCTTCTCTTTTAATTCGTTGACTCGTTATCGCTACTCCACTAATCGAGCCCTATTTACAACATCCGAATACAAACACAGTTTATGAGAAATAAGATGTTGACGTATCTCCGACTTCAAACCTCTTAAAACATTCGTGCCATTCTCTCTTCATTATCCACCAAGTGGGGACGAAACCGTGATAACTCCGCAAATATTGCTCGCATCTTTGCGACACGGCCATATTGTTTTGTTCCAACTTGATAAACTCCACCTCCTTCATGTGGCGAATACTTTCTGTGAAAGTATTTGTCGTTGAAATGACTCTGGAACTTCTCCCAAGATATCTTCAAGACAAAGAAGTTGAGTACGCTTTTACCGATTCCCACCCAAGAATCGCTCCACGCAACATAAAGCGTGCAAAGGGAACCTTTTGTTCTCGGAGCATCCCAAGACATCAAATATCTTGGTAATCTGCTTTATCCATGCTTTCGCGAGAAGTGGTTTTTGCTCTCCTTAAACTCCGGTGGTCCCCTCCTTGAATTGTTTAGCGGTGACCGCCGAGAGTTTTTCGTGTTTCCACCCTACGTTTTGGACAGAGTCGCTGCTCGCTCTTTGTTGCATAAATCAGATAAAGCCTCCGAACATTTGATCATTCATCATTTGGTCGGTGTTATTGTTTGCATGAGGATTGTCGCCTTCCTGATGCACATTATCCTGATTATTGATATGTGGTGAATCAACAATCGCCTGTGCTCCAAGGTTATTCTCAACATTCTCAGATGTCATTTTCAGATACTGCCACAAAACAAAAGATTAATTGACATGTAACAATTATCTTTATATTCTGACCCACCAATAAAATAACAAATAAACTTAGGTAGATCATACTAATGAAGGAATTCCCGTCTCTCCCTCCTAGTTCTTATCTCACATCTTAGCCAGGATCATATCCTAAGCTCGATACCAACCGTGACGCCCCCAAAATTAGGTATACGTCACCCATCTTGGGTCGCCACTTATATGGTACATAAATTCAAATACAACTTACTAATATAAGCTGCCGTGGTATAATACTGACATAAACGTGAGTTTGAATACAAATATTGCTACTAGATATTATACAAACTCAAAAGGAGTCCTCATTACAATTATTATCACACTATTTTGCAGAATAGTGAGGACTACTATTGCTATCCTCCTACGGACCATTACTCCGTTCCCCGACTCGTCTCAACCTATGTTCTCATTTCAAGAGAGAGAACGGTGAAAGAAAAGGGTGAGCTCAACTAGCCCAAAGAAGAAATATTATGACTAAGATAATGCGAATAAATTATCATTAGCCTTCAACAAAGTGTTAAACCGATAAAATACAATATACAACCGGTTTAATCTGCAGCGGAATATGCAATCCATTAAAAGAGTCAAGTAGAAAATAAAAGTCTACTCATCTTTTAGGTTTTAAAAGGTTTTCATCAATTTTTTTTATCATTTGAGACTCAAATTTTAATAAATAAACCACCACATCTAATCATCCTCGCACTACTACCAAGGATTTTCATCAAATTATCAATGGTCATGACTATACCGAATCACCCCGGTCATAATCATACCAAAACTATCCATCATCGCATTACTGTGCCACCGAGGACTTTTATCACATCATTTATAACAAGCCATGATTATATCGAATGATCCTCGGTCATAATCATACTAAGTTCATCTATGCACGTAAGCCAAAGATAACATAATATAACATGAGGATGATGACAATGACATAATAATTCAATAAAACAAGTTCAAGAATTAATTTATCTAGGAATTATTAACGCCCAAATTGTCAACAAGATAATCGCTTTTATAGAGTAAAATTCAAGAATGATCGGAAGAATATTTCCATGAAAGATATCTTTGGATGAAGTTGCAAATATCAAGGATATTCCACTAATTTCATGGAGTATATAAGTCAAAGTTTTAACAAATGGGTATAATAAAGAATGGAATAACAAAAGAAATCACCACGCATGCGGTGCTTAGATGACAAAGTTATTCCAACAGAATAATAATAACGGAACAAAGTCAGTGAAATTCACACACCGCAGGATGATCCAAATGTAATAATAAATCTTTGAATAATAAACAATGGAACTGGTCGGTGTAAAAACACACGACGAGGATATTCCAAATGTAATAATAAATGCGAAATAATAAACAATGGAACCAAAGTCCTGTGTAAACACACGCATGTGATATTCCAATGAATAATAAAGAATGGAATAATGAATAAGATCACCAAGATATAGGGGATTCAGCAGTACAAAAGTTATTCCAACAAAATAAATAAGAATGGAATAATATAAGGATTTCACCAAGTATAGGTATTGTCTGGCAGTATACAAAGTTATGTATAGGGTATGCCACTTTTACAAAAGTTATTCCAATGTAATAATAATGAATGGAGTAATGTAAGTTCTCTTCATGAATAAGAAAGAATAACACCCCTTACGGTACAACAAATAATATTCCCTACCTTAGAAGAACCTGAATATTGGCAAGGTGAAGTAGCGAGAATACTTTTCTTCTTCTCTCTATAGTTCTTTCTACAGAGTTTCAATTGAATTCGTAAGAAAATAATGAAGGAACGAGCTTCTATTTATAGGAAAATAGAATGCATAGTAATTAATCCATGAACGGTCAGATTGATTTACTTTAATCTGATTTCATCCATATTTAAAGCAAAATAAAATATAATATATTCTATTTATATAAAAACATTTTACTATGCAAAACACTATGCAACACTACGCAAAAACACTACGCATAATAAAATATAATATATTTTATTTATGTAATAACTTTAATAAAGTATTCATTTTATATAAAAGATGTTTCGCTTTTATTACGTTAATAATACTTAATAAAACAAAAACGTCATTATCGCTATAATAATTCATATTATTAATCGTAATAATGGAATCAAACCGAAAGTGACTTCTCACATAAGATCAATAATCAATACCGGTGCTTACTATGCAACCACACGTACGACATCGTATTTTTTTACTACCGAAAGTAGTTCAACAAAGATCATCAGCGGTAAAACTTCCGCCGTTATTTCAATAAAATATTTTTGTCGTTTTTCAATCCGAAATAATAATTTACATTGTGGGTCCACCAATGATTGAAAGTTATACCTAATATTCCCTCGCTAAACCTAATATTTCCCACCAATCGAATATAATATAACCACTTGCATACTTTACAAAATTTATAAATATTACCCATAACTATAACATTATATCAAATTATTCCATAATATTCAAAAATAATATTTATAGAAAATTCATCTTTATTTATAAAAGCTGGGGTCTTATAGAATTTCTCCTTACTAGCGCGCAATTAGGTGACCAAACCTCTCCTTGAATGTAACTTTCTAGACATCGCTAATAATGTTATCTAATAATATTATTCAGGATAATATGAATTATTGCTTCGATAATAAAAAATATTGTGTAATGACAATTATTCAAAAACAATGACAATATAAAATATCAACGCAACAATTATTAACTCAATAAAATATTGAATAAGAATTATCGTAACCATTATTGACTAGTGCCTTCTTACGTAAGAATCAATAATTGGTGCAATACCGTGTCTTCTTGTGTTTTACCCCACCGAGTATTTTAACAAAGATTAATTCGTGAATAACTACGCCTGTTATTTTTAACCAACTTATATTTGTCGTTTTCTTCATCCAATCGCTTTCGTTATGGGGCCCTACACACGGTCGCTTGGTCGTCGCATTTAATATTCCCGAACAAAGACACGAATATTCCACGACCAAACGAATATTCCCGACAACAATGAATATTTTATAACCACTTGCTTATTTTGAAATATTTGTGTATTTTACCCCTAACTATCCACATTAATCACATCAACCCTTACTATTTCAAAATAATAAATAGGGAAAATTAAATTTCATTAATAATAAGTTGGGGTCTTACAACCTCCCTCCTTATGAAATTTCGTCCTCGAAAATCGACGACGCACTGTGTTTCAAAAGGTGAGGATACCTCGCTTTCATTTCGCTTTCCAATTCCTGTGTCATTTCCTCATAGCATGATTCCTCCACAAAACTTTAACTTGTGGTATGACCTTTCTCATGTGTAGGACATGCTCCTTCCTATCTAAGATCTTGACAGTACCTCCTCACACGTTAAGTCTTTGCTATCTAAATGGGGTTCTAACTCTATAACGTGGTTGGGTCTTTCACATATTCTAAAATATGAGATATGTGAAACACATTATGAACACAAGACATACTTTGAGGTAACGCGAGTCTATAGCTACATTTCCTACTCGGTCAAGAATTTGAAATGGACCAATAAATCGTGGATTGAGCTTTCTCTCTTCCCAAATCTTGTAACTCCCTTCCATGGAGCAACTCGCAACAATACATGATCCCTACACTAAATTCCATGTCTTTTCGATGAAGATCCCATAACTCTTTTTTGTCGATCTTGTGCCGTTTTGTATACTTGTGTCGAATTATTTGGATCTTTTCCAGTAGTCATACGTACAATAACTAAGGTCCCAACAATGTTGCTTCACCCACCTCATCCCAACATATTAGAGAACGATATTTTCGTCCATATAATGCTTGAATGGAGCCACACCTATACTTGCTCGATAAGCTGTTGTTGTAGGAAAATTCCACCAATGGTAAATACTTATCCCAACCGCCCTTGAAGTCAGGACACGAGTCTTAATAAATCTTCAAGAGTTTGAATAGTCCTTTCTAATTGTCCGTCCGTTTGAGGATGGTATGCCAAACCGAATCAGAATCCGCGCTCCATAGCTTTTTGCAAGCTAACCCAAAATCTTGAAGTGAATCTTGGGTCACGATCCGAAACTATGGATACAGGCATGCCATACAACCTCACAATCTCATTCACGTACATACCAAAGCAAGACGTTCAAGTGAATAAGTCTCCGATCGGCAAGAAAGAAAGCGAGACTTGGTTAATCTATCAACAATAACCCAAATAGCATTGATGCTCGAGAAACCATAGAAAGACCCAGTAACGAAATCCATGGTAATGTGTTCCCACTTCCATTTCGGAATCTCAAGTGGTTCAGAACGGACCCTTCAGTACCGGATGCTTCGCCTTTACACGTTGACAAGTTAAACACATTGAGATAAACTTTGCAATCTCTCTCTTCATATTGTTCCACCAAAATGTATGTCGAAGATCACGATACATTTTAGTACTTCCAGGATGGATTGCAAATGGTGTATTGTGTGCCTCCATCATAATCTTGTACTTCAAATTAAAGTCGTTAGGAACACAAAGTCTCAGAGTGGACTCAAGTATTCCTTCTTCATCAATTCTCGCCCTAATAGCTCCTTCTTGTACTTTCTTCTTCATACGCATCGCCTCCCGATTCGGTGGCTTGAGAAACCTTAACTTTTTCTATTAAAGTTGGCTCTGTCGCGATACTTGACATCATCGCACTCGTTCCTCGTGATATGATCTTCTACTCAACGCCGTCACCTACCACATTCGCTTTTCTAGGATGGTATGAATAGTGTGGTCGTAGTCTTTCAATAGCTCGAGCCAACGTCGGCGCCGCATGTTGAGTTCTTTTGAGTGAAGAAATATTTAAGGCTTTTATGGTCCGAATATATCTCCACTTTCTCCCCATATAGATAGTGCCTCCATATCTTTAATATGAACGCGGGCCGCTAACTCTAGATCATGAGTAGGATAATTCCTCTCATACTCTTTAAGTTGTCACGAGGCATAAAGCTATGACTTTCCCACGTTGCATGAGAACACATCCTAACCCTTTGCTCGAAGCATCATCAGAGATAACAAATCCATCCGAACCGGATGGTATTGTTAGAACAGTCTTAGAAATAAGTCTCCTCTTAAGCTCTTGGAAACTTTTCTCGCTTTCTTGGCTCCAAACGAATTTTGTATCCTTCCGAGTTATTTGAGTTAATGGAGTAGCGATTCGAGAAAACCCTTCCACGAATCTTCGATAATAACCAATTAAGCCCAAAAAACTACGTGACTTCATCACCGACTGATCTATTGTTCTCTAACTTTGTATTGCTTCAATCTTCACGGATCAACAGATACTCCATGTTTCGACACTACGTGGCCAAGGAATGCTACTTCCTCAAGCGAACTCGCATTTCTTCAATTTGGCATATAGTTTGTTTTCACGAAGCCTTTGGAGTACCCGGCAAATGGTGCTCATGATCTTCACGACTTTTGGAATATATAAGGATGTCATCAATAAAGACAACAACGAATCGATCCAAATATTCCTTGAATACTCGGTTCATCATATCCATGAAAGCCGCAGGAGCATTAGTCAATCCGAAAGACAAAGACTAAAATTCATAATGCCCATACCGAGTTCGAAGGCGGTCTTTGGAATATCCTCGATTCTAATCTTCATTTGATGATATCGAGAATCTAAGATCGATTTTGAAAAGAATTGTGCCCCTCACTGGTTGGTCAAACAAGTCATCAATACGAGGTAGAGGATACTTATTCTTGATGGTGACATGGTTCAATTCCCGATAGTCAATACAAAGTCGCATACTCCCGCTCTTTCTTCTTTACAAATAAAAGCAGAGCACCCCAAGGAGATGTACTAGACGAATGAAACCGATGTCCAACAATTCCTCGTAGTTGGACCTTTAACTCCTGAAGTTCAATAGAGCCATTCGATATGGGGTTTTAGAAATGGGCTTTGTACCAGTTCAAGATCAATAAAGAATTCAACTTCACGCTCGGGGTGAGGCAAGGAAGTTCTTTGAAATACGTCGGGAAAGTCAATAACAACAGGAATATTATTCAAATTTGACGTGTCTTTATTCAAATCCATAACATGGGCTAAGAAAGCTTGAAATCCGCTTTTCAATAAACGAATAGCTTTATGATTAGATATGAAAGTGATTGATTTTAATGGTTTAGTTCTTTGAATTGCATAACGGGTTGGTTAGGAATATGAAAACTAACAACCTTACGAAAACAATCAATTTTGGCATGATGAGTAGTTAACCAATCAATCCCTAAAATCACATCAAAAACAAGTATCTTTAAAGAGATAAGGTCAATGGTAAGGTAATGGTGCCAACTTGAATCAAACAAGATTTATAAGCGATGGATGTGATGAAAGTTTCTCTAACGGAGTTTCCACAGATAGGTCAAAGTCTAATTTCTCCGAGTCAAGTTTAAACGTTGAGCACAAGCGGGAGAGATAAATGAATGGGTAATACTTAGAGATCAAGTAAGGTATAAACTTCGCAAGAATTTATAAATAGCTTACCCGTGATCACGTCGTTTGGGTTCTCACATTTTGACCATCACAACAAACGCTCTTCCGGAATCGTTGACTTTGACTTTTTCGGGATGATCTTTGAGTCACCGTCCCACTGAACTAGGTTTCGCCACCGCACAATCTCGAGCGATATGTCCTTCCTTTCCATAATTATAGCATACCTTGAACTATCAGGACGGTTTGGTCGATATGTCCCTCTTTCCAAAGATTTATAAGATACGATGGGTGGTGGTCGTTCTCCTCCCTTAGAACCGATTCTTCACGTAAGACCGTCGTCTTCACACGGTCGTTGTTAAAATCTCCTCCCGACACGCTTTTTCTTTTTTCATGGCCATGATTACCACCCGAGTGGTTACCATTTTGTCCGTCTGTTTCTTTCTCCATTTGGTTATCATTATTACATTGATCGCTATCTTTGGTACGATCCTGGTTATGGTCCTCATTGACCGTACTCGTTATCTCGCTTTAATAATTGAGTTCATTTACAACATCTAAAATAGAGAAAGTTTATGAGAAATGAGATATCGACGTATGCCGGGTTTTAAACCTCTCGTAAACATCCGCGCATCACGTTCCTCATTCTCCACCAAATGAGGTCTGAAACCTAGATAACTCCATGAACTTCGCGCCTCGATCTTTGGGACACCGTCATGTTATTCGCGCTCCGGTCTAATAAACTCCACTTCCTTCATACGTATATTAATACTTTCGTGGAAGTATTTGTCATTGAACTGCTTCTGAAATGTCTCCCACGACACGCCGAAAGCAATCGGATGGTACGCCTCACGATTCCCACCAAAGAATCGCTTTCGCCACGGAACATAAAAGTAGCGAATGGAACTTTCATTCTCCGTGCATCCCAAGACATCGAATATCTTGGTAATTTGTTTGACCCACGTCTCCGCCTTTAATCGGATCCGGCTTTCCCTGCACTCGGTGGTCCCAACTCTTTGAACCGCTTGGTTTGTGACCACCCATGAATTGCTATCATTTCCTCTGTATTTTTGAACACGAGTCTCCCTCGTCTCGATTTTATATGAATCGCAAAAAGCTTCTAAACATCCCTCGTTCATCATCGCTTTCAATTGGTGTTATTCACTTTGGAGGTACATCACAAACTGCCAGACGCTCTCCTCGTTGGTAAGTACATGCATCTCCACGGCCTCATTTAATCCATCTGTTAATATTCTCATTCGACATTCTCAAACATCGTCATAAAACAAGGGTTAATTAAGGAAATCAATATATCACATAATATTCCTATATATCGACTAACTAACAAATAAGCTTAGGTAGGACACACTAGCGAAGGATTTACTCGTCTCTCCCTCCTAGTTCTATTCCCCGATCTCCGCCAAAGATCATATCCTAAGCTCGATACCATTTGTGACGCCCCCAAAATAGGTCCATTCCATCCAACCCATTTCGAGTCGCCAAATACATGGTACGAAATAACTAAAATTTTATTAATACATTTGTCGTGCAAAATACGACAACATATATATTGTGAGTTTAAATACAATTATTGTCTTCTGCACAATATACATACCCAAATAAATCCTCATTATTGATGATACACTATTTTACGTAATAGTGAAGACTACTAAAACAACTATCTAGAACCATCACTCCACACCCCGAATTAGTTCCTCGCTATAATCTCGCCTACGAGAAGAAAAATGGAACAACAAGGAAAAGGGTGAGCTCAACTAGCCCAAGAAGAATGTTATGACTAAGATAATGTACAACAAATTATCGTTAGTCTTCAACAGGAAAAATCGATAGAATACAATAGACAACAAGTTTGAGATCAATATTCGCAATGGAAATAATAATTCATAGTAAGAGTTACGTAGAGAATGAAATCTACTATAACTGTGAATTTAATAAATCCATCATCAATATTTTATCCTCAGTAACATCAATCAATATTCATCTCAAATTAAATATTCATCTTTGCACTACAGCCAAAGATATTCACCAATTGGTCATGTTCATCTAAACACTGCTCATCCTCGCACTACGGGCCAAAGATATTAATCACCTATTATGTTCATCTCAACACTGTTCATCTTTTTGACTACGGCCAAAGATATTCATCAAGAAATCATTCATCTTTGCACTCTGAGCCAAAGATATTCGGTAATATCATCATTTAGGATCGAGGATGATGAAAATATTTCAAAGAAAAACGAATCCGGTGAAACAAAAGAACAAATATTAAGGATTCAGTATTTTAAACAATCCAAGTTCAAAAATACTTCATAAGTAATCGAGTGGAGTAAAATTCAAGAATGATCAAAACATGGATACAATCAAAGCTAGTATCCGAATAGATATTTTAGACGAAAAGAAGAAATTTCATTTTTCTATGAATAAGGTCAGATATCGTGAATAGGCCGATACGTGAATAAGTAACTCAAACACCAAAAGATAGAAATTTCACAAAAAACATCTTCACACTTCAGATTAATAGTACTCGTGAATAAGATAACTCGTGAATAAGAACTCATGAATAGTAACTCGTGAATAAGAACTCATGAATAGTAACCCCGACATGAAAAAGTTCCAAATTTGATAAAAAGTTCCAACCAATATTTTAGCATAATGATATTGAAGAAATAATATCATTTCGAGAAGAAAATAACATCCTTACCTCGAAAGACAAAAGATTTCTAGTTGAAACACCTGATATAAAGCTATGACTTGAACTTTGACAGTATAGCAATACTCAAAGTATATTCAAAATACTCACAAGAATACGCTCAATAATATAGAGAGAAAACTTCAGTTTACGGTGTGATTTTCAATTCTAACCCAAGCACCTATTTATAGAAATCGCTTAGAACACCAAAGCGTAAAATTGAATATAATATTAATATAATTATACAAATTTTCCTTAGCCCACCTTTTGGTCAAAAACACCAGCCACACATGTTAATGATGTCCAAAAAATACAAAAATGTTTTTCTAACAAAAATAATTTAAACTCCAAAATCAATTCACACCGATATCTAGAAACTTCAATAATTCACAATAAATAGCTCTTTTATCAGAAAATTCGAATCTCGCAAGTTTTTATAGGAAATTCAATTCTCTACAACTTGCAGAAGAAAATTTTTCCAAATTCCAAAAAGAAATTGACCAAATCCACAAACGGTCGATTTTACGATCTATAATCAATTTTCATTCAAGAAATGGGTTCACCAACACACAAAACATGTGTTAAACATTTAATGCCACAAAAATACTCTTCCTCCTCATATACTCATATATCCCACATTCATTATAAAAATATCACCATTATTATATTATTATAATATAATAATATATTTAAATAAATTATTTTATCGTAAAAGATAAAATTTCAATTTTCAACAATTGTCACATTAAAAATTTTCTCCATCTATATCCACATAAAATCAATATTTTTCTTATCATATGAATCAATAATTAATTATTCACAAATAATATTACAAAATCACAATATCGTGACGTGCAGCCTCAGAAAGAGGGCTTTCAATAAGAATTTCTCTCATCATGGCACAATTAGGTGACCAAACCTCTCCTTAGATGTAACTTTCTAGACATTGCCAATAATGTTATCTAATAATATTATTCAGATAATATGAATTATTGCTTCGATAATGAAAAATCTTGTGTAATGACAATTTATGAAACAACGGTAATATAAAATATCAATGCAAAGAATTATTGAATCAATAAAATAAAATATTGAATAGTAATTATCGTAACAATTATTGAGTAAAGGCCTTCACGTAAGAATCAATAATTGGTGCAATACTGCGGTGTCTTCTTGTTCAACAACGCGTATTAGTGTGTTTTAACCACCGGGGTATTCCAACAAGATAATCTGTGAATAACTACGCCAAGTTATTTATAAACAACTTATATTTGTCGTTTTCTTCATCCAATCGCTTTCCGTTATGGGGCCCACAAAAGATCGCAGTGGTAAATGCATTTAATATTCCTCGATAAGATTTAATATTCCACGACCAAACGAATATTCAAAATAATAATGAATATTTTATAACCACTGCTTATTCAAAATATTTGCGTATTTTACCCATAACTATCCACATTAATCAAATCAACCCTTACTATTTCAAAATAATAAATAGAGGAAAAAAATTTCATTTATTAATAATTTGGGGTCTTACAAAGATTTATATTTTTATATGAATAATTTATAAACTTAAATTATGCACAAACATTGATGCATAAATAGAGAGAAATATAACATACGAGCACTATCATTTAATTCACAATTAAGTGACGTACGCCATTATTTCTTTATTAATTCATATTTTAAATTTATTTTATAAGATCAAGTCAAATGTTGCTTGCCACGTCATTTTTATATTGTTTTCTTATTTTTTTGTATTTTCCACGTAAGAAAATATTTAAATAAATTTAACGTCCGTCAAAATTTATTAACGGAATGACCTAATTTTAAAATATTAATTAATTGAATGAGATAATTCTAAAAATTAAAAATTTAATGGTATATTAAGTAAACAATAGTGGTCAAATCATTAGTTTTGTCGGTACTAATTCAACTTGGCTTTCACAATTTTGCCATAATGATGGATGACGGTTTTTATTAGGATTAATTCTTTATTTATTTGCATTTCTCAATCAGTATTGAGAAAGGGAAAGCTATAGACAGGATTCCTCTTCCTCCACCTCAGTATGGTATGACCTCTCGAGGGGCGTCAAAACCTTCACATTATAGTACTTTTAAACCGAGTCCACCTTCTTCTGATAGACAGCTCGCATGTAAGACCCCAACTTTTATAAAAAAAGATGAATTTTTTTTTATAAATATTATTTTTGAATATTATGGAATAAATTTGATATAATGTTATAGTTGTGGTTAATATTTATAAATTTTGCAAAGTAAACAAGTTGTTATAAAATATTCGTTTGGGTGGAAATATTCTTTTTGTCGGGGAATATTAAGACGACTACCAATCATTAAGTGGACCCCTAATGGAAGTATGTCGTAGTTAGAAAACGACAAAATTATTTTTCTATAAAAATAACGGCAGAGGTGTTATTCATTAAAACCGCTGAATACACTACGTTAGTAAAAGTACGATGAATACGCGTGAGTCAGATATAAGAAGACACGATATTGATTATTGATGCTTACGTGAGAAGTCACTTAGCTATGCTCAATTATTGCTACAGTAATTGCTACATCATATCTCTTATATTATTGATTCAATTATTGTCACAGTATCATCTGTATAATATGTTATAGTATTAAATTATTAATTGAGACGACAAGTTATAAATGATTAATAATTATTGAAAGATTAAATATGTGTTGATTAAAAATAAAATGATTTGTGGTAATATTTATTTAATCCTTGATGTATATAAAGAGTCTGTTATGAGATGTTTGTGGTAACTTTGATTATTTTATGGGGGGCCCATATGTCATCATCTAAGAGTCCCTTCGTCAATAGTAATTACCTTTGTGAATAGTAATTACCTTTGTGAATAGTAATTACCTTCGTCAATAGTATTTACCGTCGATAGTAATTACCTTTGTGAATAGTAATTACCTTTGTGAATAGTAATTACCTTTGTGAATAATAGTAATTACCTTCGTCAATAGTATTTACCTTCGTTAATAGTAATTACCCTTCGTAAATAGTAGTTGTCCTTGATATTACCAAGAGTTAAGCGCCTCTTCGGTGTTCCAAAGGTTAATTACCCCTTCAAGAATAGTAGTTGTCTCTTCAATATTACCAAGAGTCATTTTGACCTTTGTTAATACCAAGAGCCACCCTCGGTTTTTCTATAAATAGAAAGCTCATTCCTTCATTATTTCTTTTAATTCATTGAAACTCTAGAGAGAGAAACTATAGAGAGAAAGAAGAAAAGTATTCTCGCTACTTCACTTTTCCAATATTTAGTTCTTTTAAAGTAGGGAATATTATTTGTTGTGCCGTAAGGGGTGTTATTTCTTTCTTATTCATGAAGAGAAGCTGTTGTTATTCCATTCGCTTATTATTACATTGGAATAACTTTGATATCGTGGTTTACCCTATACTTGGTGACATTCTTTTATTATTACATTGGAATATCCATGCGTGTGTTTTACACCGGATTCGATTAAAATCTTTATTATTACATTGGAACATCACATGCGTGTGTTTTACAGGACTGGTTAAAATCTTTATCATTCGTTGGAATATCCTATCGTGTGTTTTACACGGATCCGGTTCCATCTTTATTATTACATTGGAATATCTCGCTTGGTGTGAATTTCACGACTTGGTTCCATTATTATTATTCTGTTGGAATAACTCATCAATGCGAAGCACCGCATGCATGGTGATTTCTTTTGTTAATCCATTCTTTATTATACCCGGTTGGTTAAAACTTTGACTTCTATACTCCATGAAATTAGTAGAATATCCTTGATATTTGCGTTTCATCCAAAGATCTTTTCATGAAAATATTATTCGATCATTCTTGAATTTTACTCTACAAAGCGATATCGTGTTGACAATTTGGACGTTATTAGTTCTGAATAAATTAATTCGTGAACTTGTTTTATTGAATTATTATGTCATCATCATCATCCTCATGTTATATTATGTTATCTTTGGCTTACGTGCATAGATGAACTTAGTATGATTATGACTGAGGATCATTCGGTATAATCATGGCTTGATATAAATGATGTGACAAAAGTCCTCGGTGGTCTGTAATGCGTTGATGGATAGTTTTTGGTATGATTATGACCGGGGTGATTCGGTATAGTTATGACCATTGATAATTTGATGAAAATCCTTGGCCAGTGGTATGTGGATGATTAGATATTGTGGTTTATTCATTAAACCGAGTCTTAGTGATAAAAATTGATGAAAACCTTTTAAAACCTAAAAGATAGTAGACTTTATTTTCTACTTGACTCTTTTAATGGATTGATATTCCTGCAGATTAAACCGGTTGTCTATTGTATTTTATCGGTTTAATATTGTTGAAGACTATTGATAATTTATTCGCATTATCTTAGTTATAATATTTCTTCTTTGGGCTAGTTGAGCTCACCCTTTCTTTTTTGTTTACTTGTGAAATGAGAATATATTTGGGACGAGTCGGGGAAAAGAGTGATGGTCCCGAAGATAGCATTAGTAGTCCTCACTATTACATTAAATAGTGTGACAATAAATGTAATGAGGACTCTTGAGTATGGATATTGTCTAAATGACAATATTCCTATTAGAACTCTCGGTTTATGTATTGTCGTATGTTACACGGATGTATAATAAGTTTGTATTTGAATTTATGTATCGTGTAAGTGGCGACCCAAGATGGGTGACGACGATACCAATTTTGAGGCTTCACGGTTGGTATCGAGCTTAGGGATATGATCCCTGGCTAAGATGTGAGATAAGAACTAGGAGGGGAGGCGGGAAATTCCTTCGCTAGTATGACCTACCTAAGTTTATTTGGTATTTAATTGGTCGGATCGATTGTATAGGGATAATATGTGACATGTTAATTAACCCTTGTTTTGTGGCGATATTTGAAAATGGCATCCGAAAATGTTGAGATAAGAATGGAGCACAGGAGACCGTTGAGTCTCCGCAGATCAATAATCGAGGATAATGTGCGATGAGGATGGCGATAATCCCTCCGTAAACAACAACACCGATCAAATGATGACGAACGATTTCAGACGTTTAGGAGTTTTTAGAATTCATGCAACATCGACGAAGGCGGCCTCTGTTCATAAAGCGGTGAAAATAATGGCAACCCACGGCCGGTCACCGCTAAGCGATTCAAGGAGCTGGGACCACCGGAATTTTGGGAAAGCGTAACCACTTAAGGCGAGACGTGGTTAAAGCAGATCACCAAGATATTTGATGTCTTGGGATGCTCGAGAGGAGCAAAAGGTTCCATTTGCCACCTTTATGTTGCGTGAAGAGGTGATTCTTGGTGGGAATCAGAAAACGCACCAGCATCGACATACTCAAGATGTCTTGGGAGAAATTCCAAAAGTTGTTCAACGACAAGTATTTTTCCGAAAGTATTCGTCATCACATGAAGGAGGTGGAGTTTATCAAGTTGGAGCAAAATAATATGACCGCGTGTCATAAGATGAGGCTAAGTTTGCCGAAAGTTATCCGGTTTGCATCCCATTTGGTCGATAATGAGGAGCGAATGACGCGAATATTTTTAAGAGGTTTGAAACCCGATATACGTCAATACCTAATTTCTCATAAACTTTGTTTGTATTGAGATATTGTGAATATGGCTCGATTATTGGAGCGCGATAATGAGTCAAGACAACCAAAAAGGTAACGACCAACAACACAATAATAATCAAATCTGGTGGCAGCGGCGGCCATCGGAACAACGATAACCATCGGGGAAATTATCATTTCGGTGGTAACCATGGCCAAGATAATAGGAATGGAAATTTCAAGAAGAGGAAATTCAACAATGATGGAAAGACGTCGACCAAAGACCGTTGTTAAGGAAGGAGAACGACCACCTATCATATGTTTCAAATCACGGAGGGAGGACATATCGACCAAAGCTGCGATGTCATCTAAAGCATGTTATAATTGTGGAAAAGAAGGTCACTTAGCCCGATTTTATCGTTCACTGAAGACAAGTTCAGCTAGGATGGAGGCACCAAAGACCGTTCGAGAAAAGTCAAAATCTAGTAGTGTAAGGAGAAGCGTTTTTGCGACTTCTCAAAAAAAGCGAGTAACCCGAACGAAGTTAGCACGAAGTTAGTTAATTATAAATTACGAAGTCTATACCTTATAAGATCTAGGTTCTACCCATTATTTTATCTCTCTTGCTTGCGTTCAACGTTTAAATTTGACTCCGGAGAAGTTAGACTTTGACTTATTGGTTAAAACTTCGTTAGTAGGAGCCTTTGTTACCTCTACTGTTTTTAAATCTTGTTTGATTCAAATAAACACTTTCACGTTACTTGTCGATCTTATTTTTTAAAAATACTGGCCTTTGATGTGATTTTAGGAATCAATTGGTTAACTAATCATCATGCTTTTCGTAAGGTTGTTAGCTTTTATATTCATAACCAACCTGTTGTGCGAATTCAAGTAACCAAACCATTAAAGTCAATCATTGTCATATCAAGCCATAAGTAAAGATCCTTGAACCTTTCGTTGTTGACTTCCTTGTGTGGAATGCACCGAGGCCAGACTTTCTCTAGGCGACATCATGAAAGAAGATGGCGAGTTGATAGGCATCATTATGAGGTGCTATCTAGGTTAAAGGATAGAAGTCACAGTTGGTATCAATGTGACGTATTATCCAAGTTTTGGATGAGAGTCACAGTTTTGAATGATATTTCTATCATTAATAAATTTCTTAACGTATTCTTGAAGACTTTCTAGCCTACCCTAGAGCGTGAAATCGAATTTTGTAATGACCCAAGTACAAAAACCCATTTCTTAAACCCTCAAATATTTCTTCAACTAAAAGGATCTGTTTACGTGGATTATGATGAAAGTCATAATAAAAGCTTTGGACTAATGAAAATCATGGGTATACGTGGTATTAGTAAGTGTTATAATGAGTTATGTTGGTTATTATGAGAAAACATGAAAGTTTCTTAGAAATCACAAAGAGTTGAAAATCAGATTTTGTGAAAAACGTAACATGAAATTCAATTGACCATATCTCCTAATATATTTTGAATTTTTCAGTGTGGTCAAGTTCTAGAGTTAGATCTAAGAGTTTTGTAGCATCTCCAAGTGGAATCATTGGAAAAGGTGTTGTAGATTTACGTGTGGACTGATTTTAATAAAGAATGAAAAAGCTGGAAATTTCAAAAAGCTACTGATTTTATTTTTAAAAGGGCATTTTCGGCCACTTAAATTATGAGAAAAATTCTAGCCTTTTGGGAAATGAAAGTATATGGTATAAGGTAACTCCTGTCCAAAAATGAGCTTATTCTGACTTAAAATGAGCAAGTTATGACCATTTCAATATTTAAGTTTTTCCGACAAAAAACGATATAACCGGAGTTCTACAACTCCGATGACCATGAAATTTAAACTGGAGGCTCACATTAACATGTGTAAGGTCCTGCCAAGATTTGGGAATTTCTGGAGTTAACCTTGAGGTAGCTAATTTCTTAAGGAATTAATTAGAAATTGATTTTTGAAAAATAGTAAATGAATTTTAAAAATTTCGAGAAAAATGTATGTTCATTATGGGACTATATTATGCTAAATCCCAGAAAAAAAATATATTTGGGACTGATTTGGTATTTTCTATGAAAATAGTTTAGTTACGAACATATGAGTTAAATATGTTATGTGAAGTAACAAAGTTGAAAATAGGATTTTATGGCTAGAGAATCCTATATAGAGTATATGCATATTTTTTTGATGAGGGATTTGATCATTGGTGATGATATCTTATGAGTATGACATTTTTGAATGATTAAATGCATTATATGGTAAAAGCGTAAACAATTGAAATAAATTGTTTATAAATTTAAGAAGTGATTAAAATATTGTTATAATGATATTAGATTATGAGATTATTAAGTGATTGATAACATGGGGATATTCTTGAATCTTGGATAAATTATATTATAAATGTTTAATATTTATCCTTTATCTCATTTGATTGATTCTTTATATCATTATCCTCATCCTTATATATTGTGTTGAAAGTCATACCGCTTTTACGTGCATAGATGGACTTGGTATGATTATGACAATCGTGGATTGTTGGTAAGATAATCATAACCGTAATTGAAAATACGATTATCTTCGCACGTAGTGCATGGATAATTTGTGGTCGTGATACTAATGAATACACGATTATCTTTGGTAGTAGTCGTATGGATAATTTGTGGTTGTGATACTTAATGAATACACGATTATCTTTGGTAGTAGTGCATGGATAATTTGTGGTCGTGATACTAATGAATACACGATTATCTTTGGTAGTAGTGCATGGATAATTTGTGGTTGTGATACTTAATGAATACATGATTATCTTCGCCGTAGGTATGGATAATTTGTGGTGTGATACTAATGAATACACGATTATCTTTCGCCGTGGTCATGGATAATTTGTGGTCATGATATCTTAATGAATACACGATTATCTTTCGCACGTAGTGCATGGATAATTCGTGGTCGTGATAATAAAGAATATCCTTGGCACGTAGTGCGGGGATGATTCGATGATGTGGATTAATTATTGAATAGTCTCAATGAATGAAATATTAATTCATGGATGTGGTAAAAGTCATCTTTGGTCGTAGTACATTGATGGACTTGGTATGATTATGACCGAGGATTATTCGGTATAATCATGACCAGTATTATTAAAAACACGAATATCCCCGCCAAGAAAGAATATGGATAATTCGTGGTCGTGATACTATTAAAGTCGAGTCTCAAAGATTATTGGTTTTACTGATTGTATATCTTTGGCTGTAGTGCAAAGATGAATTGTTAATGAATATCTTTGGTAGGATTGCGAAGATGAATTTAATATTTTTAACGATAAAGGTATTCAAGGTATCCTCACCTCTTTATCATATCAGAATCGTAATTCTAATTTCGAGGGCTTAAATTTCATAAGAAGGGAGGTTGTAAGACCCTCAACTTTTATAAATAAAGATGAATTTTTTTATAAATATTATTTTTGAATATTATGGAATAAATTTGATATAATGTTATAGTTGTGGGTAATATTTATAAATTTTGCAAAAGTAAGTAAGTTGTTATAAAATATTCGTTTGGTCTGGAAATATTCTTTTTGTCGGGGAATATTAAATGACGACGGCTCAATCATTAGTGGACCCCTAATGGAAGTATTGTCGTAGTTAGAAAGCGACAAAATTATTTTTCTATAAAAAATAACGGCGAGAGGTGTTCAAAAACCTGTTGAACTACCCATTAGTAAAAGTACGATGAATACGCGTAGTTGTATAGTAGACACGATATTGATTATTGATGCTTTACGTGAGAAGTCACTCACAGCTATGCTTCAATTATTGCTACTGAAGAATTGCTACATCATATCTCTTATATTATTGATTCAATTATTGTCACAAGTATCATCGTATATAATATGTTATAGTATTAAATTATTAATTGAGGCGACAAGTTATAAATGATTAATAATTGTTGAAAGATTAAATATGTGTTGATTAAAAATAAAATGATTTGTGGTAATATTTATTTAATCCTTGATGTATATAAAGAGTACATTATGAGACGTTTGTGGTAACTTTGATTATTTTATGGGGGGCCCATATGTCATCATCTAAGAGTCCCTTCGTCGATAGTAATTACCTTTGTGAATAGTAATTACCTTTGTGAATAAGTAATTACCTTTCGATAGTATTTACCTAAATCAATAGTAATTACCTTTGTGAATAGTAATTACCTTTGTGAATAGTAATTACCTTTGTGAATAGTAATTACCTTCAAATCAATAGTATTTACCTTCGTCAATAGTATTTACCTTCGTTAATAGTAATTACCCCTTCGCATGAATATTAGTTGTCCCTTCAATATTACCAAGAGTTAAGCGCCTCTTGATTGTTCCAAAGGTTAATTACCCTTCAAGAATAGTAGTTGTCTCTTCAATATTACCAAGAGTCATTTTGACCCTTCGTTAATACTAAGAGCCACCCTCGCTTTTTCTATAAATAGAAAGCTCATTCCTTCATTATTTCTTAATTAATTCATCAAACTAGAGAGAGAAACTATAGAGAGAAAGAAGAAAAGTATTATCGCTACTTCACTTTTCCAATATTCATTCTTTTAAGGTAGGGAATATTATTTGTTATACCCGTAAGGGGTGTTATTCTTTCTTATTCATGAAGAGAATCGTTGTTATTCCATTGCTTATTATTATGTTGGAATAACTTTGATAATCGTGGTTTACCCTATACTTGGTGATTCTTTCTATTATACATTCTTTATTATTACATTGGAACATCACATGCGTGTGTTTTTACCGGACTCGATTAAAATCTTTATTATTACATTGGAACATCTTCATCATGTGTTTTACATCGACTGGTTAAAATCTTTATCATTACGTTGGAATATCCTATCATGTGTTTTACACCGGATCCGGGTTCTATCTTTATTATTACATTGGAACATCCGCCGGTGTGAATTTCACGACCGTTCCGTTATTATTATTCTATTGGAATAAACCGCCATCATGAAATCACCGCATGCGTGGTGATTTCTTTTGTTAATCCATTCTTTATTATACCCGGTTGGTTAAAACTTTGACTTTTATACTCCATGAAATTAGTAGAATATCCTTGATATTTGCGTTTCATCCAAAGATATCTTTTCATGGAAATATTATTACGATCATTCTTGAATTTTACTCTACAAAGCGATATCATGTTGACAATTTGGACGTTATTAGTTCTGAATAAATTAATTCGTGAACTTGTTTTATTGAATTATTATGTCATTGTCATCATCATCCTCATGTTATATTATGTTATCTTTGGCTTACGTGCATAGATGAACTTAGTATGATTATGACCGAGGATCATTCGGTATAATCATGGCTTGATATAAATGATGTGACAAAAGTCCTCAGTGGCGTAATGCACGTTGATGGATAGTTTTGGTATGATTATGACCGAGGGGTGATTCGGTATAGTTATGACCATTGATAATTTGATGAAAATCCTTGGACCGTGGTACGTGGATGATTAGATATTGTGGTTTATTCATTAAAGCGAGTCTTAGTGATAAAAATTGATGAAAACCTTTTAAAACCTAAAAGATAGTAGACTTTATTTTCTACTTGACTCTTTTAATGGATTAGATATTCCTCTGCAGATTAAAATGGTTGTCTATTGTATTTTATCGGTTTAACATTGTTGAAGACTATTGATAATTTATTACGCATTATCTTAGTTATAATATTTCTTCTTTGGGCTAGTTGAGCTCACCCTTTCTTTCACTTGTTTTCTTCGTGAAATGAGAATATAAATTGGGACGAGTCGGGGAAAAGAGTGATGGTCCCGAAGATAGCATTAGTAGTCCTCACTATTACATTAAATAGTGGGACAATAAATGTAATGAGGACTCTTGAGTATGGATATTGTCTAAATGACAATATTCCTATTAGAACTCTCGGTTTATGTATTGTCGTATGTTACACTGACGGATGTATAATTAAGTTTGTATTTGAATTTATGTACCATGTAAGTGGCGACCCAAGATGGGTGGACGATACCTAATTTTGGGGCGCCACATCGTAGCTATTGCACGAAGTCAATCTGCAAGTTCTCGTGATCCGATGTCCACGTAAGCAGCATTTGGCCTCTACTTTTTATATACCACTTTATCTGTCTGGTGACGCCACCTCTTTTTCTTACATCTTATGCCCACTTGTTATAATCTACCTATTGTAGTGAACTTCTTGCATGTAATTGTCAAATAATGAGTTGTGAAAATTGAAATTAGTATTAGAATGTTGATGTAAATTATTTCTTGTCTACCTTCTGACAACTGTGTCCCATTTGCATTACCAATCCTAAGGATATGACATTTGATTGCGGACATCAGGTAGGTATCAGGATCAATCACATTTATTATTCCTTTTTACAGACTAGAGTAGTAGTATATCTTACTAAATTCAATTTAATTTTTTTTCTTATTTGCAGACATGTTGTGATTGTGGGCAAGACCTTCAGGTCTGTCCCATCTGTAGGAGCACCATCCAGACAAGGATTAAGCTTTATTAAATACATGTTTTGTCCACATGGTTATCAAAACTTTCAAGTGTAAGTTCATTCCAAGTGTTTTTCCTGATTGATGGTGACTTTGGTGTTGAATCAATTCCTTTCCTTGGATCTTATGCTCTCTCTGTCCCTGTACATATATCAACACATACTGAGGCTGAGGCTGAGGCTGAGACTGAGGCTGAGGCTGATCTTCTCATCTTTCCTATTGTAATGTAATCAGCTATGAATAATGCAATTTGGATAATTTCTGGAACTAGACTCCCTTAAATTAAGAATTTATGGGATAACCAACATTTTTTTTTACAAAAAAAGAAATTTACTTATAAATTATGTTCTAAATTACTATAAAATCTTTGAAAATGAAACTGATGCATTTTCAAACTTCAACTTATAGTGATTCATTAAAATTAAAGAAAGACAAAAAATATATGTGTTGGCAAAATCAGATATTATTATCTTTATTGGGGTGTGGGGTGTGGGGTGTGGGGTGCGGGTGGAGTTGTCTTCAACTTCACCAACATATATATAAAATGAAATTCACGTGGTTGGGAGTGTGTTGTTTTACTTTCACTTCAATAAAATAATATTCCTTGCTTGTTGAGAGAAAGCGATGATAAGGTGTGATTTATTTGCCGAGAATTTATTAGTAGTAATCTGTTACTAGTAGTAGTACTAGTTGTTTTTATAATTCCTAGGCCGCACATGGACTATTTAGTAATCTTATGAAATCTCTCCATTTATATGGAGTATTTTACTTACAATTTAGTGGAGTATTTGTGTTAGCCTAAGCTGCTCCAGCTGCCCGTGTAACTGAGTACTACTCTCTCTGTTCTTAAAAAATTATTTTTTAAGGTTAATGCACATAAATTAAAAAATATAATTAATACCTAACGAAAATATTATACTACCCTTATTAATTGTCTCAACCAATTATTCCTCTCCCAATATTTCTTATTCAATTCAACCAATTAACTTCTTATTCAACCAATTACTACTTGGATTATAGCATTAAATTGAATAAGAATTATTGGGAAGGGAAGAAAATTTTAAATAGAAGAAAGCTTTAAATAAGGGTAAAATAGGAAAAAAATAGCTAATGTGTATTGATAAACTCAAAACGACAATCTTTTTAGAACAAAAATTACTTCTTAAAACGACAATCTTTTAAGAACGGAGAGAGTATATAGTATTTCAAAGTCCAAAAATACTACTCTACTGTACTCCATATTTTTACATGGAGTTTAGTTTGCTATCATCTCAATTTAAATACTGTACTCCATATTTTTACGTACTCATATTATGGAGTATAATAAAAATATTTCTCTAAAATAAAATTAATTGTTAGGTTTGATTTTTAAAAGTCAAATTGACCATTTTAAAACTAATCTTTTACTATTTTTCTAAAATATAAGTGAAGAAATTATAACCAAAAGAAAATATATACAATTTATTACTAACCCCAATTTTTATAATTTAGAAATATATTTATATATGCTTAATTATTAATTCTAAAAATAGTCAATTTGATTTAAAAAAATCAAAACTGAACAATTAATTTGAGACGAAGAGAGTATTACTACTACTGTAGTACTATTTAATGTTATAAAATTATTTTCTTAATTTTTAAACAACTTCATAGGGATATTATGGGATTGAGGGAGTACTCCACTGAAATTAAGCAGGACGGCGCAGCGAGGAGACACGTGACCATAAAACAAGTAAAGACCGGGAACCGACACGTCAGGTCTCCTTTTAACTAAACGAGAATCATTTATGTCCATACAAACAGTGTCACTCTTCTCAACAACAGAAGGAATGTCGATCCAAGTTTGCGTTTTTTAGAGAGAAAGTACGTGGGTAAGTGGGTGAGTGGGTGGGTGGGTGGGTGATTGATTTTTTAGAGAGAGAGAGAGAGAAAGTGGGGGATTGAGTTGAGCTGAAGAAGATCAGATAGATGGGTGGGGTGACTTCGTCTATGGCAGCCAAGTTTGCGTTTTTCCCACCGAATCCACCCTCCTACAAACTTATTAAAGATGAGGTTACTGGTCTCTTGCTTTTGAACCCCTTTCCCCACCGTGAAAACGTCGACGTTTTGAAGCTCCCCACTCGTCGTGGCAATGCTATCGTCGCTTTGTATGTTCGCTACCCCATGGCAACTTCTACTCTGCTTTATTCCCACGGAAATGCAGCAGATATAGGCCAGATGTATGAGCTTTTCATTGAATTGAGCATTCACTTGCGCCTTAATCTCATGGGGTACTTTCCCTCTTTCTCTCTCTGTCTCTATATACTATATAAATTATTGTGAATTAGCTAAAACCCCCTTTTTTAGTTAGTTAGAACTTTTATAAAAAGGTTGTTTATTGTATTGAACAATTAATTGCGCGTTGAGCTATATGCTTACCCTTTTTGTAGTATCTGAGAAAAATTCAGGGGTAATGATATTGTGGGTTTCTAATCTTAGCTTGAAATTATATGATTTCCTTTAAGAGTGTAGTTGATATCAGTACCTCTGAAATTTGATGTGCGGGTTCCCACTATTCCGGGGTAGTCCAGGGTTCAGTTTTACTAATTTATTGGCCTCATGGGTTGGTTTGAGCCCATGCTATAGCAGTTAGGGTTTTATAGTTACTATAAAATATTGCTTCGTGTGTGGATCATTAGTCAAATTGGTTAACACGCGTTTTCTTATTTTTTTTGTTCTTCATATATATAATATCTGTGCGAGTGTGCTACTATTTGTTCTTAAATTCTAACAGTCTCCAACTAAGCTTGTAGCAGATTTTAAAGTCCTAAGAGCCTGATCTTTTCTACACTTCTTTAAATTTGGAAAAGGTTGTATTTTATGAGTTGTACATCTGTTTCCTGTAGATATGTATCATGTGACATTTTGGGTTTGGGAGCTGAAATTTTTTCCGATTTTGGTTTGCGTTTGAAGACTCAACAGAAATTGCAATTTCAATTGAAGAGAGATGTATATTGGCAGATCAGCCCCTCAAATCTGGGCAAATCCTAAAGCCTAACCTACAAGCAAGTGCAAGTAGGGGTTATAGAATTTGACCTAAATTTCACCTTGAGAAGTTTTTGGAGTTGAAAATATTGAGATAATTGATACACTGACCAAACTGCATACCCACTTAACACTCCAAAAGATGCCTAGTCTCTTTAATGGTATTAAGTTTGGTTATTTCATCAGGGTCTGAAGGCTGTTTTGTTGCTTGTATATATTACAACTTGCAAAATAGGCAAAAATAAATGATAATTGATGGACAAATAATCTATTCAAAGAGCAACACTATCTTTAAATTTGGATACTGGAATTGGTTCTTAGGCTTCAGGATGTTCTTACTTATGTGATATGAAGTAGCTGGTGGATTTAATAATAGAATATCATCATGTTTGGGAAATGACAGAGATGTTCTTTGGAAGTTAGACATAGAAGATCTGTCTCTGTCTCTGTCTCTGTCTCGTGTTTCTGAATAAGTTAAAAGGATCTTTATTGAGGTTCCAAGAAAAGGCATGATGACTTATGTATGATTAACTTATTCGCAAAACCAGTTTCGTTCCTTCAAATAATATGTATGCATAATTTAAAAGTAAAAAGTCAAGGTCAGACCTAAAAACTTAATGCAACCGAAGTTTAGGTTTGTTGTTTTCTGTAGAAAAGAATATAGTGTGTGGCGGGGCTGATTTAGTTGCTTTTTCTTTTGGGTGGTTTCCATGCGTGTCTAACACAGCAGTTCATCTGGAAGAGGGATAAGCATTTGGTTAACCGATGCTATATGTGTAAGAGGGATTGTGAATCCACGAACCATTTGTTTTTATATTGTGACTGTGTTAGAGAGATATGGGAGCTATCTTGGATAGTTTTGGGTGTTGCTTGGGTGATGCATTTGTTAAATTTCAAGACTAGTTGGAAGCTTGGAAGGGAGAAATGGTTTTTAAAAGCAGTAGAAAGCATTGGGATGTCAATCAATCCTATTTCATTGTTCCCATTAAATCTTTTACTTTGAGCCTCTCTTTTTATTTATTTATTTATTTTTGGCAGAATCAATCATATTCCCGCTTGATTTAGTCTTTTGTCGATCTGGTGATAGAGTTTATGTTGGGAATATTCGGCCCATATATGCTCATTTGAAACCACGCCTTGACCCAAAAGTAAACCTATTAGGTCTATGGTCCATTAGAGCATACATGTCTTCAATCTTTCTTCTTGTATTTCGATGTGGGACTTTACTATCACGCGGTACCTCAACAATTTTCCCCTTAATATGTGATCTCTCCTTCCACATCGACACAAAGCTCCCTCTTAAACTTTAACCATGCTCTTTTGAGCATTAGCCCATACGAGCCACCACCAAGCTCCCCCTTGAACTTTAACCATACTCTTTTGAGCATTAGCCCATGCGTTCAATATCTTTTGTTTGATCCACCAAGAGCCTCTGACAAGCATATCAAGTCTTCATGTTTGACAAGTTTCTCTCTCAATATCTCTTGTTTGATCCACCAAGAGCCTCGCCAAGAAGAGTCCATCACTTTACTCAAAGAGTACACATAATCCACATGCATCCATAATTCATTGAGCCTAGTCCATCGTTAATATCTCTTGTCAAAAGCCAACCAAGGGCCTCTGCGAGAAGAGTCCACCACTTTGCTCAATGAATTATTTTCATCTATCATGCTCAGTCCATACCATATCCATGACCATGACTCCATACCATATCCATGACCATGACTCTGATACCAGTTGTTGGGAATATCCGGCCCATATATGCTCATCTGAAATCACATTTTGACCCAAAAAGTTAACCTATTAGGTTTATGGTCCATTAGAGCATATATGTCCTCGATCTTTCTCATTGTGTTTCGATGTGGGATTTTACTATCACGCGGTACCTCAACAGTTTTGCCTTAGCTTGCATTTTTTTTCAGTGTCTAGGATGTCCCTTTTATGCCCTTTATATATATGTGATTACTTATAGAAAAAGAAAAAGAAAAAGAAAAAAAAAGAGTGAAGAGAGAGAGAGAGAAATAAAAACTTAATGCAAAAAAAAAAAGAAGTCATTGCTGGGGAAGGGGACTGATGTAGTATAATTTCATTCAACAGGATAGCTCCGCAAAAAAGCTAATAAGAATATGGAGTCTTGTTGCAACTAAATTTCTGAAGTCTACTGCAAAAAAGTTGGAAGGAATGTTGGAGTACAAATGTTCGTCAACTGGTCTTAGGCATGCCTTTTTGCTGAGTTCAAGTCCATGAGTGATGTATTTTCTTTGTTTTGTTTGGAATGTTAATCTATTTACTTAATTCTCTTTATAAGAATCCTTTTCAGATGTATTTCTGTCCTTTTTCAACTATGATGATATCTGGAAAAGGATGGACTTATTTATAGAGATTCATTTTTATGGATTTGGTGCCTGAGTTAGACAGGGTGGAATGGATGATTTATGATCTCAGGAACCTCAATATTTTTTGGACCCTCTCTAATAGCTGAACTTCGTTAAGGTGGATGAAGTGTACTAAACCTTATTTCCCACATTGGAATGCCTACTAGTGTAATCTGAGTGTTGATGTTACATACCAATAGATCTTAATTTTTATATATGAAACTAGTAGCTATAAGAACACTTAGAAAAGCTTGGACATAAACACATAGTCACCTAAATACATTAGGCTCTAAATGCAATACCTTTCTTAAATGGATTTTTCGTGCCTCCATGGTGGAAGTTCAAATGCGTCTTGTTGGGATATTATCCCGTCACAACTGCTCTAATACCATTCAGATAACATCTAGGCATAGAAGAATACTTTCTTCTTCTTTCCACTAGCATTAAGTCTCAGTAAATAATGTGTTCTCTTGCACTCCACTTTTAGAGGTTGCAATCTACTTTATATATTACTTTTTTTTTTTCACTGACTACCCTCTTAGCGTCAGCTATGGAAGAGGTCTTAGATCCATTGTATATTTATGCAGGTACGACTACTCTGGCTATGGACAGTCAACTGGGAAGGTAATAACATTCTTTCTTTATTTACTCTTTTTTTTTTTTTTTCTTTTAAGAATATCTGTTTCAAATAGCTGAAACTATATCTATAAATTCGCGTGAATTAATGTGGCAGCCAAGTGAGCAAAATACTTACGCAGATATTGAAGCTGCTTATAAGTGTCTTAAAGAAAGCTATGGCGCTAAGCAGGAAGAGATAATCCTATACGGCCAATCTGTTGGAAGTGGCCCTACATTGGATCTTGCTGCTCGTTTGCCTCAGCTAAGAGCTGTCGTTCTGCACAGTCCTATACTGTCAGGCTTACGGGTCATGTATCCTGTGAAACGCACATACTGGTTTGACATCTATAAGGTGAAATTCTTTTTTGCCAATCTTTTGAGTTTTGACTCCCTTTATGCATAACATCATTCGTCTTCCATGTCTGAACATGATCTCAAATTTTATGTTGCAGAACATAGATAAAATCTCATTGGTGAAATGTCCTGTTCTGGTCATTCATGTAAGTAGATATTCTTTTATTTTGCTTTACACAATTGCGCAATGATTTTTAACCTGTTTATTATTAGGTTCAATATCATGTTTCTGCTTGCTAGTTTAGAATGTACATGGGATCTTTGTAATTTCATTCTAGTGTTTCCATTATCATATCTTTGTGCAGGGCACTTCAGATGAAGTTGTTGACTGTTCTCATGGTAAACAGCTTTGGGCACTATGCCAAGAGAAATATGAACCATTATGGCTCAAAGGAGGGAATCATTGCGACTTGGAATTATATCCCGAGTATCTTAAGCATCTGAAGAAGTTCATATCTAATGTTGCAAAATCCCCATCCCAGAGGAACAGTTCAAGAAAAAGTATAGACCAACTGCCTGAACAATCCAGGAGTGTTGAGGGTCCAAGGAAGAGCACCGAGAAACGGAGACAGAGCACCAGTAAGAATGAAAAAGTAAGATTTTACGAATACAAGTTTGATAATGAGGACAAGTTGAGAAAACCTTTAGACCAAATGGAAAAATCTCGTCGGAGTGTGGAATACCATGAGAAATCACGAAGAAGCATTGACAAACAGTTTGAAAGAGCACGTAGGAGTGTGGATTGGGTGGATAGAGTAGAAGCTGGGTAGTTTTTCCCAAGGCATCATATACTTTGTGAACCGACTGAGATTGTATTAGTTGAGGGAGGTGGGAAAGATAGATGATGGATTAACTTATAGGCGTGAGTGAGTTGTGTATTTTACTCTTCCAAAGCTCTCTAGTTAAGTTACTACTACTGTAAAATGTGATGTAAAGTTTGAAGTGATTATCCTTGGCTCACAGACACACGACAACAACCTTACTTTTGTCTTTGTGTGTTCATTAACTGAACTAGAACCCCCACACTGGTTCAATTAATTTTACTTGGATTTGGTTGGTTGGTTGGTTGGTTGCATCAAAATATAAAATGCGGAATAAACATCTATCTATCTATATACCAATGCCAAATAGCCAGTTACTTTGGATTGGTTTTCAATTCAGCAGTCCAAATTTGATAATAAAAAAATTTAGATCAAAGGTGCAAAAATATCCCTGAATGTTGAATGTGCAAAAATTTGCTGACAAGACATGAAAACGTCATCTACTTTTGTTGATGCGTAACAAAAATAATAAGTATTTAATTAAAAAATTATATTTCTTCTCTCTCTTTTCTCTCTCTAATCTCCTCCCTCTATTCTCTCTCTAATCTCCTCCGTCTTCATCAAATTGGGGAGATCATCATCAGCAAGAACAGATGTTCACAAAATTAAACTCCAAACCCTACCTTCCTACCCATATCTCACTCATCCTCCTCCTCCTCCGACTTCAAATACAATCCCAGTTCCTTGTGCTGATACAGCCAGTCCACATACCTCTGCCACAAAGCTTTCAGATCCTCCTCCAAACCCGCCAGAGGCCTGAGACATGGGTACTCCAGCGTCAACTTTCAATACACTGGCCGGAATTTCATGTGCCACTGATTGAGCGGAAAAATGTTGGTTTATATCTTTTGTGATTTTAATAATGACAATATATTTGTGAATCTATTTTGATGAGATTTCAATTCAAATTCGAATCTGTTTATATTTAAAAAGGAGTCTTATAAGGAATTGTTTTGAAATGCTCAAACTCTAACAGGTTTAGTTTTCTTTCCTTTATTCTAGCTATTTTGGTTTGACTAGGATACTATATATTTGTTATCTAAATATTATATCTGTTGAGTTATTCTCTTGGACTTTTTCTGATAGTTGATTTGGTTTATATATATCCGTTGGTCTAGTCAAAATTTGTTGCTAAAATAATGTGATATATTAATTGTGGTCTAAGGCTTTCCTGCTAACAAATTCCTTATAAGTTTGTTTGCCTTTAAACGTTACCATTCAGTAAAAAGGTAACTAGTCTAATTTTAATAGGAGACTAGTAAGGTGGTTTGAAAAAGGACTCTAAATATTTTATCTTCTTTGACTCCTTTTCTAATTTGACTTGATCTTTGTCTTTGGAAAATATCTATCAAGTATATCAGGTCCTTGAAGTTTCAAAATCAATATGAGGATTTCATGCTAACAATATTCAACTAGCCGTTGCTTGCTTCTACATAAATATTCATTCAGCTGGGCTAAAGAACTACACCTCACATGAAAGTCAAAATCATCATTGAGTACATCCATAGAACTTTATAAATCGATTCCGCTTATTGTATTTCTCATATATATTCTTTTGAGCTAGAAGAAAAAAGCGTAATATTTCATAATCTTTGTAATCCAAGTGGAAGCCTATTTTGGCTTGGGTGTCATTGTAATATGATTCATTCAAAGGTAGTCTCAAGGTCTCGTGAGAGGTGAGAAAAGTTGCAGAGGTGCAAAAAGTTGCGAGAGAGGTGCAAAGGGGCGATGGTGTCCATCGATTGTGTGAAGCTACTTTGAACAGGAGTTCTTTTATTTGTACTTAATCGAGTATTAAAGTTTAATAAAAGGGTCTCCAATCTTAGTTGGGATTGGAGGTGGATTAGGCCACCATCAGAGGATGTGGGTCGAACCACGAAAAATCTCGGTGTGATTTTCTACCCTTTTGCTTCATTTTTAGCTTCAATATTCATGTAGTTTTTGTTTGTGTCGTAAAAGTTTTACACTAATCCCGATGTATTATTGGTATCGCTTTTAACCAATTAAGAATATAACTAATACGAGATTGTGGTTAGACCGAGTCCGATTATAATCTGCTATAGTAAACTTTAAAAATTGGTCATCAGAGATCACGTCTAAGTATTTTCACCTATTCACCCCCTCTGTGTGTGCTTAATTACGTAATTACATTTGGTATCGAGAAGCAAGGCTCTACTAATATTGATTTTTGCGGTCGTAGGAAAGATCCTACGACACACCTCGCTTTTCAAAAGGTCAATCCACAAGCCGACCACCTTTGTTGATCGAAAAGTGAAAACTTCAACTTTTGGAAGTTTAGAATGATGATTTATCTCAAACGAGACCCATGGGAATGGTGGGTTGTTGAGAATGGCCTTGTCATTCCAAGACATGATGATGGAAAATCGAAGACTCTCATGGAAATGGATTCAAATGAATCATATATGTTTTCCTACAACTCAAGAGCCATGAACACGCTGCTAAGTGGAATGATTCAAGCTGAAATTGACAAAGTTTCTGCATGCACCACTGCTAAAGAAATATGGGATACAATCTATGAGACCCCAGATTTTATGAATAAAGATTTAAATTTTTCGAAATATTTTTTTGAATATTATGGTGTGGATTTGATATAATGTTATAGTTGTGGGTAATATTTATAAATTTTGCAAAGTATGCAAGTTGTTATATAATATTCGATTGGTCGGAAAATATTCGTTTTAGCAGAGAATATTCAATAACCACAATAATAATTGGTGGACCCCACAACGGAATTATTATTTGAATGAGAAAATGATAAAATATATTTATGAAAATAACTATGGAAGTTTTACCGTTAATGTTGTTGAACTACTCGGTAGTAAAAGTACAAGAATGTCTGGGGTCGTTAAGAAGACACGGTATTGATTATTGATGTTTATGTGAGAAGTCACTCGCTTTTGTTCAATTATTGCTACAATAGTTCTTTGCGATAAGATCTCACATTATTTGATTAAATTATTGTTGATTTATAAGTTTTATTTTATTAGTATTATTAACGTAATAAAAGTAAACATCTTTTTTATATAAAATGAATACTTTTTATAAAGTTATTCATTTTATTAGATAATAATTAGATTATGTAAGACCCCAACTTATTATTAATGAAATTTAATTTTCTATTTATTATTTTGAAATAGTAAGGGTTGATGTGATTAATGTGGATAGTTAGGGGTAAAATACGCAAATATTTTAAAATAAGCAAGTGGTTATAAAATATTCATTGTTGTTGGGAATATTCGTTTGGTCGTGGAATATTCAGATCGCTGTCAGGAATATTCGTACGACAGTAGCAAAATACCATGTATGGGCCCCATAACGAAAAGCGATTGGATGAAGAAAACGAAAAATATAAGTTGGTTAAAAAATAACTAGTAGTAGTTATACAAGTAATATTGTTAAAATACTAAATTGGTTAAAACACAAGGTAGCACCGGTATTGCACCAATTATTGATTCTTACGTAAGAAGGCACTACTCAATAATGGTTACGTGAATTATCGCTCAATATTTTATCGAGTTAATAATTGCTGCGTTGATATTTTATATTATTGTTGTTTCAATAATTGTCATTACAATATTTTTTCATTATCGAAGCAATAATTCATATTATCCGAATAATATTATTAGATAACATTATTGGCAATGTCTAGAAAGTTACATCTAAGGAGAGGTTTGGTCACCTAATTGCGCGCTAAGAAAGGAGAAATTCTTATCGAAAGCCCTCTCTTCACAGGAACCGCCCTGGTTGTCAATATTGTGATTCGTAATATTATTTGTGAATAATTAATTATTGATTCATATGATGAGGAAAATATTAATTTTATGTGGATATAGATGGAGAAAATTTTAATGTGACAATTGTTGAAAATTGAAATTTTATCTTTTTCTCGATAAAATAATTCATTTAAATATATTATTATATTTTAATAATATAATAATGGTGATATTTTTACAACGAATGTGGGATATATGAGTATCTGAGGAGGAAGAGTATTTTTGTTGCAATAAATGTTTAAAACATGTTAAACATGTCGGTGGACCCCATTTATCGATTGAAATTTGATTATAATTTGTAAAATTGCCCGTTTGTGGATTTCGGTCAATTTACACTTTGGAATCGGAAAAACTTTCTTCGCAAAGTTGTAGAGAATTGAATTTCCTATAAAAACACGCGAGATTCGAATTTTCTGATAAAAGAGTTATTTATTGTGAATTATTGAAGTTCAAGTTCAAATAATTGATTTTGGAAGTTTTAATTATTATTTTAAAGAAAAACGTTTTTTTGCATTTAAGTGGGCTAACATGTGATATTAATTGCTGAAATCAGATCTTCAAAGATGGGCTAAGGAAATTTATAATATATATTAATATTTTATTAAATTTTCGCTTTGGTGTTCTAAAGATTTTCCCATAAATAGGTGCTTAGGTTAGAATTAAAAATCACACCGTAAACTCAAGTTTTCTCTCTATATTATCGAGTTTATTCTTGTGAGTATTTTGAGTATACTTTGAGTATTGTTAGACGGTGCAAGTTCCCTTCAAAGACTATATCCCAGATTCCAAACAAGTATTAATCTTTCGAGGTAGTGGATATTATTATTTTCGGAATGATATTATTTCTTCAATATCATTATCTTTGAAATATTGATCTCAAGTTTTATCAAATTTGGAACTTTTGGTGTCTGAGTTCTTATTCACGATACTCTGACCTTTATTCACGATACTCTATCTTATTCACTTAATACTAAGACTATTCATCGAAAAATGAAAATTTTTCTTTTCGTCTAAAATATCTATCCCGGATACTAGCTTTGATTGTATCCATGTTTTGATCATTCTTGAATTTTACACCACTATGATTATTTTTGAGGTATTTTTGAACATGGATAAAACAAAGTACTTAATCCTTAATCCTTAATCCTTGTCATTTTGTTTCAATCGGATTCGCTTTTTTAAAAATATTTTCATCATCCTCGCCTTAAATGATGATATTATTGAATATCTTTGGCCCAGTAGTGCAAAGATGGATGATTTCTGAAGAATATCTTTGGTCAGTAGTGCAAAGATGAAAGTGTTTAGATGAACATGATTAATCGATGAATATCTTTGGCCCTGTAGTGCAAAAGATGAATATTTGATTCCAGATGTATATTGATTGATGTTACAGGATAAAAGATAGACGATGAACTTTTAAATTCATACAGAAGATAGTAGTTTGCATTCTCTACTTAACTCTTCTAATGAATTATTATTTCACTGTAATATTGATTTAAAATTTGTTGTCTATTGTATTCTATTAGATTTTTCCCCTGTTGAAGACTAACGGTAATTTGTTGTATATTATCTTAGTCATAATATTCTTTATTGGGCTAGTTGAGCTCACCCTTTTCCTTTTTTGTTCCATTTTTCTTCTCGTGGAGGCGAGAATATAAGCGAGAAGTACAGCCTGGGGTATGGAATGAAGGTTTTAGAAAGGATTGTTTAGTAGTCCTCACCATTTTGTAAAATAATGTATCAATAAATGTGATGAGGATTTATTTGAGTATAGATATTGTCTAGAAGATAATATTTGTATTCAAACTCACGCTTTTCTTGTTGTAATAATAAAGTTGTAGTTGTTTACATGCCATGTATTGACAACTCGAGAATAGGTGATGTATACCTATTTTGGGGGCGCCACGATTGGTATCGAGGGGCTTAGGATATGATCTACGGCGGAGATCGGGAAATAGAACTAGGAGGGAGAGCGAGTAAATCCTTCGCTAAAGTGTGTCCTACCTAAGCTTATTTTTTTAGTTGAGTGGTCAAGATATAGGATATTATGTGATATATTGATTTTTTAATTAACCCTTGTTTTACGATGATATTGAGAATGTCAATCGAGAATATTAACAATGGAAATGAGACCGTGGAGACGCTCAGACTCACCAACGAGGAGAACGTACAACAGTGGCAATGTTCCTCCCGTGAACAACACCAACCGAAAGATGATGAACGAGGATGTTTAGAAGCTTTTGCGGTTCATGCAAAATCGCACGAGGAGACTCGTGTTCAAAATAGAGGAGGAAATGATAAGAATTCACGGGTTGTCACAAACAAGCGATTCAAAGAGTTGGGACCACCAGAATTTAAGGAAAACCAGATCCGATCATGGCGGAAACATGGGTCAAACAAATTACCAAGATATTCGATGTCTTGGGATGCACGGAGGAACAGAAGGTTCCATTCGCCACCTTTATGTTCCGCATGGGCGAAAGGCGACTCATCGGTGGGAGTCCGTGAAGCGTACTCCATCCAATTAAGACTCAAAGATGTCTTGGGAGACATTTCAGAATTATTTAATGACAAATACTTTCCCGAAAGTGTTCAGGCTATATGAAGGAAGTGGAGTTCATCGATTAGAACAAAACAACATGACGGTGTCTCAAAGACGAGGTAAAGTTTGCAGAGTTATCTGTGTTTCAGACCTCATTTGGTAGAGAATGAGGAACGTATGACGCGGATGTTTCTTAGAGGTTTGAAACCCAAGATACGTCAAGATCTCATTTCTCATAAACTTTTCTCTATTCGATGTTGTAAAAGTGGCTCAATTATTAGGCGCGAGATAACGAGTACGGTCAATTGAGGGACCACAACCGAGGATCGTACTCGAGAGATAGCGATCAGCAGAATAATGATAACCGGCGGAGAAAGAAATGACGGACAAAAATGGTAACCACTCGGTGGTAATCATGGCCATGAAAATGTAAGAAGCGAAGTCGGGAGGAGATTTTAAAAGAGGAGATTTAACAACGATTATATGAAGACGAAAGGTTTGGCAAGAATCGGTTCTAAGGGAGGAGAACGACCACCTATCATATGCTATAAATGCGGAAAGAGGGACATATCATTCAAACCATCCACAACAGATTCAAGGTATGCTATAATTGTGGAAAGGAAGGACATATCGTCGAGATCAGATTATGCAGTAGCGAAACCTAGTTCGTGGGGACGGTGACTCAAAAGATCCGTCCCGAAAAAAGTCAAAGTCAACGATTCTGGAAGAAGCGTTTGTTGTGGATGGTCAAAATGCGAGAACCCAAACGAGGTGATCACGGGTAAGTTTATTTATAAATTCTCTACGAAGTTTATACCTTACTTGATACCGGTGCTACCCATTCATTTATCTCTCCCGCTTGTGCTCAACGTTTAAACTTGACTCGAGGAGAAATTAGACTTTGACCTATCTCGTGGAAACTCCGCTAGGAGAAACTTTCATCACATCCACATCGCTTATAAATCTTGTTTGATTCAAGTTGGCACCATTACTTACCGTTGACCTTATCTCTTTAAAGATACTTGCTTTTGATGTGATTTTAGGGATTGATTGGTTAACTACTCATCATGCCAAAATTGATTGTTTTCGTAAGGTTGTTAGTTTTCATATTCCTAACCAACCCGTTGTATTTAATTAAAGCAACTAAACCATTAAAATCAATCATTGTCATATCTAATCATAAAGCTATTCGCTTATTGAAAAAACGGATGTCAAGCTTTCTTAGCCCATGTTATGGATTTGAATAAAGACACGCCAAATTTGAATAATATTCTGTTGTTATTGACTTTCCGACGATTTTTCAAGAACTTCCTGGTCTACCCCGTAACGTGAAGTTGAATTCTTTATTGATCTTGAACCCCGTACAAAGCCCATTTATAAAACCCCATATCGAATGGCTCCTATTGAACTTGAGGAGTTAAAGGTCCAACTACGAGGAATTGTTGGACATCGGTTTCATTTGTCCTAAGACATCTCCTCGGGGTGCTCTGTTTTATTTGTAAAGAAGAAAGACGGAGTATGCGACTTTTGTATTGACTATCGGGAATTGAACCATGTCACCATCAAGAATAGGTATCTTCACCTCGTATTGATGACTTGTTTGACCAAATTGCAGTGGGCACAATTCTTTTTTCAAAATCGATCTTCGATTCGGATATCATCGGTTCAAGATTAGAATCGAGGATATTCCAAAGACCGCCTTGTAACTCGGTATGGGCATTATGAATTTTTAGTCATGTCTTTCGGATTGACTAATGCTCCCGCGGCTTTCATGGATATGATGAACCGAGTATTCAAGGAATATTTGGATCAGATTCATTTGTTGTCTTTATTGATGACATCCTTATATATTCCAAAAGTCGTGAAGATCATGAGCACCACTAGAAGTACTGTCTTTCGAGGTAAGGGATGTTATTTTCTTCTCAAATGATATTATTTCTTCAATATCATTATGCTAAAATATTAGTTGGAACTTTTTATCAAATTTAGAACTTTTTCATGTTTGGGGTTACTATTCATGAGTTACTATTCACGAAAGTTACTATTCATGAAAGTTACTATTCACGAAGTTATACTATTCACGAGTACTATTCATGAAGTGTGAAGATGTTTTTTGTGAAATTTCTATCTTTTGGTGTCTGAGTTACTATTCACGATACGACACTATTCACGATATCGACACTATTCACTTATCACTAAGACTATTCAATAGAAAAATGAAATTTCTTCTTTTTCGTCTAAAATATCTATTCGGATACTAGCTTTGATTGTATCCATGTTTTGATCATTCTTGAATTTTACTCCACTCGATTACTTATGAAGTATTTTTGAACTTGGATTGTTTAAAATAATGAATCCTTAATATTTGTTCTTTTTGTTTCAATGGATTCGATTTTTTTTTTGAAATATTTTTCATCATCCTCATTCCGAATGATGATATTCTTGAATATCTTTGGCCCGTAGTGCAAAAGATGAATGATTTCTTGATGAATATCTTTTGCCCGTAGTGCAAAAGATGAACAGTGTTGAGATGAACATTTACCGATCGATTAATATCTTTGGCCCGTAGTAAAAAGATGAACAGTGTTTAGATGAAACACGACTAATTGGTGAATATCTTTGGCCTGTAGTGCAAAAAGATGAATATTTAATTTGAGATGAATATTGATTGATGTTACAGGATAAAATATTGATGATGGATCGTTAAATTCACTGATTATTATAGTAGATTTCATTCTCTACGTAACTCTTCTATGAATTATTATTTTCACTGCTAATATTGATCCGAAACTTGTTGCCTATCATTGTATTCTATCGATTTTTCCTCGTCGAAGACTAACGATAATTTGTTGTACATTATCTTAGTCATAACATTCTTTACTGGGCTAGTTGAGCTCACCCTTTTCCTTGTTGTTCCATTTTTCTTCTCAGGAAGCGAGATTATAGCAGGAACTAGTCGGGGTGTGGAGTGATGGTTCTAGATAGTTGTTTTAGTAGTCTTCACTATTCTGTAAAATAGTGTATCAATAATGAGGATTTATTTGGGTATGTATATTGCCAGAGAAGACAATAATTGTATTTAAACTCACAATATATATGTTGTCATTTTTTTGCGACAAATGTATTAATAAAGTTTTAGTTATTTCGTACCATGTATTTGGCGACTCGAGAATGGGTTGGATGGAATGGACCTATTTTGGGGGCGTCACGGTTGGTATCGAGCTTAGGATATGATCTCGGCGGAGATCGGGAATAGAACTAGGAGGAGAGAGACGAGTAAATCCTTCGCTAAGTGTGTCCTACCTAAGCTTATTTGTTAGTTGGTCAAGATATAGGAATATTATGCGATATATTGATTTCCTTAATTAACCCTTGTTTTATGATGAAGATTTGAGAATGTCGATCGAGAATATTAACAATGGATTAAATGAGACCGTGGAGACGCATGTACTTACCAACGAGGAGAGAACGCAATAGGGTGGCAATGTACCTCCCGTGAATAACACCACCGAGCGAATGATGATGAACGAGGGATGTTTAGAAGCTTTTTGCGTTCATGCAAAATCGCACGAGGAGACTCGTGTTCAAAAATACAGGAGGAAATGATAGCAATTCACGGGTGGTCACAAACAAGCGATTCAAAGAGTTGGGACCACGAATTGGGAAAGCCGGATCCGATTAAAGGCGGAGACGTGGGTCAAACAAATTACCAAGATATTCGATGTCTTGGGATGCACGGAGGAATGAAAGTTCCATTCGCTACTTTTATGTTCCGTGGTGGCGAGGCAGACATCGGTGGGAATCAGTGAAGCGTATCCATCCAACAGACTCAAAGATGTCATGGGAGACGTTTCAGAAGCAGTTCAATGACAAATACTTCCCGAAAGTATTCAATCTATATGAAGGAAGTGGAGTTTATTAGGATCTGGAGCGAGAATAACACGACGGTGTCCCAAAGACGAGGCAAAGTTCGCGGAGTTATCTAGGTTTGCACCTCATTTGGTGGAGAATGAGGAACGATGACGCGGATGTTTCGAGAGGTTTGAAACCCGGCAGATACGCCAAGATCTCATTTCTCATAAACTTTTCTCTATTTAGGATGTGTAGAAATGTGGCTCAATTATTAGAAGCGAGATAACGAGTACTACCAAGTGAGGACCATAACCAGGATCGTGCGTAGATAGCAGTCAATGTAATAATGATAACCAAATGGAGAAAGAAAGCAGACGGACAAAAATAGTAACCACTCTGGTGGTAATCATGGCCATGAAAATAGAAGAAGCGTGTTAGGAGGAGATTTTAAAGAGAAGATTTAACAACGACATGTGAAGACGACGGTCTTGCGTAAAAGAATCGGTTCTAATGGAGGAGAACGACCACCGGTCATATGCTATAAATGCGGAAAGAGGGACATATCACCAAACCGTCCACAACAGTCAAGGTATGCTATAATTGTGGAAAGGAAGGACATATCACTCGAGATCAGACGGTAGCAAAACCTAGTTCAATGGGGACGGTGACTCAAAAGATTGTCCCGTAAAAGTCAAAGTCAACGATTCCGGAAGAAAGCGTTTGTTGTGATCGGGTCAAAATGCGAGGAACCCAAACGAGGTGATCACGGGTAAGCTATTTATAAATTCTTGCATAAGTTTATACCTTACTTGATACCGGGTATACCCATTCATTTTATCTCCTACTTGTGCTCAACATTTAAACTCGACCGGAGAAATTAGACTTTGACCTATCTGTGGAAACTCCGTTAGAGAAACTTTCATCACATCCAATCGCTTATAAATCTTGTTTGATTCAAGTTGGCACCATTACCTTACCTATTGACCTTATCTCTTTAAAGATACTTGTTTTTGATGTGATTTTAAGGGATTGATTGGTTAACTACTCATCATGCCAAAATTGATTATTTTCGTAAGGTGTTAGTTTTCATATTCCTAACCAACTGTTGTATTTAATTCAAGCAACTAAACCATTAAAATCAATCAACATCATATCTAATCATAAAGCTATTCGTTTATTGAAAAAACGGATTTCAAGCTTTCTTAGCCCATGTTATGGATTTGAATAAAGACACGTCAAATTTGAATAATATTCCTGTTGTTATTGACTTTCCCGACGATTTCCAGAAGAACTTCCTTGGCCTACCCCGTAACGCGTGAAGTGAATTCTTTATTGATCTTGAACCCGGCACAAAGCCCATTTCTAAAACCCCATATCGAATGGCTCCTATTGAACTTCAGAGTTAAAGGTCCAATTACGTGAATTATTGGACATCGGTTTCATCTGGCCCCAAGACATCTCCTTGGGGTGCTCCCTGTTTTATTTGTAAAGAAGAAAGACGGAGTATGCGACTTTTGTATCGACTATCGGGAATTGAACCATGTCACCATCAAGAATAGGTATCCTCTACCTCGTATTGATGACTTGTTTGACCAGTTGTAAGGGGCACAATTCTTTTCAAAAATCGATCTTCGCTCGGATATCATCGGTGAAGATTAACCGAGGATATTCCAAAGACCGCCTTCGTAACTCGGTATGGGCATTGTGAATTTTAGTCATGTCTTTCGGATCGACTAATGCTCCTGCGGCTTTCATGGATATGATGAACCGAGTATTCAAGGAATATTTGGATCGGGATTCGTTGTTGTCTTTATTGATGACATCCTTATATATTCCAAAAGTCGTGAAGATCATGAGCACCATTTGAAGTCGGTACTCCAAAGGCTTCGTGAAAACAAACTATATGCCAAATTGAAGAAATGCGAAGTTCGCTTGAGGAAGTAGCATTCCTTGGGCACGTAGTGTCGAAACATGGAGTATCCGTTGATCCCGTGAAGATCAAGCAATACAAAGTTGGGAGCAACCAAGTCGGTGGATCAAGCACGTAGTTTTTGGGCTTATTTGGTTATTATCGGAGATTCGTGGAAGGGTTTTCTAATCGCTACTCCATTAACTCAAACTAACTCGGAAGGATACAAAATTCGCTTGGAGCGAAGAATGCGAGAAAAGTTTCCAAGAGCTTAAGAGGAGACTTATTTTAAGCACTGTCTAACAATACCATCCGGTTCGGATGGATTTGTTATCTACAACGATGCTTCGAGCAAAGGGTTAGGATGTGTTCTCATGCAACGTGGGAAAGTCATAGCCTATGCCTCGCGACAACTTAAAGAGTATGAGAGGAATTATCCTACTCATGATCTAGAGTCAGCAAAAAATAAGCGTTCAGCTGCTTAAAGATATGGAGGCACTATCTATATGGGGAGAAAGTGGAGATATTTTCGCACCATAAAAGCCTTAAATATTTCTTCACTCAAAAAGAACTCAACACGCGGCAATGACGTTGGCTCGAGCTATTGAAAGACTCACGATTACACTATTCAATACCATCTCGAAAAGCGAATGTGGTAAAATGACGCGTTGAGTAGAAGATCATATGCGAGGAACGAGTGCGATGATGTCAAGTATATACGACAGAGCCAACTTTAATAGAAAAAGTTAAGGTTTCTCAAGCCACCCAGGCCGGAAATGATGCGTATGAAGAAGAAAGTACAAGAAGGAGCTATTCCTAAGCGAGAATTGATGAAGAAGGAATACTTGAGTCCACTCTAGACTTTCAGGTTCCTAACGACTCTAATTTGAAGTACAAGATTATGATGGAGGCACACAATACACCATTTGCAATCCATCTCGGAAGTACTAAAATGTATCGTGATATTCGGCATACATTTTGGTGGAACAATATGAAAGAGAGATTGCAAAGTTTATCTCAATGTGTTTAACTTGTCAACGCAGTAAAGTGAGCATCCGGTACCTAAGGGTCCGTTGCAACCACTTGAGATTAGAAATGGAAGTGGGAACACATTACCCATGGATTTCGTTATGGTCTTCTTCCTACGGTTTCTCGTGGCATCAATGCTATTTGGGTTATTGTTGATAGATTAACCAAGTCCGCTCATTTCTTGCCGACACGGAGACTTATTCACTTGACGCGTCTTCTTGGTAATGTACGTGAATGAGATTATTCACTTGCATATTTTGCAAAATTTATAAATACTACCCACAACTATAATATTATCTTAAATTCACACCATAATATTAAAAATTATTTCGACAAAATTTAAATCATTATTGATAAAAACTGGGTCTCCACAATTGGGCTCGGGAAATATTGGTTTAGCAGGAATATTCGTACAACTACTCAATCATTGGTGGACCTACAATGTAATTATTATCCGGATCGAGAAAACGACAAAAAAATATTTTATTGAAATAACTACGGAAGTTTTCCGTTGATATCGTTGAACTACTTTCAGTAGTAAAAGTACGAGAATACGTGTGGTTGCATAAGAAAGACACCAGTATTGATTATCGATGCTATGTGAGAAGTCACTCGGTTTGATTCCATTATCACGATTAATAATATGAATTATTATAGCGATAACGACGTTTTGTTTTATTCAGATTATTAACGTAATAAAATGAAACATCTTTATATAAAATGAATACTTTATTAAAGTTATTCTATAAATAGAATATATTATATTTTATTATGCATAGTGTTGCATAGTGTTTTTGCATAGTATTTTGCATAGTGTTTTGCATAGTAAAATGTTTTTATATAAATAGAATATATTATATTTTATTTAAAATATTTTGTTTTAAATATGGACCGTCGATTAAAGTAAATCAATCTGGACCGTTCATGGATTAATTACTATGCATTCTATTTTCCTATAAATGAAGCTCATTCCTTCATTAATTTCTTACTTAATTCAATTGAAACTCTGTAGAGAGAAATTATGAGAGAAGCTATAGAGAGAAAATCTATAGAGAGAAAAGAAGAAGAGTATTCTCGTACTTCACTTCTTTGATATCCAGTGTCTTTTACGGTAAAAGGGGTATTATTTGTTGTATTCGTAAGGGTTGTTATTCTTTCTTATTCATGAAGAGAACTTACATTATTCCATTCATTATTATTCATTGAATAACTTTGTAAAAGTGGTATACCCTATACATAACCTCGTATCATGCCAGACGTACCCTATACTTGGTGAAACTTATATTATTCCATTCTTATTTATTACATTTGAATAACTTTGATACGCTTGGAATCCCCTATACTTGGTGATCTTCTTCATTATTCCATTCTTTATTATTCTTTGGAATATCACATGCGTGTGTTTTACAGGACACGGTTCCATTGTTTATTATTCCGCATTTATTATTCATTTGGAATATCACATGCATGTGTTTTACAAGGACTGGTTCCATTGTTTATTATTCAAACATTTATTATTCTGTTGGATCATCCCGCTTGATTGTGAATTTCACCGACCGGTTCCGTTATTATTATTCTATTGGAATAACCTGTCTATGCGAAGTACCGCATGAATGGTGATTTCTTTTGTTATTCCATTCTTTATTATACCCAGTTGGTTAAAACTTTGACTTCTATACTCTATGAAATTAGTAGAATATCTTTGATATTTGCGTTTCATCCAGTATCTTTTCATGGAAATATTCTTCTGATTATTCTTGAATTTTACTCTACAAAACAGTATCATGTTAACAATTTGGACGTTAATAATTCCTGGATTAAATAATTCTTGAACTTGTTTTATTGAATTATTATGTCATTGTCATCATCCTCATGATATATTATGTTATCTTTGGCTTACGTGCATAGATGAACTTAGTATGATTATGACCAGGATCATTCGGTATAATCATGGCTTGTTATAAATGATGTGATAAAAGTCCTCGATGGCTGTAATGCTGTTGATGGATAGTTTTTTGGTATGATTATGACCGGGGTGATTCGGTATAGTCATGACCATTGATAATTTGATAAAATCCTTGACCGTGGTATTACGAGGATGATTAGATATTGTGGTTTATTCATTAAACCGAGTCTTAGTGATGAAAAATTGATGAAAACCTTTTAAAACCTAAAAGGCAGTGAGATTTTATTTTTTACTTGACTCTTTTAATGGATCAGATATTCACCGCAGATTAAACTGGTTGTTCTATTGTATTTTATCGGTTTAAACATTGTTGAAGCTAATGATAATTTATTCGCATTATCTTAGTCATAATATTTCTTATCGGGCTAGTTGAGCTCACCTTTTCTTTCACCGTTCTCTTGTGAAATGAGAACATAGCTGGGACGAAGTCGGGAAACGGAGTAATGGTCGAGAGGATAGCATTAGTAGTCCTCACTATTCGTGAAATAGTGTGATAATAGTTGTAATGAGGACTCCTTTTTGAGTTTGTATAATATCTAGTAGACAATATTTGTATTCAAACTCACGATTTTATGTCAGATTGCACACGGCAGCTTATAGTAGTAAGTTGTATTTGAATTTATGTACCATGTAAGTGGCGACCCAAGATGGGTGACGATACCTAATTTTTGGGGCGTCACGGTTGGTATCGAGCTTAGGATATGATCCACTGGCTAAGATGCGAGATAAGAACTAGGAGGGAGAGGCGGGGAATTCCTTCGCTAGTATGACCTACCTAAGTTTATTTGGTATTTGATTGGCCTTCATCGAGTATAGTGATAATATGTTGCATGTCAATTAACCCTTATTTCGCATGGCGGTGTTTGAAAATGGCATCCGAGAATGTTGAGAATAAGAATGGAGCACATGGAGACCTGTTGATTCTCCGCAGATCAATAATCGAGGACAATGTGCAACAGGATGGCGATAATCCTCCTATAAACAACAACACCGATCAATTGATGAATGATGAGTACGTTTAAAAGGTTTTAGAATTCATGCAACATCAAAGAAAAGCGACTCTCGCCCAAAACGTAGGTGGAAACACGGAAAACTCTGGGGTCACCGCTAAAAATTCAAGGAGCTGGGACCACCGGAGTTTAAGGGAGAGCCAAAACCACTTCGCGGAAGCATGGATAAAGCAGATTACCAAGATATTTGATGTCTTGGGATGCTCCAAGGAGCAAAAGGTTCCTTTTCACGCCTTTATGTGTGCTTGCGGAGAGGCGATTCTTTGGTGGGAATCGGAAACGACTCAACTTCTTTGTCAGATCAAGATATCTTAGAGAAGTTCCAGAGTTGTTTCAATGACAAATACTTTCCGAAAGTATTCGCCACATGAAGGAGGTGGAGTTTATCAAGTTGGAACAAAACAATATGACCGTGGTCGCAATACGAGGCAAAATTTGCGGAGTTATCACGATTCGTCCCCACTTGATGGATAATGAAAGAGAATGACGCGAATGTTTTTAAGGGTTTGAAGCCGGAGATACGTCAACATCTTATTTCTCATAAACCGTGTTTTTATTCAGATGTTGTAAATAGGGCTCGATTAGTGGAGCTCGATAACCAGTCAACGCAACTAAAAGAGAGAGTAAGCAAAATTATAATACAATGAGAGTAGTCATCAAGCGGTGACAACAAGCGTGGAGGAAATCAATGGGCGAGATATGGTAACCACTTCGGTGGTAATAAGGGCCAAAATAATAAGAATGGACATTTCAAGAAAAGGAGATTCAACAATGATGGAAAGACGTCAAAGACCAAAGACTTTGTTGTTAAGGAAGGAGAAGGACCACCTATTATATGCTTCAAATGCGGAGGAGAGGACACATCGATCCGAATCGCGCCACGTCATTCAAAGCATGTTATAATTATGGAAGAGAAGGTCACTTAGCTCGATTTTGTCGTTTCATCAAGACAAATTCAACTAGGATGGAGGCACCAAAAACGTCCCGGACATAAACCAAAGCCGTAGTTTAAGAGAGCGTTTTTTTTTCTCGTGACGAGGAACCCGAATAAAATTATCACGGGTAAGTTAATCATAAGCACTTGCGAAGTCTATACCGTGTTAGATACCGATTCTACCCACTCTTTTATTTCACCTAGTTGTGTTCAACGCTTGAATTTGACTCAAGAAGTTAAACTTTGACTTATTGGTTGAAACCGTTAGTAGGAGCCTTCGTTACTCGCTTACTATTTTTAAATCTTGTTTAATTCAAATAAACATTTTCACGTTACTCGTCGATCTTATCTTTTTGAAAATATTTGCCTTTGATGTGATTTTGGAATCAATTGGTTAGCTACTCATCATTCTTTTCGTAAGGTTATTAGCTTTTATATTCATAACCAACTTGTTGTGCTTAATTCAAGTAACCAAACTACTAAAGTCAATTATTGTCATATCAAGCCATAAGTAAAGAGCCCCGAACCTTTCGTTGTTGACTTCCTTGTGTGGAATGCATCAAACCGGACTTTTGTGGCGTACATCGTGAATGAAGATGGCAAGTTTATAGGTATCATTGTGAGGTGCTATCTAGGTTAAGGGATAGAAGTCACGGTTGGTATCAATATGACGACTATCCAAGTCTTGGATGAGAGTCATAGTTTTGAATGATATTTCTATTATTAATAAATTTCTGGCGATTCATGAAGACTTCTTAGCCTACTTAGAGCGTGAAATCGAATTTTGTATTGACCCCAGTACAAAACCCATTTCTTAAACCCTCAAATATTTCTTCAACTAAAAGGATCTGTTTACGTGGATTATGATGAAAGTCATAATCAAAGCATTGGACTAATGAAAATCATGGGTATACGTGGTATTAGTAAGTGTTATAATGAGTTATGTTGGTTAGTATGTGAAAACATGAAAGTTTCTTAGAAATCACAAAGAGTTGAAAATCAGATTTTGGTGAAAAACGTAACATGAAATTCAATTGACCATATCTCCTATTATATTTTGAATTTTTGAATTTGGTCAAGTCCTAGAGTTAGATCTATGAGTTACCTAACTAATCCAAGTGGAATTACTGGAAAAGGTGTTGTAGATTTTTGTGTGGGCTGATTTTAGCGAAGGAGTGCAAAGCTGCAAAAACCGAAAAAGCTGCTGCCATGATTTTAGAGGGGCTGTTTCGGCCACTTAAATTATGAGAAAAATTATGGCCTTTTGGGACATGAAAGTATATGGTATAAAGTACCTCCTGTCCAAAAATGAGCTCATTCTGACTTAAAATGAGCAAGTTATGACTATTTAAATATTTAGGTTTTTAAAGCGAAAATGCTATAACCGGAGTTCTATAACTCCGATGACCATGAAATTTAAACTAGAAGCTCACGTTAACATGTGTAAGGTCCTGCCAAGATTTGAGAATTTTTGGAGTTAAACTTGAGGTAGCTAATTTCTTAAGAAATTAATTAGAAATTGATTTTGAAAAATAGTAAATGTATTTTAAAATTCGAGAAAATATATTTTCATCATGGGACTATATTATGCTAAATCCCAGAAAATAAATATTTTTGGGACTGATTTGGTATTTTCATGAAAATAGTTTTGTTACTAACATATGAGTTAAATATGTTATGTGAAGTAACAAAGTTGAAAATAGGATTTTATGGCTGAGAATCCTATATAGAGTATATGCATATTTTTTGAGAGATTTGATAATTGGTGATGATATCTTATGAGTATGACATTTTGAATGATTAAATGCATTATATGGTAAAGCGTAAACAATTAAGATAAATTATTTATAAATTTAAGAAGTGATTAAAATATTGTTATAATATTAATGATATTCGATTATGGGATTATTAAGTGATTGATAACATGGGGATATTCTTGAATCTCGGATAAATTATATTATAAATGTTTAATATTTATCCTTTATCTCATTTGATTGATTCTTTATATCATTATCCTCATGTTTATATTATGTTGAAAGTCATGCGTGGTTTTGTAGTGCATAGATGGACTTGGTATGATTATGACCATGGATTGTTAAGTATAATCATAACAGTAATTGAAAACACAATTATCTTTGGCCGTAGTGCATGGATAATTTGTGGTCGTGATACTAATGAATACACAATTATCTTTGGTAGTAGTGCATGGATAATTTGTGGTCGTGATCTTAATGAATACACAATTATCTCTTTGGTAGTAGTGCATGGATAATTTGTGGTCGTGATACTAATGAATATACAATTATCTTTTTGGTCAGTAGTGCATGGATAATTTGTGGTCGTGATACTAATGAATACACGATTATCTTTGGTAGTAGTGCATGGATAATTTGTGGTCGTGATCTTAATGAATACATAATTATCTTTCGTAGTAGTGCATGGATAATTTGTGGTCGTGATACTAATGAATACACGATTATCTTTGGTAGTAGTGCATGGATAATTTGTGGTCGTGATACTAATGAATACACGATTATCTTTGGTAGTAGTGCATGGATAATTCGTGGTCGTGATCTTAATGAATATCCTTGGCCCGTAGTGCGAGGGGATGATTCGATGATATGAATTAATTATTGGTGAGTCTCAAAGAATGAAATATTAATTCATGGATGTGGTAAAAGTCATCTTTGGTAGTAGTGAATTGATAGACTTGGTATGATTATGACCAAGGATTATTCGGTATAATCATGATCAGTAATTGAAAACACGAATATCCTGGCCAAATTGGTACATGGATAATTCGTGGTCGTGATACTATTGTGGCGCCCCCAAAATTAGGTATCGTCACCCATCTTGGGTCGCCACTTACATGGTACATAAATTCAAATACAACTTACTAACCTAAGCGTCAGGTATACAATACGATAGCGTAAGCGTGAGTTTGAATACAAATATTGTCTACTAGATATTATACAAACTCAAAAGGAGTCCTCATTACAACTATTATCACACTATTTCACGCGAATAGTGAGGACTACTACTAATGCTATCCTCTCGACCATTACTCCGGTTCCGAGCTTGTCCCAAATTATGTTCTCATTTCAGAGAAAACGGTGAAAGAAAGGGTGAGCTCAACTAGCCCAAGAAGAAATATTATGACTAAGATAATGCGAATAAATTATCATTAGCCTCAACAATGTTAAAGCGATAAAATACAATAGATAACCGGTTTAAGCTGCAATGAATAAGCAATCCATTAAAAAGAGTCAAGTAGAGAATAAAGTCTACTATCTTTAGGTTTAAAAGTTTTCATCATTTTTATCATTTGAGACTCGACAATAAATAAACCACCACATCTAATCATCCACATACCACGATCGAGGATTTTCATCAAATTATCAATGGTCACGACTATATAGAATCACCCACGGTCATAATCATACCAAAAAACTATCCATCAATCATGCATGAATGCCACAGGGACTTTTGTCACATCATTTATATCAAGTCATGATTATCCGAAATGATCCACGGTCATAATCATACTAAGTTCATCTATGCACGTAGCCAAAGATAACATAATATAACATGAGGATGATGACAATGACATAGTAATTCAATAAAACAAGTTCAAGAATTATTTAATCCATGAATTATTAACGCCCAAATTGTCAACACGACAATCTTTTTGTAGTAGAGTAAAATTCAATAATGATCGTGAAGAATATTTCCATGAAAAGATCTTTGGATGAAACGCAAATATCAAGGATATTCTACTAATTTCATGGAGTATAGAAGTCAAAGTTTTAACCAATTTGGATATAATAAAGAATGGAATAACAAAAGAAATCACCACGCATGCGGACTTACAGAGGCGGAGTTATTCAAGCAGAATAATAATAACGGAACCGAGTCGGGTGAAATTCACACAAGCAGGGATGTTCCAATGAGAATAATAAAGATGGAACACGAGATAGGATATTCATCGAGAATGATAAAACGGAACCGGTCGAGTGTAATAGGATATTCCAGGATGTTCAATGAATAATAATAAAAGGCGGAACCAGTCCGGTGTAAAACACACGAGCAGGATGTTCCAAGCGGAGAATAATAAAAAGGAGAACGGTCCAGGTGTAAAACACATGCATGCAGGATGTTCCAATGAGAATAATAATAAAAAGCGGAACGGGAGTCAATTGTAAACACATGCACGAGGATGTTCCAATGAATAATAATAAAAGCGGAACCAGTCTGTAAAAACATAGAACCGGATGTTAAAGAATAAGTGTATGTCACCAAGTATATTAAAACGAATAATATTCCAATGGAATAACATAAGGATTTCACCAAGTATAGGGTATCTGGCGTATCTGAGTTATGTAGAGGTATGCCACTTTTACGAGTTATTCCAACAGAATAATAGTGAATGGAATAATGAAGTTCTCTTCAAGAAGAAAGAATAACACCACTTACAGTAAAAGAACCTGAATATAGAAGTAGTGAAGTAGCAGAATACTCTTCTTCTTTCTATAATTTTCTCTCTATAGCTTCTCTCTATAATTTCTCTCTACAGAGTTTGATGAATTAAGTAAGAAAATAATGAAGGAATGAGCTTATTTATAGGAAAATGGAATGCATAGTAACTAATCCATGAGCGGTCAGATTGATTTACTTTAATCGTGGTCCATATTTAAAGAAAAATCTTTTAAATAAAATATAATATATTCTATTTATATAAAAATATTTTACTATCTGCAAACACTACGCAATCTTATCAAAACACTTATGCAAAACACTATACAACACTATGCGTAATAAAATATAATATATTACATTTATAGAATAACTTTAATAAAGTATTCTATTTTATATAAAAGATGTTTACATTTTATTACGTTAATAATACGAATAAAACAAAAGCGTCATTATCATTATAATAATTCATATTATTAATCGTGATAATGGAATCAAGTGGTGACTTCTCACATAAGCATCGATAATCAATACTGGTGTGCTACTCTTATGCAACCACACGTATTCTTTGTACTTTTACTACCTAGAAGTAGTTCAGCGGTAATCACGGTAAAACTTCCGTAGATTATTTCGATAAAATATTTTTTGTCGTTTTCTCGATCCAACAATGAATTACATTGTGGGGTCCACTGATGTTTGGAGTTATTATGCGAATATTCCTGCTAAACCGAATATTCCCCGACCAATCGAATATAATATAACCACTTGCATACTTTTGCAAAATTTATAAATACTACCCACAACTATAATATTATCTTAAATTCACACCATAATATAAAAAATTATTTAAACAAAATTTAAATCTTTATTGATAAAATCTGGGTCTCACAACTATTAAGTCGCTGCCTCTCGGCATTATTGGTTTATAGGTTGTATATCTTTGGCACTGTGAGTGCAAAAGATGAATTGATATCTTTAAATTGGGATTGCGAAGATGAATTTAATATTTTTTTACGATAAAGGTATTCAAGGTATCCTCACCTCTTATCATACAGTATACGTATTCTAATTTCGAGGGCGAAATTCCATAAGGAGGGAGATTGTGAGACCCCAGATTTTATCAATAAAGATTTAAATTTTGTCAAAATAATTTTTAATATTATGGTGTGAATTTGAGATAATATTATAACAAGGTAATATTTATAAATTTTGCAAAGTATGCAAGTGGTTATATTATATTCGATTGGTCTGGGGAATATTCTGTTTAGCGAGGAATATTCGTACAACTACTCAATCATTGGTGGACCCCACAATGTAATTCATCATTTGATCGAGAAAACGACAAAAATATTTTATTGAAATAACGGCGGAAGTTTTACTGATTGATAATCGTTGAACTACTCTAGTAGTAAAAGTAACAAAGAATACGTGTGGTTGCATAGTAGTAGACACCAGTATTGATTATCGATGCTTATGTGAGAAGTCACTCATTTGATTCCATTATTATTCGATTAATAATATGAATTATTATAATGATAATGACGTTTTGTTTTATTCGTATTATTAACGTAATAAAATGTAAACATCTTTTATATAAAATGTAATACTTTATTAAAGTTATTCTATAAATGTAATATATTATATTTTATTATGCATAGTGTTGCATAGTGTTTTGTGATAAAGTGTTTTGCATAGTGTTGCATATAAAGGTTTGCATAGTAAAATGTTTTTATATAAATAGAATATATTATATTTTATTTAATATATTTTGTTTTAAATATGGACCGTCGATTAAAGTAAATCAATCTGCATTGTTCATGGATTAATTACTATGCATTCTATTTTCCTATAAATAGAAGCTCATTCCTTCATTATTTTCTTTTAATTCAATTTAAACTCTCTAGAGAGAAATTATAGTAGAGAAGTTTATAGAGAGAAAATCTATAGAGAGAAAGAAGAAGAGTATTCGTACTTCACTACTTTGATATCTAGTGTCTTTTACTTTAGTAGTGGGTATTATTTGTTGTATTCGTAAGGTTGTTATTCTTTCTTATTCATGAAGAGAACTTCGTTATTCCATTCATTATTATTCATTGGAATAATCTGTAAAAAGTGGTATACCCTATACATAACTCGTGACACGCCAGATACCTATACTTGGTGAAATCCTTATATTATTCCATTCTTATTTATTCTCGTTGGAATAACTCATATACGCTGGAATCCCCTATACTTGGTGATCTTCTTCATTATTCCATTCTTTATTATTCATTGGAATATCACGTCTGCGTGTTTTACACAGGACCGGTTCCATTGTTTATTATTCCGCATTTATTATTCTGGAATATCCATGCGTGTGTTTTACGGGATTCGGTTCCATTGTTTATTATTCAAAGATTTATTATTCATTGGTTGATCATCCCGTTCGCTTGTGAATTTCACCGACTGGTTCCGTTATTATTATTCTATGGAATAACCTGCCTATGCTAAATACCGCATGAATGGTGATTTCTTTTGTTATTCCATTCTTTATTATACCCAAATTAGTTAAAACTTTGACTTCTATACTCTATGAAATTAGTAGAATATCTTTGATATTTTCGTTTCATCCAAAGATCTTTTCATGGAAATATTCTTCGATTATTCTTGAATTTTACTCTACAAAACAAAGATCATGTTAACAATTTGGACGTTAATAATTCTGGATTAAATAATTCTTGAACTTGTTTTATTGAATTATTATGTCATTGTCATCATCCTCATGATATATTATGTTATCTTTCGCTTACGTGCATAGATGAACTTAGTATGATTATGACCGAGGATCATTCGCAGTATAATCATGGCTTGTTATAAATGATGTGATAAAAGTCCTCGGTGGCTTGTAATGCGATGATGGATAGTTTTTGGTATGATTATGACCGGGGGTGATTAAGATAGTCATGACCATTGATAATTTGAAAAATCCTGACCGTGGTATGTGGATGATTAGATATTGTGGTTTATTCATTAAACCGAGTCTTAATGATAAAAAATTGATGAAAACCTTTTAAAACCTAAAAGATAGTAGACTTTATTTTCTACTTGACTCTTTTAATGGATTGCATATTCCGCTGCAGTTAAACTGGTTGTCTATTGTATTTTATTAGTAGTCCTCACTATTCTGTGAAATAGTGTGATAATAGTTGTAATGAGGACTTCTTTTGAGTTTGTATAATATCTAGTAGACAATATTTGTATTCAAACTCGATGTTTATGTCGTATTGTACAATACAGTTATATTAGTAAGTTGTATTTGAATTTATGTACCATGTAAGTGGCGACCCAAGATGGGTGGCGATATACCTAATTTTGGGGGCGTCCACGATTGCTATAATCATGGAAAGGAAGGACATATCGCTCGAGTTATGCGCAGAAGCGAAACCTAGTTAATGGGGACGGTGGCTCAAAAGATCGTCCCGAAAAAGTCAAAGTCAACGATTCCCGGAAGAGCGTTTGTTGTATTTGGTCAAAATGCGAGGAACCCAAACGAGGTGATCACGGGTAAGCTATTTATAAATTCTTTCAAGTTTATACCTTACTTGATCGGTGCTACCCATTCATTTATCTCTCTCCGCTTGTGCTCAACGTTTAAACTTGACTCAGGAGAAATTAGACTTTGACCTATTTGTGGAAACTCCGTTAGGAGAAACTTTCATCACATCCATCGCTTATAAATCTTGTTTGATTCAAGTTGGCACCATTACTTACTTATTGACCTTATCTCTTTAAAGATACTTGTTTTTGATGTGATTTTAGGGATTGATTGTTTAACTACTCATCATGCCAAAATTGTGAGACCCCTTGATTTTATCAATAAAGATTTAAATTTTTTGAAATAATTTTTAATATTATGGTGTGAATTTGAGATAATATTATAGTTGTGGGTAGTATTTATAAATTTTGCAAAGTATGCAAGTGGTTATATTATATTCGATTGGTCGGGAATATTCGGTTTAGCAGGAATATTCGTGACAACTACTCAATCATTGGTGGACCCCATTAAATGTAATTATTGTCGGATCGAGAAAACGACAAAAATATTTTATTTAAATAACAATGGAAGTTTTACTGGTTGATCTTGTTGAACTACTCGGTAGTAAAAGTACGAAGAATACGTGTGGTTGCATAGTAGCATTACCGGTATTGATTATTGATGCTTATGTGAGAAGTCACTCGGTTTTGATTCCATTATCACGATTAATAATATGAATTATTATAAGCGATAATGGACGTTTTGTTTTATTCAGTATTATTAACGTAATAAAATGAAACATCTTTTATATAAAAAAAATACTTTATTAAAGTTATTCTATAAATAGAATATATTATATTTTATTATGCGTAGTGTTGCATAGTGTTTTTGCGTAGTGTTTTGCATAGTGTTGCATAGTGTTTGCATAGTAAAATGATTTTATATAAATAGAATATATGATATTTTATTTAAAAGATTTTGCTTTAAATATGGACCGTCGATTAAAGTAAATCAATACGGACCGCTCATGGATTAATTACTATGCATTCTATTTTCCTATAAATAGAAGCTCATTCCTTCATTATTTTCTTTTTAATTCACTTTGAAACTCTAGATAGAGAAATTATAGAGAGAAGTTTATAGAGAGAAAATCTATAGAGAGAAAGAAGAAAAGTATTCTCGCTACTTCACTTTTCCAATATTAGGTTCTTCTAAGGTAAGGGATATTATTTGTTGTATTCGTAAGTGGTTGTTATTCTTTCTTATTCATGAAGAGAACTTACATTATTCCATTCATTATTATTCATTGGAATAACTTTGTAAAAAGTGGCATACCCTATACATAACCTCAGATCACGCGGAATCCCCTATACTTGGTGATCTTCTTATGTTATTCCATTCTTTATTATTACATTGGAATATCCTCGTCTCGTGTGTTTTACAAGGAATTGGTTCCATTGTTTATTATTCGCATTTATTATTCTCGCTGGAATATCTCGTCTCGTGTGTTTTTACAGGACTGGTTCCATTGTTTATTATTATTCAAAGACTTATTATTCATTTGGAACATCCGCTTCGGTGTGAATTTCACCGACTGGTTCCGTTATTATTATTCTGTTGAATAACTTTGCCATGTAAGCAATCGCATGCATGGTGATTTCCTTTGTTATTCCATTCTTTATTATACCCAGGTTGGTTAAAACTTTGACTTCTATACTCCATGAAATTAGTAGAATATCTTTGATATTTGCGTTTCATCCAAAGATCTTTTCATGGAAATATTCTTCCGATCATTCTTGAATTTTACTCTACAAAACAAAGATCTTGTTGACAATTTGGATGTCAATAATTCTGGATAAAATAATTCTTGAACTTGTTTTATTGAATTATTATGTCATTGTCATCATCCTTATGTTATATTATGTTATCTTTCGCTTACGTGCATAGATGAACTTAGTATGATTATGACCGGGGATCATTCAGATAATCATGGCTTGTTATAAATGATGTGACAAAAGTCCTCGATTGTATTCGTAATGCACGGTGATGGATAGTTTTTGGTATGATTATGACCGGGGTGATTCGGTATAGTCATGATCATTGATAATTTGATGAAAATCCTTGACCGCGGTACAAGGATGATTAGATATTGTGGTTTATTCATTAAACCGAGTCTTAGTGATAAAAATTTATGAAAACCTTTTAAAACCTAAAAGATAGTAGACTTTATTTTCTACTTGACTCTTTTAATGGATTGTATATTCGGCCGCAGCTTAAAACTGGTTGTCTATTGTATTTTATCGTTTAACATCTGTTGAAGGCTAATGATAATTTATTACGCATTATCTTAGTCATAATATTTCTTACTGGGCTAGTTGAGCTCACCCTTTCTTTAACTGTTCTCTTCAGGAAATGAGAACGTAACCGGGACTAGTCGGGGAACGGAGTGACGGTCCAGATGATAGCATTAGTAGTCCTCACTATTCTATTAAATAGTGTGACAATAAATGTAATGAGGACTCTTTTTGAGTTTGTATAATATCTAGTAGACAATATTTGTATTCAAACTCTCGGTTTTATGTCGATTGCATACCTACGATTATGTTAGTAAGTTGTATTTGAATTTATGTACCATGTAAGTGGCGACCCAAGATGGGTGATGTATACCTAATTTTGGGGCGCCACAAAAATTGATTGTTTTCGTAAGGTTGTTAGTTTTCATATTCCTAACCAACCCCATTGTATGCAATTCAAGTAACTAAACCATTAAAATCAATCATCGCCATATCTAATCATAAAGCTATTCGTTTATTGAAAAGCGGATGTCAAGCTTTCTTAGCCCATGTTATGGATTTGAATAAAGACACATCAAATTTGAATAATATTCTGTTGTTATTGACTTTCACGACGTATTTCTGAAGAACTTCCCGGCCTACCACCCCGTAATGTGAAGTTGAATTCTTTATTGATCTTGAACACCGTACAAAGCCCATTTCTAAAACCCCATATCGAATGGCTCCTATTGAACTTCAGGAGTTAAAGGTCCAACTACAGAATTGTTGGACATCGGTTTCATTCGCCCTAAGTACATCTCCTTGGGGTGCTCTGTTTTATTCAGTAAAGAAGAAAGGCGGGGAGTATGTGACTTTGTATTGACTATCGGGAATTGAACCATGTCACCATCAAGAATAGGTATCTCTACCTCGTATTGATGACTTGTTTGACCAGTTGCAAGGGGCACAATTCTTTTCAAAATCGATCTTCGCTCGGATATCATCAATTTGAAGATTAGAGGCGAGGATATTCCAAAGACCGCCTTTAGAACTCGAGACGGGCATTATGAATTCTTAGTCATGTCTTTCGGATTGACTAATGCTCCCATGGCTTTCATGGATATGATGAACCGAGTATTCAAGGAATATTTGGATCGATTCGTTGTTGTTTTTATTGATGACATCCTCATATATTCCAAAAGTCGTGAAGATCATGAGCACCATTTGAAATTCGGTACTCAAAGGCTTCGTGAAAACAAACTATATGCCAAATTGAAGAAATGCGAGTTCGGCTTGAGGAAGTAGCATTCCTTGGGCACGTGGTATCGAAACATGGAGTATCTGTTGATCCGTGAAGATTCAAGCAATACAAAGTTGGGAGCAACCAAGTCGGTGGTCAAGCACGTAGCTTTCTAGGCTTAGTTGGTTATTATCGGAGATTCGTTGAAGGATATTCTCGAATCGCTATTCCATTAACTTGGTGACTCGTAGAGATACAAAATTCGAATGGAGCAAAGAATGTGGGAAGAGCTTGAAGAACTCAAGAGGAGACTCATTTCAAAGACATGTTCGACCATGCCATCCTTGAAAAGCGAACGTAGTGGTGGCGTGTTGAGTAGAAGATCGATATATCAATACGAGATACGATATTATCAAAGACTCATTTCAGTATAATTTATAAATAATAGAGATGGAGATGAAAACTCTAGTTACCCACGTGATGATATACGAGTATAATCGACTTTAATCGATAAAGTTAAAGCTGTTCAAGCTACACACCGGAGCTGATGAATTTGAAGAAGGAGGTCAAGAAGTTGTTATTTCAAAAGCGAGAGAATCGGTGAGGTGAGGAAAGCTCAAACCTCGATTTATTAATCCATTTGAAATTCTCGATCGAATAGGAACCGTGGCCTATAGACTCGCTTTTACCGCCAAGTACGATGGCGTGTTCATAACGTTTTTTCACGTATCGATGTTACGTAAATATGTGGGACTGACCGAACCACGTCATTGAGTTAGAACCGGACGAGATATAGAAGACTTAACGTATGAAGAGGTACTTGTCAAGATCTTGGATAGGAAAGAACATGTCTACATGTACGAGGTTATACCACAAGTTAAAGTTTTGTGGAGAAACCATGTTATTGAGGAAATGACACGGGAGTTGGAAACGGAAATGAAAGCGAGGTATTCTCATCTTTTGAAACACACAGAGTACGTCACGCCAATTTCGAGACGAAATTTCATAAGGAGGGAGGTTGTAAGACCCCAAATTATTAATAAATGAAATTTATTTTCCTCTATTTATTATTTTTGAAATAGTAAGGGTTGATTTGATTAATGTGGATAGTTATGGGTAAAATACGCAAATATTTGAATAAGCAAGTGGTTATAAAATATTCATTATTATTGCGGGGAATATTCGTTTGGTCGTGGAATATTACGACTTTGTCGGGGAATATTCGCATGCACCAGTGCCAGATCTTTTTGTGGGCCCCATAACTTGAAAGCGATTGGATGAAGAAAACGACAAATATAAGTTGTTTATAAATAACGGTAGTAGTTATTAAGATTATCTTGTTGGAATACCCGGTGGTTAAAACACACTAATACGCGTTGTTGAGCGAAGATATGGCGGCATTGCACCAATTATTGATTCTTACGTAAGAAGGCACTACTCAATAATTGTTCTGAGTAATTACTATTCAATATTTTATTTTATTGATTCAATAATTCTTTGATTGATATTTTATATTCTTGTTGTTTTGATAAATTGTCATTACACAAGTATTTTTCATTATCGAAGCAATAATTCATATTATCCGAATAATATTATTAGATAACATTATTGGCAATGTCTAGAAAGTTACATCTAAGGAGAGGTTTGGTCACCTAATTGCGCCCAAGAAGGAGAAATTCTTATTGGAAAGCCCCTCTTTTACAGGAAGCTGCTGGTTGTTAATATTGTGATTTTGTAATATTATTTGTGAATAATTAATTATTGATTCATATGATAAGGAAAATATTGATTTTATGTGGATATAGATGGAGAAAATTTTTAATGTGACAATTGTTGAAAATTGAAATTTTATCTTTTACGAAAAAATAATTTATTTAAATATATTATTATATTATAATAATATAATAATGGTGATATTTTATAATGAATGTGGGATATATGAGTATATGAGGAGGAAGAGTATTTTTGTGGCATTAAATGTTTAACACATGTTTTGTGTGTTGGTGGACCCATTTCTTGTGAAAATTGATTATAGATCGTAAAATCGACCGTTTGTGGATTTTGGTCAATTTCTGTTTGGAATTTGGAAAAACTTTCTTCTGCAAAGTTGTAGAAAATTGAATTTCCTATAAAAACTCATGAGATTCGAATTTTCTGATAAAAGAGCTATTTATTGTGAATTATTGAAGTTTTAGATATCTCGGGTGTGAATTGATTTTTGGAGTTTAAATTATTTTTGTTAGAAAAACATTTTTGTATTTTTTTGGACATCATTAACATGTGTGGCTGGTGTTTTTTGACCAAAAGGTGGGCTAAGAAAAATTTGTATAATTATATTAATATTATATTCAATTTTCGCTTTGGTGTTCTAAGCAATTTCTATAAATAGGGTCTTAGGTTAGAATTGAAAATCACACGAAGCTGAAGTTTTCTCTCTCTATATTATCGGCGTATTCTTGTGAGTATTTTGAGTATACTTTGAGTATTGCTATCTGATTGCAAGTTCAAGTCATAGCCTATATCCAGATGTTTCAACTAAATCTTGTCTTTTCGAGGTAAGGGATGTTATTTTCTTCTCAAATGATATTATTTCTTCAATATCATTATCTTTGAAATATTGGTTGGAACTTTTATCAAATTTGAAATTTTTTTCATATGGGGTTACTATTCACGAGTTACTATTTATGAGTTCTTATTCACGAGTTATCTTTATTCACGAGTACTTATTCATGAAGTGTGAAGATGTTTTTTTGTGAAATTTTATCTTTTGGTGTCGAGTTACTATTCACGATATCATGACTATTCATAGAAAAATGAAATTTCTTCTTTTCGTCTAAAATATCTATTCGGATACTAGCTTTGATTGTATCCATGTTTTGATCATTCTTGAATTTTACTCCACTCACGATTACTTATGAAGTATTTTTGAACTTGGATTGTTTAAAATACGAATCCTTAATATTTGTTCTTTTTTTGTTTCTTTGGATTCGTTTTTCTTTGAAATATTTTTCATCATCCCCGGTCCTAAATGATGATATTCTTGAATATCTTTTGGCCTATAGTGCAAAGATGAATGATTTCTTGATGAATATCTTTGGCGTAGTAGTGCAAAGATGAGCAGTGTTGAGAGATGAACATGAATCGATCGATTAATATCTTGGGCGTAGTGCAAAGATGAGCAGTGTTTAGATGAACATGATTAAGTGGTGAATATCTTTGGCACGGCTTTGTAGTGCAAAGATGAATATTTAATTTGAGATGAATATTGATTGATGTTACGAGGATAAAATATTGATGATGGGTGTTAAATTCACTGATTATAGTAGATTTCATTCTCTACGTAACTCTTCTATAAATTATTATTTCATTTGCGAATATTGATCTCGAAACTTGTTGTCTATTGTATTCTATCGATTTTTCCTCTGTCGAAGACTAACGATAATTTGTTGTACATTATCTTAGTCATAACATTCTTTCTTTGGGCTAGTTGAGCTCACCCTTTTCCTTGTTGTTCCATTTTTCTTTCTCGAGGCGAGATTATAGCGAGGAACTAGTAGGGTGTGGAGTGATGGTTCTAGATAGTTATTTTAGTAGTCTTCACTATTCTGTAAAATAGTGTATCAATAATGAGGATTTATTTGGGTATGTATATTGTCTAGAAGACAATAATTGTATTTAAACTCACAGTATATATGTTGTCGTATTTTGCACGACAAATGTATTAATAAAGTTTTAGTTATTTCTGTACCATGTATTTGGCGACTCAGAATGGGTTGGATGGAATGGACCTATTTTGGGTGCGTCACAAATACTTTTGTGTTATTAGATGGATTTTGAAAAAAATATATGAATTAGTGTGGTCGAATACATTATGAATATGAGATTAAACCAAAACATTTCATCTGTTTCATACTGAAATTAATGTTTTGGTTTACTCTCATATTCATACTGTATTTCACTACACTCTGATATATAATTATTAAAGTATACCTTAATAAATATAAATCTTGAACTTTTGAAGATTTTTCAAATGATATTCTTTTCGTATATTATTATTAACTTTTTAAAATTAATTTAATATATTTTTAAAGTTAAAAGTAACATGATTTATTTTAATTATAATTGATACAATAATAATTATTATAAACTATTTAAAAAGTATTAATCATTATAATATATACTATTTCATAATTTTTAATATATCATTTTCGTTTTAAGTTTAAATTTTTTAAATTGACTTGTAAAAGTAACAATAAACTTATATTTAAGGATGGATGTGTTAGAATATTTTATTCCTTACGTGGTCTCTACTATTTATGGAATTATTGGGCTTACATATTGTATTAATTTAATCATTTTATTTATGGGTTTGGTAATTATATGACCCATAAATATTATTACTAATATTAATTTGGTATAATGGGCCCTAGGGTTTCATAATTTTGATGGACAATTTTGACACTTAGTTATTCTATAAATAAAACTGTTAGGGTTTGGTCGAATTTTATACATCTTTGTTTCACCTTTGCACCTGTTTGAAAACAGGTTGGTACAGAATGCTGGAGAGTTAGTTGTCACTTTTCCAAGAACTTATCACTCAGGATTTAGTTATGGTAAGACTTCTTTTCACTTGGACTGGTATTAGTTTCATATTAATATGTTTTGACAATGGTTCATGCTACGCAGGATTTAATTAATTGCAACTCCTGAATGGTTGAGGCTTGCAAGAGAGGCTGCAATTCGTCGGGCTTCAATTAATTGCCCTCCCATGGTGTCCCACTTCCAGTTGCTTTATGATCTAGCACTGTCATTATCTTCAAGGTTTGATAATGATAAATGAGTTCATTTGAGTTTATTCCTGTAGGCTTTGTAATTTGTAATGCTTTCCCCAAGTAGTGTGGTTCCAAGTTCAAACCTGGAAGTTAAATAGAATGTCATTAGATATACTATGAAAATCAGTTAATGCTGAATAAGATTTCAACTCCTTGGTAAAGTGCTAGTGTGTTTATTACTGTCATCATGTGTCTATTAATTGATTAAGTTTAATTCTGTTCACGAAGTATGACTTGCGTGGCTATTATCTACATAAAGTAACAATTATATTTAGTGGTAGCTATGTTGTTTTTTCCTCCTATCCATTAGACAGCTGATTAGGGTTTATGATTTACCTATACCAAAGGAACCTCTTTCCTCCTATCCATTAGACAATGGATGATATTTTTTGGGTTTTTTTTTATCTTTCCTACTTACGCTACTTTTTTTTGCAGATTGTATAATTTAAGCAGCGAGTGTAGCAAATATCAGCTTTAATTTTATTATAAAATGGGGGAAATGGGCCAATGTACCATTATAAATCCTGTACTTAAGAAGGTGAGTTTGTTTTCTAATTTACAATACCTCTTCCTATAATTGGGATTGCTCGGCTAACTTGTGTTCCACTTTTTTTTTTTTGTTTTGTAAGTGTAATAAGGAGGGGGGCAATCGTTTGGAGGATTGGATTAATGGATTGCCAGATGACATTCTCATATCCATTCTGTCACGCTTGACAATTAGGGAAGCAGCAAGCACCAGTCTACTTTGTCGTGATGGGAGAATTTATGGAAGTTTTCCACAGGTAGTTTGGTGTTTGATAGTTCAAAGGTGACTCACGAGATCGCTGTAGTAGATCCAAAGTTATATAAAAGTAAACGTTCTGATTACGTAAGTTGGGTGAATCAAGTTTGTGCGTCCCATAAGGGTCCAACAATTGACGAGTTTCGCATTTGTTTTGAGTTGGATAAAACTTATAGACGTCACATTAGTAAATGGCTTAAGTTTGCAGTTGCAAAGAGTACTTGACCTGAATTTAACCTATTTTTGGGGAGACCTCCTTCCAATAAACTCTAATACTTTTCCTCCCAAGTTTTTCTCCGCTTGCAAAGCCCCTTGGGTTTATCAAGGATTAGGTACCTCAAGTCCCTCTGTTTTAGCAATGTAAATGTAAGTGGAGAGCATATTGAATTCTTTCTTTTCAACTGTCCCGTTCTTGAAGAAGTATGTGTAGAACGCAAGCATCATCTTGTAGATTTAAAAGTTGCTGGTTCTTCACTTCGGTTGAAGCACCTTAAGATAGAGCTTTGTCACTCAATAAATCTTGTTGAGATTTCGGCCTCTAATTTGGAGTCATTGATATACCTGAGTCAGAATGTGAGATTGCATATTAAGTATGCTCCAAGGCTGATCAATGTTTGTATATGTGGGGGATACGGATACGCGGCAAGAATCCGTGAACCTATAACTTCAGCTTTGCCCCCAATTTCAAAGCTACTTTTTCAAATTTTAGAGGAGGCATACGAGCATTCTGCGAACAATAGAAGGTAGTATTTAAATTTTTGGTCAAGTTCCTTTATTTACGTCATTAAAATTACCACTCTCTGAGTCTCACCTACCATTTATGTTCTTTTGGTGGTTGGGAAAATTTCCAACCCCCGCGACATATTCACCGTGCTTATATAATCTTAGGAATTTGACTTGGGACATTTGTGCACGAGCTGACTTAAGCCTGCTTGGTCTAACATCTCTCATAGAGTCATGTCCTTTCTTGGAGAAATTCGCTATAGAGGTAATCTATATATAAGACTGCTTTCCTTTCATGTGAAAGATCGAGTTATTATGAATAATGAGGTTTTCTAATAAAATGTAATTGTTTGAGTTGTCATATACGACCTCTTTAACAATCATTTGCAAATTAGTTTCACATATTCAGTGACTGCTACTATTTCAATATTTCATAATTCATCCTATTGAAATAGTATAATGTTGTTTATTTGTTTTTTGTCGGTGATTTTTTTTTTCTGGTTGGATTCAGTATGCATTATATATTCGTTAGTAACAATTATATATTCTCCCTCACACCATCACGATTCCCGACTGCGGCAGCTTGCATGGACATAAAGTCGGTTACACATTTCATAAACTCTTTCAGTAATCGCAGGGATTTTTTCTTACCCATCGAAAATGGATTTTCTCTCTCTCTCTCTCTGATCTAATTTCTCCTTCTCTCTGCTCACAAAATGTGATTCACAAAATGGTTACTATGCTGGTTGGGTTATATCACCAAATTTAGTCATTTTCCCTCTCCGGGTGAGTAGAAGGACATAATAGTCTTTTGATACATCTAATCAGATAATAATAATAATAATAATAATAATAATAATAATAATAATAATAATAATAATAACAACAACAGTGTAATTTGTCATTAATAAATGGGATCCCAAATCTTTTATTTATCATTTTCTAATTTTGCCATTTATCCTATTACACATAATAACTATAAAATAAAAAATAACTTAATTAAATAAATACAATAATAATTATGTAAAATGCAATGTTAAACAATACATAATCTTTAGCTATCAACAATAATAATACTAAATAAACTAGTATTCACCCTACATGACCCATTCATCAATTTAATTATTTAGCTACCAATAATGAGTTTTTATTTTTTTTTTATAAAATAGGAGATTTTTGCGTGTCTAATTTTTTTTGAAGACATTAACATTTTATATTTAATAGGAACAATTAAGAGTTTAAGTTTGTCTTTTATCTTTTGAAAAATATTATGTAATGTTTAATTATTCTACATAATGGTTATACTTGTTTAAGTTGTAGTTTTTTTGTTTTATACTTATTATGTGTAATAGGACAAATGTCAAATTAAATTGGAAGAAAGCCTAACTTATTTGGTAAAGACAAATTAGACCTTTACTTATATTTTTGGGTGTGCAACTACTAATATAAGGTGCACATGTATCACTATCCTTTTTCACTACTTCAACTTGATTTATGCTATTATAAATCTAAGAAGAAATTTGGAGGTGAAGACCAAGAGTATTGTTACACTTATAAAAAAAAGAAAATTGATATTTTTCCATTATTTTTTAATATTTGTATACGTAAGACTCACATATTAATTGACGTGTTGAATTTTTATTAGTTTATATGTGGGTCCTACGTGTGAAAATATCAAAAATTGATGTAAAAATATTAATTCCATAAAAACTCTTAGAAAAATCAATTTTACAAAATGATATTTCAAAATATAATTAGTAGATGATGAACCGTACATGCATGTTGGGGCCTAGTGATAATAACTAATTAAAACCATATATTTTTTTTTTTGTCATCATAGTACGTATTATTAGAAGACCAAAGATGAAATAGAGAAAATTTAGGAAAATCTTGCTTACATCTAGAAAAAATACATACATAATATTAAGTATTTGTCCATTATGTTGGGGAATAGACTTCTCAAATTTGTGATTCATAATATAATTAATATATATTACCACTAGGTTACTTCAAAGCTAATCATGCATTATTAACATGAAAAAGTTTTAGGCCTTACAAATTTTAATGTCAATCAAACACTTGTAATAAATATAAGTCTTCATTTTTCTTTTTCTTTCACTTTATTTTACATCATTTTTCCTTGAGTTCATTTTCTTACACGATATTCTTGACATCTAAACAAAACTTGAAACCTGTAAATAAAAAAAAAATATACCCTACTAGTTTCGTTATATTATTATTATTTAAAAATTGTAATCGGATAGGATAGGAGAGAGCAGATTCTCTGTCCCCAAATTCTCTGTTCCCTTTGTGTCCCCCACTTAAATTTTAACACATGTTTTTTTATTTAATTTTAGAATTAATTAATGTTAAGTAAGAGATTAAAAGTCAAAATTTAAGTGAAGGGATAAAAGAGGAAAGAAAAATTGGGATCTGCTCTCAGGATAGGATGGCTAAAATATGAGCTTACATTTTTCTATTCGAAAATTGGAAATGTGATTGACTTTGAATTTGCTCTCTTTCCTTTTTATTTGGCGGTACATGGTCAAATTTTGGCCCAAAATAGTGTGTGATTTATGATTGGCAGCTTGGGCCTGTAGGCCTTTGTGGTAGTTAACGGTCTGGTAGGACCCAATTGCATGGGTTACCTGGGAAAAGGGAATCTTCTTCTCATGATTGAAAGAGTTCGGTTTAGCGCTGTTTCTATCACTGAAACTTTTTTTTTATATATTAAAAAAAGGGTCCTTTACATAATAAGTATACAACAAATAAAAAGTAATTACAAGAAAAGTGCATCAACTAAATAATTACAAAAAGAGTGTAATTAGGATTCATATTACAAAAAACTAGTACAATTCACATTAATAAAGAAACCTAAAATCAAGGAAAATAACTGCCATAATTTCAAATTCAAATTCAAACATTTGGGATCTAACAACAAAAATAAAATCAAAATAATAACAGTTGACAGTGGACATCCATTATCATTTTCTCTCTCTTCCTCCTCTAGTACCTTCTCTGCTCCGACCTTATTTATCTACTACAACCATGTCCACGTTTATACCAAGGTAACCAATAAAAAATAGACCACTGCATAGGGAAGAGAGAGATAAGAGACTGATGTGAAATATAATATTGATAACCAAACATTTATACCAAGGTAACCAAACCTTTATACCAAGGTAACCAAATCTACCTTCACAAATGCAGTACGAATTTATTTCCTTGGTCTAAAAGTTTGGCAACCAAATAGAACACTGCATAGGAAAGAGAGATAGTAGAGTGATGTGTAATGTAATATTGATAACCAAACCTTCGTACCAAGGTACCCAAACATTTATACCAAGGTAACCAAACCTTTATACTAAGGTAACCTTTTTTTTATGAATATTTGGTTACCCACAAAAACTAAAATGGTTACCTTTGTATCAAGGTTTGGCTACCAACTGCACCACATTCAAAATAATTTTATTTTTTAAAAGCGTGGCAATATCTTTATACTAACACTAACCGGCAACGACTAGCACCGCCTCAACCCCACCCTCATCGCCTTCATCCGCTCGATTCTCTCCCAAGCCAAGTCTCAGTCCACCGGCGGCTCGATTCTAATCACCTTAGCCCAATGCAAGTTTTTCTCCAACGGTTTTGATCTCAAAATGGGCTCAATCCTCCGGCTCCGTCTCAAGCGCCCACGACCGACTTCTTCATATGGTCAATTTATTCAAGCCGGTGGTCGCCGATCTGATTTCTCTCCCCATGCCGACGATCACCGCAGTTACCAACCCTTCATACCAATGTAACCAAACCTTCATAATAAGGTAACCAAACCTTCATAACAAGGAAACCTTCATATTAAGGTTCGGTTACCTTGTTATGAAGGTTTGGTTACCTTGGTATGCCTATTTGGTTACCAACATATTAAGGTTTGATTACCGGTAGAGTTGGAGAACGGATCGGTGGTGGAGGGGCCTCCATCGCAGCCCGATGTGTGGGTCTCCACACCACGACCATCTTGGATCGATCTGGGGAGGAGGAGAAAGAGGCGGGAGGAGGAGGGGAGGGGAGGGAGGGTGGGGTGGGGTGGAGAAAGCAGGGGTGGGAGGGGGGATGGCGGTGGGAGGCGGATGGAGGTGGTGGGGCGTGGGGGGGGAGAAGGAGGCGGAGGAAGGGAAGGAGAGGGTGTGGGCTGGAGCTGGAGGCCGGGGTGGGGGCGGGAGGAGGAGTGGAGGGGGACGAGGGGGGGGCAACACTGGGGTGGAGCGATGGGTGCAGGTGGCGAAGGTAAGGAAGAAGATCATGATCTGGGAGGAGGAGGAAGAAAGCGACACAATCGAATGGAGGTTGATGAGAGAGAGATAAAATTTAAATCCCTACAAACATGGCCATTATCAATAACTCATTAAAAATCACCAACTAAATAAAAGGGATAAGATTGCACTCTTTTTTTGTAATTAAATATTGCATATGCACTCTTTTTTTGTAATTATTTTGTTTGTACACTTTTTATGTAATTATTTTTAAAATGTAATAGAAAATGTAATTGTTCCTTAAAAAAAACCCCATTATTTTTAAAATTTTCTTACAATAATTGTAAATACTTGTAATAATTTTAAAAGACATTATAATAATTTTAAAATTTATTTGTAATAATTTTATACTTATAAATAGATACTCTTATACATGCATATTTTATAATACCGGAGATATTATACATACATATTCTATAATACCGGATGGCGAGATCGGCTCATTGTATGCTATTTTTGTTTTATTTAAATTGAATGTAACGATTTTTTTTTAAAAAAAAATAGAAGAATGAAGAAATATATATTTATTATACAAACATACATTAAAATTTCAATACGAATAAATATGTAAAACCATTAATAAATAATTTTTAATATGTTAATGCTTTAGGAAGGAATTTAGGAAATATGTACTAATTAATTTTATATTAATTTCCTAAATAGTATTAGTATGTAAAATTAATTAATATAGCAGATAGTATAAGTAATATATTTTATCATTTAAAAATTAATTAATAAATAAATCTGACACTCCTGAATCACCCAACTGAATACTTTTGAATCTAGTTTGTATGTACACTAGAAGAATCCTTCCTTCTTAGCTCTGTAAGATTCATGACATAACCTTCTATGGAGGAGATTAATGATAATATTGTTCTGAACTGAAATGTGTAATGTTAGTGCTTGAATTACACTTAAATTTTATTAAATCTACGTGTAATACTTATATTGTTATATAAGAATAAAATACACAAACATCTCAAGTCTCTCTGCCTATTGTTTTGACATCTGATTAATTTCCCACCTTGACCCATATGTTACATGTCTTCACTTTACCCTAAAGTACATGTGTCTGACACTCAAATAAGGTTACAGGTGTTGAACATTTTATTTTAGTGTAAAACTAGATATAAATTCGCGCGTTGCAGCGGGATTATTCATTTTGTTAATAATAAATTTATACGTGCAATTACTAAATTAAAATATAATAAGAAGATGATAAATTGTTGTGCGATGATCAAATTTTGGTAGCATATATTGCATAGAGTTAGATAAAAGTTTTGTGCGCAAATACATATCCAAGTATAGAATCAATCTGATTACTAAACCACGGGACATTGTATAACAGTTGTGTGTGTGTGTGTGTGTATATATATATATATATATTAATTTTTTGATAAAAAAATTTATAATGTAACCAATAGAGTTAAAAATGGGTACCTCTTACATTCTAAAACACTAATAAATATTTAGAAAGTGTAATGCATAATGTCATCGAGTTGTTATATTGATACGATTGTTAGTGACATATCTATTATATATACTACTTTATGCTATTAATTAATTTTTGGATTTATAATCGCTAAATCACTATAAATCTAAAGCGAGTTAATAACATAATGTTATTCTCTTAATTTTTAGATTTATAATCTCTAAATCACTAAAAATCTAAACTGTTTTGATAATATCAACTGTTTTGATATTATCCTTTGTAATTTAATTATTATTTAATAAAATCACTACTTTATCTCAACACTACCCCTTACAATGTATATTCATCTATTTTTCTTGGTAAAATTTGATCATCGCACAATAATCTACCATGTTCTTATTATATTTTAATTTATTAATTGTACGTACACATTTATTATTAAAAAATTGAATAATTCCGCCGCAGCGCGGGGGTTAGTGGCATATTTGAAGTCTATTACACATTATATAAACCTCACCAAGCCTCAAATATCTGACACATGTACTTGATGCATTTTAAAGATTCCATGTCTCATATACACTTACTTGCACTTGAATTCAAACATCTAAACGAAAGGAGAAATAGATAAAGAATGTCTCAGTTTCAGTCCTCAGACCTTAAAAGAAAATTACATGTTAAACAAACATCGTGTCCAAAAACATAGCAGTATAACACTGTGTCATACATAACACAATGTTATAGTTAAAAAACGAATACATTGTCTCATTAGTTTTTTATCCACTTTTGGTAATTGTCACAGTATTACCATAATGCCAAAAAAAACTATTAATGATGATGAAAGTGATTTATCGGATGCTAGTATTTAACAAATAATGCAGAGTTACAATCCAGATAATAGAATACAATAGATGAAGAAGCCATAAATACAAACACCGTGAGATATAGTCCACAAAATGAAGTCATAGCCCATTCCATTGAATGCACTATCACCATAATCTGAAGGTCTCCATATAAGTCATTTGCACTTTAAAAAATATTTAGAATTGTTTGTAGCATGAGTTGTTGCATGATAGTTGTGAGACCCCAAATTTTATGAATAAATATTTAATTTTTTTCGAAATATTTTTTTTAATATTATGGTGTGGATTTGATATATTGTTATAGTTGTGGGTAGTATTTGAAAATTTTGCAAAGTATGCAAGTTGTTATATAATATTCGATTGGTCGGGGAATTTTTTTTTGTCGGAGAATATTCGTACGACGACACAATCATTGGTGGACCCACGACAGAAGAACTGTCGTAGTTAGAAAACGATAAAAATATTTTATTGAAAATAACAACGAAAGTTTCACAGTTATCTTGTTGAACTACTTTCGGTAGTAAAAAAAAGAATGATGTCTGGCGTGGTTGCATAGTAGTACACGGTATTGATTATTAATGCTTACGTGAGAAGTCACTCAGTTTTGTTCAATTATTGCTATAGTAATTGTTACATAGTATCTCACGTTATTTGATTCAATTATTGTCGTTATTTTATATAATATTAAATCAATAATTGAAATGACTGAGTTATTAATATTATAAATTACAATATTAACGATGCCTAGAAGTTACATCGAGGAGAGGTTTGGTCACCTAATCATGGCATGATAGGAGAAATCCTTATTGAAAAGCCCCATCTTTCCTGGGAACGACCTGGTCGATTAATATTGTGAATTATAATAAAGGTGATAAATGTTGTTAAAATTATTAAGGTGTTTTTTTATGAAGTTTTGCTTATTTTATGGATTCCTATTTGCCCATTTTCAAAATAATCGGTAGAAAATTATTTAAAGGTGGGGCCCACATGTGGGGCCCATATGTGTTGGGAAATGATTTTGCAAATGGAAGAGTATACGTATGGAAGTATATGTATGTTTTGAGTATATAGTGAAAGAAAATGAGATGTGAAAGTGATGGGTGTGTGAGTGAAAAATGGTGGAAAAGTGGTAGTGTGATAGTGATATGTAAGTGTAGTGAATTTGATTATTGGGTGGGTGGGGGATTGATGTTGGTTATGGGGGAGAAAAATTAAGCGGTGTATATATAATATTGATATATATAAGTTGAAAACATGTGTTTATATATATGTATTATATTTTAATTTTTGTTATGATTTTATTGGTTAGTTGATTGACTTTATTGTATTTGGTTGAAGAAATAATTCTGCAGAAATAATTCATTCATAAATAGTACACTTCCATTCTCCTATAAATAGAAGCTCATTCCTTCATTATTTCTTACAAATTCACTGAAACTCCAGAGAGAGAAATTATAGAGAAACTATAAAAAAATATTCTGCTATTTCCCTACTCTTATATCCAGTTTCTTTTACGATAAGGGATATTATTCTTTTGTATTCATGAAGAGAATTTCTGTTATTCCATTTCTTATTATTACATTGGAATAACTTTGTATCTGCGGGATACCTATACATGGTGAAATTCTTACATTATTCCATTCTTTATTATTACATTGGAATAACTTTTGTATACGCTCGGAATACCCTATACTTGGTGACATTCTTCTATTATTACGTCGTTATTATTCGGTTGGAATATCCACATGCGTGTGTTTTACACCGGACTGGTTCCATTATTTATTATTAGGTCTTTATTATTCTCAGCCGGAATATCACATGCGTGTGTTTTACAGGACTGGTTCCATTATTTATTATTTTGTCTTTATTATTACGTCAAAATATCACATGCTGTGTTTTTACAGGACCTAGTTCCATTATTTATTATTCCGACTTATTATTACATTGGAACATCTTGTCGATTGTGAATTTCACGACACCGTTCCGTTATTATTATTCGTTGGAATAACTGTCTATTATGCTAAGTACCGCATGCGTGGTGATTTCTTTTGTTATTCCATTCGTTATTATACTCGGTTGGTTAAAATTTTGACTTTATACTCCATGAAATTAATGGAATATCCTTGATATTTGCGCTTCATCCGGTATTTTCATGGAAATATTCTTCTGAGCATTCTTGAATTTTACTCTACAAAGCGAAGATCATGTTGACAATTTGGGACGTTATTAGTTCTGAATAAATTAATTCGTGAACTTGTTTTATTGAATTCTTATATCATTGTCATCATCCTCATGTTTATATTTTTTTTTGAAAGTCATACGTGGGCTGTGGTGCGTAGATGGACTTGGTATGATTATGACTGAGGATTATTGATTGTAATCATGGTAGTAATGTTACAAATGATGTGATAAAAGTCCTCGTTGGCCCGTAGTGCATTGATGGGCAGTTGTTGGCATGATCATGACCATTGATGAATACACAAATATCCTTGGCCCGTAGTGCATGAAATTTGTGGTCGTGACCTTAATGAATATCCTTGCCCGTAGTGCAGGGATGATGTGGATTAATTATTAAGCTGAGTCTGAGCGATAAAAGTGATGAAAAACTTTTTAAATCATAAAAGATGGTAGATTTTATTCTCTACTTGACTCTTTTAATGTATTTCTTGATCCGCTGCAGTTAAACTTGATGTCTATTGTATTTTATCAGTTTAACATTGTTGAAGGCTAATGATAATTTATTTTGCATTATCTTAGTCATAATATTTCTTCTTTGGGCTAGTTGAGCTCACCTTTTCTTTTCTTTATTCTCTTCAGGAAATGAGAACGAATGGGACTAGTCGGGGAGCGGAGTGATGGTCCGAGATGGTGTCTTAGTAGTCCTCACTATTCTGTAAAATAGTGTGATAATAAATGTAACGAGGACTCTATTTGAGAATGGATATTGTCTAGAAGACAATATTTGTATTTAAACTCACAGCATATGTTTTAATTTATCGTATTTTACACGACTACTGTATTATTAGTTTGTATTTGAATTTTGTACCATGTATTTGGCGACTCAAGATGGGTGATGTATACCTATTTTGGGGGCGTCACAATAGTTGGTATGTATTTATATGGAGAAATTAGGTTAATTAACGGAGAATAATGATAATAGCTCAATTTCGGCTACTGTCCTTTCTAGTTGCCACCGATTTTTGAAGTCGTCCATAAAGTTCAATTTTCATCAGTTAGGTCCTTAAAGTGACATTTTGTTGGCGTTATCGTTTCGTCAGCCCAATTTGACCTCAACCCGATAATTATTATTTTAAAAATAATTTTATATCTTAAAATATTAAGATTTTGGGTTGGGTCAAACTGGATCGGGATAGGTCAAAATGGGTCGAGTTGAGGTTAAATTGGGCTGAATGAACGAAAAAAACCAACAAAAATGTCATTTTGAGGACCTAACTAACAATAATTGAACTTTAGAGACGACTTTAAAAATGGGTGGTAACTTGGAGGGACAGAAGTGTCATTTAGCAGTAATGATAATATAATAAAGTAGTGTTTTTAAAAGATAATAATTAAATTAAAAAGAATAATATCAGAAAAGATGACATTACCAAAATAAGTTAGATTTGTAGTGATTTAGGGGATTATAAATTCAAAATATTAAATTTAGGATTAAAAAGTAGTGATTTTAGGAGATAATAATTAAATTAGTAATAATAATATTAAAACAATTTAGACTTGTAATGATTTAGGGATTATAAATTCAAAATATTAAATTTGGGATTAAAAAGTAGTGATTTTAGTAGATAATAATTAAATAACGATAATATAAAAATAGTTTAGATTGAAAATATAGTAATTTAGGGATTATAAAATCAACATATATAGTACGTAAGTTATAGTGATATTATTTTTATTTTAATTTTGTTTTAAATGTTTTAAAGCTGTATAATATTATGTTTTAATATAATTATAAATGGTATAATATTATGTTGTAATATAATTTAATTAGTAATGATAATATCTCATGCAGTTTAGATATGTGGTGATTTTGTTATTTTATTATATACGTGTATTATAATATTATATCATACATGTATGATATAATTTAAGGTATAATTATGAATGGTATAATATTAGAAAAATAGTAATTTTAAGATATAATAATTATGTTTTAAAAAGTAGTGGATTTTGGGGATTATAAAATCAACATAGTAAGTTATGATTGATATTATTTGTTCTTTTAATTTTATTTTAAATATTTTAAATTGTATAACATAATGTTGTAATATAATTATAAATGGTATAATATTATATTGTATTTATATAAATAAAATTAGGTTAAATAACTGAGAGTAATGATAATAGCTCATAATGATAATATAACAAAGTATTTATTTTAGGATATAATAATTAAATTAGAAATGATAATATCAGAGCAGTTGACATTACCAAAACAATTTAGATTTATAGTGATTTAGGAGATTATAAATTTAAAATATTATTTGGGATTAAAAAGTAGTGATTTTAGGAGATAATAATTAAATTAGTTTAGATTTGTAGTGATTTATGAAATTATAAAATCAAAATATTAATGTGGAATTTAAAAGTAGTGATTTTAAAATCAGCTGTATAATATTATGTTGTAATATAATTATAAATGGTATAATATTATGTTGTAATATAATTTAATTAGTAAATATCCGCATAGTTTAGATAGGTAGTAATTTTATTATTTTGTTATATAAGTGTATTATAATATTATATCATACATGTATTATAATATTATATCATACATTTATGATATAATGTATGGTATAATTATGAATGATATAATATTAGAAAATAGTGATTTTAGGATATAATAATTTTGTTTAGAAAAATAGTAGATTTTGGGGATTATAAAATCAACATAGTAAGTTATTATTGATATTATTTATTATTTAAATTTCATTTTAGATGCCATATTTGAATAGTTGATTTCAGATTTAGGGGGGATGAAAATTAATTTAGATTTGTTTCAACCTCATTTCTTATGTTAGTTGAGCATATTTTGTTTGTTGAGCATATTTTTTCCACAGTAAGTATACTTGATAGTGATGATAGTGGATCACCTTCCTTTAATCATTATAGTGGAGCAAGTGGTTGTCACAGTATTTCCTTTCCATTGCGTTCTTGAGAGGACGAAGTTATCGAACTTCTAACTGTTCTTTTGAGTTTCAAACCAATAATCTTCCATTGCAGAGAAATAGTTTAGAGGATAGGTCCAGCCATTTTGCTCATGATGCTGAACGATTGATTGGCAGTGCCATAGTACCAAATGAGAGCAGAACTAAGTCCCGAAGATTCTTCTAGATTGCATGTCTTCTGTCTTCAGCAAGCTGTAGAAGTAGAGCAGCAACTGCGTCCAATGGGTGGAGTGCATATGTTACTTCTTTGTCATCCATGTGCGTTGTAATGTTGCTTATCAGCAACAAACTATTCACATGTAAGGAATGGCAAAAGTGCCATATCTCCCTGACTTAGGTGATGGGATTCATCCCCCTCCACTCTAACTAAAGACCTGATAATTACTATACAGCGATGATGGCAAACTAACTAACTCCATGTAAAAATATGGAGTACAGTACAGTAGTATTTTTTGGACTTTGAAATACTATATAGTTACATGGGCAAGCTTCCAGCTGGAGCAGCTTAGGCTAACACAAATAAATTGAAAGTAAAATAGTCCATGCGCGGCCTAGGAATTATAAAAACAACAACTACTACTACTAGAGTAACACAGTACTAATAAATTCTCGGACAAATAAATCACACCTTATCATCGCTCTATCTCAACAAGCAAGGAATTTTAGTATTTTATTGGAGTAAAACAACACACTCCCAACCACGTGACTGTCAAAGAATGTGAGGTGTATATATGTTGGTGAAGTTGAAGACAACTCCACCCCCACCCCACCCCACCCACCCCCCACCCCGCACCCCCTTTTGCCCTTCCCCCGATAAGGATAATAATATCTGATTCTGCCAACACATTTTTTGTCTTTTTTTTAATTTTAATGAATCACTATAATTTGAAGTTTGAAAATGTATCAGTTTCATTTTCAAAGATTTTATAGTAATTTAGAACATAATTTATAAGTACATTTCTTTTTCTGTAAAAAAAAATGTTGGTTATCCCAGAAATTCTTAATTTAAGGGAGTCTAGTCCCAGAAATTACCCAAATTGCATTATTCATAGCTGATTACATTACAATAGGAAAGATGAGAAGATCAGCCTCAGACTGTGTTGATATATGTACAGAGACAGAGAGAGCATAAGATCCAAGGAAAGGAATTGATTCAACACCAAAGTCATCATCAATCGGAAAAGCACTTGGAATGAACTTACACTTGAAAGTTTTGATAACCATGTGGACAAAACATGCATTTAATAAAGCTTAATCTGGTGCGGATGGTGCTCCTACAGATGGGACAGACCTGAAGGTCTTGCCCACAATCACAACATGTCTGCAAATAAGAAAGAAAATTAAGTTGAATTTAGTAAGATATACTACTACTCTAGTCTCTAAAAACGAATAATAAATGTGATTGATCCTGATACCTACCTGATGTCCGCAACCAAATGACATATCCTTTGGATTGGTAATGCAAATGGGACACAACTGTTAGAAGGTAGACAAGAAATAATTTACATCAACATTCTAATACTAATTTCAATTTTCACAACTCATTATTTGGCAATTACATGCAAGAAGTTCACTACAATAGGTAGATTATAACAAGTGGGAATAAGGTGTGTAAGAAAAAGAGGTGGCGTCACCAGACACGTAAAGTGGTATATAAAAAGTAAAGACCGTGCGCTTACGTGGACATCGGATGCAGAACTTGCAGGTTGACTCGTGCCAACAGCTGCAGGTTGTCTATCAGAAGAAGGTGGACTCAATTTAAAAGTATTATACTGTGAAGGTTTTGATGCCCCTCGAGAGGCCATACCATACTGAGGTGGAGGAAGAGGAATCCTGTCTATAGCTTTCCCTTTCTCAAAACTGATTGAGAAATGCAAATAAATAAAGAATTAATCCAAATAAAAACTGTCATCCATCATTATAGCAAAATTGTGAAAGCCTAGTTGAATTAGTACCCTAATATATTAAGCTCTAGTGTTGCTTTATATTGAGAAGGTATTTCCATCAAGGCTGAAAGTGCAAACTCTGCCTCTTTCCTGGATCGGTCCAGATTTTTTGACATAATTTCTGTAAAATTTACAAACTAAAAGAACAAACTTATCAGTATATAGCAAAAGCAATGCAAACTCTGATTTAACAGTTTCGAGGTTCCATTATATCGCGCTACCTACTAAAACTTGCCTGGAAATTATCAAAGGCTCGAGCAGGTATGTTGTCATCAAATTTCTTCATCATGTCCCATGGTCCATCTCCAACTCCAACTAAAATGATTGACAAAGGGTATCCGCTGTAAAGTAAAATAAGCACACTTCTAAGTTGTTGTGCAACAAAATCATCAACAAGCAAAAGTACAACCAGCAAAATACCTAGCTTTCACAATTGCCTCAACAGTTTTCCTTTCCTGGGGGCTTAGCTGTCCACCTTCAGTATCAACGCTTCTTGTCACCTATCATACATTAGAGACTTATTACATTGGTAGTTTAAACTTCAACTTCCGTATCCAAGCAAACAATAAACAGCATGCTATGTTGGCAAATCAAAAGGCAGCAATCCTTTAATGGTTTCTCAGACGCAAGTAATACCGCACCTCTCAAATGATAAGATCTCTCTTAGTCTCATGGAATTTCAATCTTATAAACTTGCACGAGAAACTCAGCCATCATCTGTGGGTGGGATGTTTTTGGTAGGATGTCATTAATGTATGTCACTTTATGCTCACCCATGAACACAGCCACAACATCTAATTATTGTGGCAACATCAAAACCCAATGTGTTTACTACTCGCTACCTTTAAATTTTACAAATAGGTTAACATACATCTTTCGCAAACTATACATACTGGCAATTACCTTTCATATTCAGGAAATTAAAGTACAGAACTTATCCTGACATTGTAAGCTAGGAAGATGACACATTTTACGTTAAAAAAATTATGTGATGTTGCAGCACATATCTTCCCACAGATCGCATGTTCAACAAAATTAATTTGTATTATCAATAAAACTCATATCATAGATAAAATACCTGCCCATCAGCTATTATCAATAAAACATGGTACTGGCCACGACTTTGCTCAACAACAGTGATTGCCATTTCAATAAGGGGGGCAAAAGATGTTGGTCCTGTTTATAGAAAGCAGAGAAAAAGGTACCATAAGCTGCTAGAGCCAGCCAGAAAAGAGAATAAAAAAAAATAAATTAGTCAAACTGAGACCTGCAAGTCTTAGCTGAGGGACTAATTCTCTATATCGCCTCAATACTTCCTCAAATCCATCACAAAATCTTTCATCTGGATGGAAACTAAACACTTCTTGGTCATGTGTTGAAGCTGCAGATGTTAAGAAACACTTGAAATCTTTATGTTACTCAATTCATCTCAATCAAGCCTTGTGCGAACTGTGTAGAGCTATCTTCAGAATTTGGAGAGAAACTAAAAAAGAATGAATGAACAATCAGAAGAAAATACCATCTCCGAATCCAAAACAAGGAATCAGGTTATCTTCATCAAAGGAAGCTAATGTCCGTCCGATGATTGATATTGCCTCTTCATAAGGATTCAGATCATTACCAATGTGATGCAAGCATCTGCGGTGAAATGACCTTGCGCCTAATATAAAAACAAATTAAAAGCATCGCACATAGCCTGTATGGACATCTTAACACTTATATAAGATCAAACCTGTCCACTCGTTGCTCTTGGTGAAATCAATACCAACTATTAGATTTGATGACTCCAGACCAGCACGTGCCAAGGCATCAGTAACCTGTAGGGGAAAAAAAGTAAACTGCGTTTTTTATAGCAAATACTTACATATAATAACAATACTGTTAAATGCATGAGATGTTGATACTCTCTTTGCCGTAAAAGTAGGTTCCAACCAGTGATTATTTATGAAAGAAGAAAAGAGTTGGTAAACAGTATAGTTGAAAGCTCTACAATCATGCCACGAAATCAAACACAACAATCATCATATCAACGAGGACACTAAACTTTTAAAATGGAAATATATTTTCTTTAGCGTGAACCAGATTCTTGGGCAGCAAGAACAATAATTTGACATTTAAATTGAGGATTGCAAAAGTTCTAATGTCGCACCAATATGCAATAAATGTTGTACTTTTACATAAATAAGTAAAGGAGTAGCTTTACCTGGTCTAAGCTGTGGTAGTTGTCATCTATTCTTGAATATTTTCTCTCAAGCTTCTTTTTTGAATCAGGGCCCCAACCACCATAGCTTTGAGGTGGATGTGGGGGTGCATATGTCTGCGTTGGTTGGGGATAGGATGATTGTTGATATTCATGATGACTCCAAGAATTTATGCTAGAGCCAAAAGAAGAATATCGACTTGGGGCTGACCTTTTCGAACTTTTGCCACCCATGGGATCTATAGAGTATAGTTTATAGAGATTCTTCCAGATATAACAAAGGTGACATCAAACCTACTAAGCATAACAAAGAGAAGCAACAAAATAGAGTTGAAAACTATTCAAACTCAATTAAACATTGGAAATTTACTTTAGAAACACCAGTATACCACATAAAATTAAACGTAGAACTAAGTTCTGCTCATTTATCTGATAAACTAAAATGAACAAAAGTCCTTGAGTCAAAATGTGGTACATGGTAAATTTAAAAAGCAGAACATACAAATCCTTGGTGCATAATAAGCAACAATAAGACAAAGCTATATCCTAACTGTTTACTTTATAATTAATTTCTGGGGGCATTCCTTGGTTGGCTGCTCCTTGTCGGGCTAACTCTATAAGGCACAAAGTGATTTACCGAGCTTAGAAGAAATTATAGTAATACAGTTGCAAATTGTAAAACTTGGCATGAGTGAATGAATCCCCAATGTCAAGGAAATTTCAAGAATATGCATGTCAAATGTAACATATCAAAGGAAAAAGTCTTCTAAACACAAGTATTCTGGGTCAGCTGGAAGAAATTGACTAAAATCATTAAAACAAAGCTATTATTATTTAGTCAAACCCAAGAAGAAGGAAATAATGTAGAATTACAAACATAAAAATCCAAGACTAAGAGAGATTATCAAAATACAGCAAATCTATTTCACATACAAAAAAAAGAAGAAGAAAGGGGGGGAATCAAAAGTTTTCGTACCTGCTCCAGAAGAGTTTCAATAAAAAAGAGGAATGATTGAAGAGGAGAATGGTGGGTTGTCATTGTGTTGGAGGGTGCCAGTGGCAGTGGACGTAATTGCGTTGAATTTGCCATTCGAAATCACAAGTGGGCGACTACACTGTTTTTTGTTTTTAACTACTAAAGACTCGGTGGGTGGCCGACTTGGGTCAAGTCTCTCTCCAAGAGTTGACGTCCGTCCACCAAATAAATCTCTTAATAAATAAAAATAAAAATAAACTAAAGGTACAGATGCTAATTTTCCTCTGGACTTCTTTTCAAGGTTTTTCTTGACTTGAAAAAATTTGCCAACGGTTGTGGTATAAGCTCTAAAAAACAAACAAAATCTGTGAACATAGAAGTGTGTAAACAACTGGGCTCAGGTGAATAGATGAATCAATCCGGTCTGAGACGGTCGAACAACCAAAGACAACCAGCTGGCCTAGTGCCTTTTAGTTGAGCAAATGAGTTTTAGTTAATTTTACTGCTTTTGTTCTGGACACCCCGGGGCCAGCCAGCCTGCCTTCCACTGCAATATGTCCCATTACAAGGTTCCACTCTTATTTTGAATCGACTATTCTTTGCTTGTATGTTTACATCCTTCCTTTGAAAATTTATTATGCCGCCAGGGTGTTTGTGCAATTGCTTCATTGAAAAATTGGTGGATATATCCAAACTGTACCGTGCGTTTAAGAATTATTTATGATTACTAACATTACTTTGGGGACTACATAAACTTAATTGTCATTGAAATTACCAATTTATTTTTTTTGACTTAATTGAAAGAGGTTTCAATTGGGTAGTAGTATGCAAATATATTCACAGTGAAGAATTTGATTCCTTCTGGTGGGTCTCTTTTGGATATGCATGATAATGATACTACCTGCCTTGTCAATTTTTATTTAGAAGAAAAGGATTTCTCATAACTGGTGACTATTAATCTTAAGTATCTTTTTTGTTTTTAAATTTGGACTTATGACTATTACTCCAATGATTATAAAATGACTTAAGATGAGGTACCATGTTCAACATCTCACAATCGGGACTAAAAATTTCTAAACAAAATTATTCTCAACCTTTTTCTAAAATGACCATAATATCCTATAATATCCAATAAGCTTATTATTGGTAAACAGTTTATTATTAGTAAACAACTTATTATTTAAACATCTTATTATTTAAATAGTTTATGGTAAAAAGCTTATTATTTAAAAAGTTTATTGTTAAACAACTTATTGATAAAATAACTTAATATTTAAATAGCTTATTGATAAATAACTTATTACTGGTAAACAGTTTATACTAAATTAATTTGCTTATTATAGTTTGGTACTAAATTACTTTGCTTATTAGAGTTTGGTACTTAATTACTTTGCTTAATGATAATAGTGCAAATTAAGATGGCAGGGAAAGAGCTTTTATATTTGTTATCAGCTTTAGCACTTAAATGACGGGAAACACAACCGTTCAAAGCTCGTATATGACTGATATAATTCTAAACAATATCTTAATTATGAGATTATTTTTCATTCTTGTTTTCAGCTTGGAAAACGCATTGAGTCACTCGTTCTACTATTAGAGCTATTACATCAATTTAAGTCTTCAGCAAAAAAGAAATCTGATGTATAAACAAGTTTAAATTATAGTTTAAAATATATTATTATTGGTAAAGGGTATAATAGTCCAAACGATTACTTTTTTATTCAATCCTTTAATTAGTCCTAGAAAGAACAAACATAACATGAGATTATTTTAAGTTATCTCATGAATAATTCCATAAAAAATAATGTGACCAAGACTATTTAAACATAGGATTTGTCTAGTCTCTCCCTCTCTCCGGTCGGTCGAGCATTCCTCATTCCACTTAGGTTTTAGGTCCTAGGAGGCCCCTCTTCCGGACCTCCCAAAACTCGGCCCTTACAGGGGAAAGAGAGTATCCCTATCGGAGTATAAGTGGACTAGCGAAGGCTCGACCGACTGGAGAGAGGGAGTTGATATCTTAACATATATTTTATTTGATAATATATTTTTTTTCATCAACCGGTTTAACGAAAGTTATTACTAAATTGAGGAGGCATTATTATTTTTTGACTATTAAAACAAAATTCATTACTGAAACTGGAATAAACATTGGCATTGTTAGTGTTACTTGTTTTACTTATTCACCAATCCTTAAAATAAAACTTACGAAAAGTGTGGTTGGCAACCACAATAAGATGAGCCATCCTGTGCATTGATATGCCAAAAACCTCTGTCATATCCAGATCATTAGGTTGGATGCCAGGGGAAAGCTCCCAATCAAAACTGTGGAGAAGTTGAGCCAGAGCAAGCTCAACAGTTGATGTTCCAAAGATAATGGTTGGGCAACTTCTTCTACCAGCACCAAAAGGTATCAGCTCAAAATCTTGCCCCTTGAAATCGATAATGCTACCCATGAATCTCTGGCTCAAAATTTTCTGGATTTTTCCAAGATTTTGGATCCCTTCCTATAGCCCAGGCATTTACATAAAACCTTGTTTTTGCAGGAATATCATATCCATCAATAGTTACATCTTCCCTGGATTCTCTTGGGACTAATAATGGCACAGGATGATGTAATCGAAATGTCTCCTTAATAACAATTTTCATATAGTGCAGCTGAGGCAGGTCACTCTCTAGCACAACTCTTCTTTGTTGATCGATTTCACAATCAAAACATACGTGCAAGTATACACGGTCAACAAGTAATAAAGTGATAAAAAAAAGTATCGTTCCCACAAGGAATTATTTAATAAAAATCACCAAGTACTAGTTCTTAACCAAACTAATTTTATTTAAACAATTGATTTAATGTTGTGAATTAAAATATATAATTAAACTACTACTACTACTACCACTAGTTGAAAATCAAGTTATGGAGATTAATTTAAGATCACAACTTCACTTATTGCTTCACTTATATTAAAACACTTCTTATTAATTATGCTCGCTATTCTGGATTGTTAATCAGGAACTTATTAGTATTTATAACCACCTTCTGATGCATCACAAACATATTAATCCAAATTCACAGTTAATAGAATTGAATCAAACACCCTAATTAACTAATTCACTATATTCCTATGTGAATTACAATTAAAAAGGATTTAAAGTACACGTTCCCTATCAGATTACACGCGGCGTAAAGGCATATCCCTATCCTAAACACAAATCATGAATTCCAATGAAATCTGTTGTCTGCAAATCTGATGCTCCCCTCTTGCTCCTGCTCTTGATCTTCAATCCCCAAGTTGCTTCAATCTCCAACAATCCAATATAAACTAGGGTTTATGTTCTAATCTAATGGAGTGTTTTATCTAATCTAATCTATATAATCTCCCTTATTTTATGCTTCACAACATGTATTTATAGGCTACAAGTCCAATTTCTAGCTTAGGACAAAACTCAATCCAATTTGGAGTCAAAAAAGTATCAAAATTCGCCCCAAAACGTGTCCCAACTTTTTCTGGCCTGACCCCAGCTCCCCGGCGCTGCTCACGGTGCTGCAAACCTGCCTCCTAGCGCTCGGCGCTGGGCCTTTTTTCGGGAATTTTCTACTTTGACGTCCTTTGGAAAAATAGCCATAACTTCTTCGTCTAAACTCCGATTTCGATGATTCAAGATGTTCCGGAAAGAGGAGACGTAGATCTACAACTTTCATTCTTTGAGTTTTTCGAAATAAGGGCTGAAACAACGCTGAAAGTGGCCCTGAAGTGGCTGCTATGTAAATGGCAAGTCGAAAATGCGAATCTAGCAATCGCAAACGTCGATCCAAGTAACTTTTGTCCCAATTCCTACAAAACAACGTACAACATGCATGAATAGACACAAACACTTAAAAACATCCAAAAGATTAAGCTCAAACGCAATCAATTCATGGGTATAAAACTCACTCATCATTCTTTCTCCAACAACACTTCTTACTTCAGCTCTGTCATCCCCCAATCTAGGGTTATGAAGGTTGTATCAGTTCCTGCTGCAAACATATCCTGCACAATTAATATAATTATTAAGCTTGATAAATTGATATACACACGTGTTGCTTGACGATTGCATTATTTTCCTATTGTGTTAAAAATCAAGGAATAAGAAATGTTACTTACCAACATAATGGCTTTAATATTTTCCATGGTGAGAGGCAATTCAGTGTCCCCGTCCTTCTGTATTTCAAGTAAGATATCAACGAGGTCCTTGAGCTCTTCTTTATTTCTCTTCGGATTAAGATGTTCCTTCAATACCTCATCAAAAAACTGGGCAAAGCATTTGAAAGTGTTCTGAAGCCTTAACTTCATGCCAGTAAAAGTGTATACAAATTCCACTAAAGGGAAGAAATCTCCTAGATTGAATCCTCCAAGCAACACCTGATACTCGTCAAGCATATTTTGGAACCCAAGCCGATCATAATAACCTTCTCCAGAGTAATCCCTTTCTAACACAATTCTACAAAGGACATCATTTGCATAGAATCCAAACATCTTGGTCAAATTAGTGGTGCTGGTGTATGTTTCTGCATTAATCCTACTGACCAGTCGAGCAACCTCTTCTTCTCTTACAAAGCTGTAGGATTGAACCCGCTTCGCACTTAATAGCTCAAGGATGCATATTTTCCTTATCTGCCTCCAGTAGGCACCATATGGGGAAAAGACGACATTGGTGCAGTTGTAGAAAAGGTGTTTGGCTGAAAATATCTTTGGGCGGCTTGAAAGTGCAAGATCATGGGTTTTCATCACTTATTTGGCCATTCTAGCTGATGATACCACCACTGTAGGGACCTCACCAAGTTGCAAGTAAATGATGGGACCATACTTTGTGGCTAGGCGGAAGAGAGATACGTGGGGCATTTTTCCAAGCTGGTGGAGGTTACCGATGATGGGGGCTTGGTGGGAGTTTTAAATTTCTTTTTCTAGACGTATTCTTTGAGAGAAACTTCTGCAGTATCACTACCAGTAATGCAATAAGCAAGGAGGGTAGGAAGTTTTCCCTAAGCCATTGAAGGAGAGCCATTGCATTAACTTCTAAAGGTTAGAACTTGACATTACATTTGCTGTAGATGACATCCACTTATATAGTTCTTTGTTATTTGGTTATCCGTATCATAGTTATCAAGTCGATGACTAGTTGTCTGGTGGGTACCTGCTAGCCAAGTTAAATGGACGACTTAGAGGATGTTGTTAAGTCGTCGCTTTGGGTCCACTAGTTGACTAGCCATATAAATTTATTTATTTTTGTACTATAGTTGGCATGTAACAAGGTGCGGTCCTTTACCCACTTTAAAAATTAATGGATACATAATTGCATATAATAATTTCCAAAAGTCCTAGTATTTATTCATGGGCGGTTAGTTTGTTTGTTTTTTTCTTTTTTTTAAACAATGGGCATTTTGCTGCCTTTTATTTTTTTCAATGGGCAGTACAATGTACAATAATATTTATTACATTAATAAATTGTGAAATAGTAATATATTTGTGACAATAATTTTTATTTAATGTAATTGAAATAATATTAATATGTATGTGTGTGTGTGTGTATATATATATATATAGTTAACATGTATAAATTTTAAATTGTACATTAGAAATGACTTGTCAACTCATGAGCGACTAGTTGGGCGCCTTGCCAACTAGTCGCTTAAGCTCCTCGCCACCATCTTGACTCGACTTTATGACTTTACAACTATGGTCGCTATATATGAAAACATAGCGCTTTTTGCACTTACTATTAATTTTTTATTTATTATGTTTTAGTTCTGATACAATATTTCAATTCAAACAAAAACTATTTTTCGCTAATTCTGTACTGCCTCTCTGACAGGCATATGTTCTCGGGTGGAAATACCTCCAGGCTCCAAGCCCAGCCCCAAGTCCACACCAGTAAGAAACTTATAGTTGTTAATATACTTGGTAACTAGGCACAAGTGCACAACTTATCGTACTTGATTTAAGCGTAGTAATATATGACTAAGCAACCTAGGAGTTAGCCAAGTGGTGGTAGTGAACTTTGTGATAAATGGCTGTAATTGAACACTGGGAACTAATATATCTAGCATATGATAATACATTTGTGTTTTTTGTCTTCCCCTAACAATAATACTTCCTTGAAATGTTAAAATAATACTACTAATATCAAGATTTGACATCTTCACATTGTCATTACGTGGGGGTTTCTGTCATGAATCTTGTCCAGTCCTTACACAAATATTTGGTCTTTGTTTTTTTATATAGAATGCGAATATTCATAGCTGCTACATTTTTGGAATTCCATATGGGGAAGATCATTGTGAGATCAAGTATTATTAGTTAAATATGACTGAATGAAGCAGACATGTGCGACGAGTAATCCACAAATCATACTTCTCATGGGTTACCTTTGGTACGTTATGGCCGCATAAATTCACCTTGTAAAAAGTAAAGCGTGGTGTTAGCTAAGCCCGCTACTACTGACTTAGAAATTTGTTTGTTTAGAGTTGAATGGAGTTGAATGAAACCGAATTTGAATGGTCAATTGAATCGATCGGTCGTTTGTTTTTTAGTCTCGAATAATTTGAATCGGTAAGATGGATTTGAAATTTGAATGACTAAGTCGATTTTTGAAATTTGGTGAATGAGCGGTGAATGAAGTAAAAAAATTAAAAAAAATATTAACTATTATATTAAGTAATATTAAATATATTTACAACAATTTTGAATTTTTTCAGAAGGGTAAAATAATAAAATTTTGTCATTCAGATGTTTCAGACATGTCAATTATCAAACAACTTTTTTCATTCAGATTCAGATTCAACTTATTCAGATTCAGCTCATTCAGATTCAGATTCAGATTCAGATTCATTCAATTTTTATCAAACACCCCCTTAGTCCAAATGACAGCTACATCATATCAAATTGTCTTTATTATTTGCTTCCATGATCGAAGTTGTCCTGCAGAAGTGCTTATCTTTTAATTATCTCTTGGGAAAATTGTTGAAGGGTGCTGTCATCTTATCTCACTCCTGAGTGTCTCCTTTTCCAAGGTAATAATAGCTTGCCACTCTGGATTGTGACAGAGATCAAGATAGCTAACTACCCTTTGTAATCTGTGACATCTCCCTTGGATTTTGCCTTCTTTCTTTCTTTTTTGGTTTTGGTGGGGGTCACCATTTCATCACTTTGACAGGAGTACTGAAACACTCTTACGCTGGCTTCACTCTTTAGTTTTGCCTGTTCTCCCAGATGTTATTGCAATATCATAATATTATAAGTTTGCACCTTACAATCTTGATTCCTGTGACACGTATGTTTCTATAATCTATAGCTACTCCAGGTTAAGAATCTGCTGGAAATATGTACGTGTCTTACATTTTTCCTTTTACCTCTACAACATTGAACTGGAGATCACTCATCATAGTGTTGGAAGATAATGCAGTATATACTTGAAGAAGGCAATAAAGAGAATAATCAAATTATATATATCACACTTTAGTCTTTCTCACTTATACATGTATACATGTGTATATAGACAGACAGATAGATAGTAACACTCCTCAGTAACTTGTGCACTATATAATGATGTGTGGCTATTATATATTTAGCACATTATCAAAGAATCAACTGAAATTCCAGGGCAACCCTCCTTCCAGCTCCAAATGGAATCAACTGGAAATCTTGGCCTTTGAAATCTATTCTCAAGTTCAAGAATCTCTCTGGCCTAAATTCATCTGGTTCATCCCATAACCAACGGTCTCTTCCGATCGCTCAAGCATTGATGATAACCATGGTTCGTATCCCATAATTTTAACTTCTTGTCTTGCAACTCGCAGGGCCAATAATGGATTTGGAGGATATAATCGAAGAGACTCTTTAATCACTGCTTTCAAGTAGTGCATATCTTCAGAGTCATGTTGATCAGTTATGTAAGATTTGTCTCTGCCAATGTTTCTCACCTCATTTTGCACTTGCTTCATGGCTTTGGGGTGCCTTAACAGTTCTGTCATTGCCCATTCTAAAACTGTGTAGGTAGTGTCGGTTCCACCAGCCATAATATCCTGCAATATGGCAACAATGTATAGATATTTTGACAATCACAGGCCATCTACAACTTAGATCCAGATTCGGTCAGGTTACATTTCAATTGACCGACCATCAATGAACTCTACAAGAAATTGTTGCATTTATTTGACAAAAAAATGTTGCATTGTGGGGTATCGGATTATCCAACAATTTCATAGAACTTTAGAGAGAGAAAGTTAAGAGGACTTGCCAAGCTGAGAGCTTTGATGCTATCTCTATCAATGGAAAAGCCAGTCGTGGTCTTAATATCCTTGTATATCCCAAGCAAAACATCAACAAAGTCCTCTCTGCATTCAACTTTCTCACCATCATTTCGCTCTCTTTTGACTATTCAAATGCTCTTCCACTGTTTGTTCAAGAAATTCATCATCCGCTTTGGCATTCAAACCAGAAAAGTGATCGACCCATGAAAGCCTCAGAATGAAGGCTCCAACATCAAATCTGCCCAACAACCAAATAAACTCCTTCATCAACTTTCTGAACTTCCTCCCACTTTCCCCTTCACCATACTTCCTCCCAAAAGCTGCCACAGAAACAACATTATTCGTTAGTGTCATTACTAGCTCGCTCAAGTCTATTGCTGAAGTATTAGGGGACTCAACAATCTTCTTGAGTAAGAGGGCCGTTTCTTCTTCTCTGATCTTGCTAATCTCCTTAATCCTCTTGTTACTTAAAAGCTGGAGCACGCAAATACTTTTCATTTGCCTCCAATACTCGCCATAAGGCGGACACATCCTTGTAGTCATAAAGAAGCCTCTTGTTAGCATTTGTTTGAATCCTGTCGGCAAACTTGAGATCGTGAGTTTTCATGATCTCTTGAGCTGCCTCAGCGGACGAGTGTTGGGACGCTGCCAAGGTAAAGTAACATGAGTGGTCCATGTTTTGGGGACAATCTTTGGAGTGGGTGGTGTGGTAATCTCCCCAGTTTATGATGATTGGGAGCTTTGATGGATAGGGTGGAAGGTTTTTGTTACTAGCTGAAGTGGTAAAGAGTCGTTTGACGAGGAAGATTGTTAAAATTAAGGGTTTGAGATAGAGAATGAAGTTGATGAGTTCGTCACTGGTTGCTCTAATAATGGACATTTTCATGATTTTGCAGGTTTTCTTAATTTGGTAACATATATATATAGTTCTTATTTCCGGGGCTGCCTTTGGTGATGCCTATTTTCACTACTTCTAAAATCAGTACTTGCAGTTACACCCCACATCCACATAATTTGTCTTAATCTGATCAGTGCTTTCTATTTCACTGGAGTGTTTAATCGCAAAGTCTCTTTGATCACTGCTTTCAAATACCCCGCGTGCGCATTTTCTGTAAATCATCGATCCTCGCTTATGCTTGATTTGCCTCTGCCTATTTCTCACTTCATTCTGCAATTTACACGAGAGAGAGAGAGAGATCTTGTTAATAGTTACCAAGGTGCATGACAACTTTGATGGTATATATCTCTATTGATAGGAAAGCCAGTTGTGCAGTCTCTGATTTTCAAGCAAAATGTCACAAGGTGAAGAGGCAACATGCATGCATGAGGGGGACCATGTTTTTGAGGATCGGAGGGACTTACCCAAGTTGGGACCTACTCTATGAAATTAGATCGATACTTCCATATATTAAATATAAGTAACCTAGGAGGATGGAATTCAACATCCTTAAGAATGGGAAATCGAACTTCCTCAACTCCATAAATGAATTAGATATGGTTTCTTTAAAATAGAAAATCAAACTGGATAAGAGAATTATAAATCAATTAGGACTGTAAATTTTTAGAATGTCAAACCCCTCACTATAATATTTTGTCACATGGTACAAGTCACACCAAATCATTCAGACACACAAAATCAAGTCCCAACATTAATTAATATAAGAAAAACTTTAAATTGGGTATATACCGCCACCGATTAATATTGTTAAGAGTAATATTTAAAGGAATCTGGCACGAGAATGAATTTTTTTTACTGATTGAATTATTTTTTTCAAACTATATTTTCTTATTGTTTGACTGTTTTTAGCCCTTTAAAGGATAATTATGATTTATTTATATGAGTTATAGACCATGCAACACGTGCGATTAACTTGAACTAACTTAAAGCTGTATATTCTTACTAAATTAAATCATATATCCAACTGATACAATTTTAAATAATTTTTTAAAAAAATTAACATGTTTTTTACTAACTTTTATTTTACTTTAAATCTAACACATTTCACATATTTTCTATAAAAAAATTTAACATCTTCCACACGTATCAAAAATTTGACCAACATAAGGAATGATATTATCAACTAAACTTGTTACATAATTATTATCTGCAATTATTACTCACTACTTCAAATGGAATGAAATAATTTTTCACCAAACAAATCTATGGTAAAACAAAAAAATCAGTTGTAAAAATTAAATTACATATTATCGATTTTTACTGATGTTTGTTTTATGAAAAATTTGATAGTAGGTTATGCTCTCTCAATCGTATGAGCATGTGAGAAATGAAGAAATAAAAGTTATTTGATATGCTCTTTCAAGTTGATTGAATTTTTACGATAAAAGACACGAAAATAATTGTTTGTAATTAGGGTAACCAAATAATTTTTATGTTCATCCACACTTTAGTTAGGCGGACGGTAAAATTCAATTTTTATAGTCCACGGTTTAGTTATGGCGACCAGTAAAATTCTATTTTTACAATCTACAGTTGGATGTTTCACATCAGCTCAAATTACATAAATTAATAAAAACAATAATATATAAAAGAATTCAAATATTTAATAACTTTAAATTAAACTGTTCAAATACTAAATCATTAGTGTTAAGATCCAAAAGTATGTTATTTTTTCTTGGGTAAAATTCAGATAACCACCTCTAGTATCTGACATTTCCCACATAACCACCTGTATTACGTAAACCTACATTTAAACACTCGTGGTTTTGAGTTGAAGTGAAAAATGCAGGGCGGTTTTCATCTAATCTAGCGTGTGCGTGAAGTGTACTCGCTAAAAAGCGTGAGGTATGAGTGTAACGGTCAAATGAGTTAGAAAAAGTCGATAATGCCCTCATCTTCAACCATGGTTATTAAAGACCCATTTTGTTGGCTATTTATGCCCTAACTCGTCCCCTTATGATTCTGTCTCGGTCCTGTGGATTATCGTTGTCTTCATCAAGGTTATTAATTTTCTTACTCAAAACTCGGTATGTATATTTAGCTTCTTTGAAATCTAATGAGTATATCGAAGAAACGAATTTACCCAAATCGACTTTTCTTAGATTTCTTAGTTGTGTAATTTGTTAGCAAGATGAGTATGACTCGTTATACAGTGTTCATTAGATTTCTTAGTTGTGTAATTTGTTAGCAAGATTTGGTGAAGTTACTACAAATTTGGCCGCTTGAAGGTGTTTGTGAAAATGTTGAAGTAACATCTTGTATACATTTGCTTTATGTGCATGTTTAGTATGTAAATATTATGCTTTAAATTCTTTGATTAAAGATTTTGCTGATGTTTATGTGAAGTAGGAGGCATGTCTTCGTCAAGCAATCATGTAGGATGGAATAATGGTGACCTTCGATACATACCTAGGAAATGTAAATGTGGAAAAAAGGCTTCTGTAAGAATTGTCGACTCGAACAAACCATCAAAGGAAAATTGTATTTTGTATGTGATGAATGTGAATTTTGGGCATGGTGCTTGCTTTCTACAACAAACTCAAGTGGTACACTTACTGATACTAATGAACACAATGAAGGAATGGGGACAACAGTGGTGAGGGGAACAACATGCAAGTGTCTGTGTGAGAAGAATAATCTACATATGAGGATGATGCTTGTTGAAAGCCATGTGAAGATAATAATGATAATTGGAGTTGTTTTTCTTCTCCTGTCATTCATGTTGATGTTCTTTAGTAGTATGAAGTGAAAGTTTGTAATGTGAGGGTTTTAATGTGTAATGAAATATGTAATGAAAGTTTTTAATGTTTTTTAGTAGTATGAAATGAAATATGTTAATGTAATGGAATATTTAATGTTCTAAATTTAATGAAATGTAAGTTTTTATTCTTGGAGTTGTGTTGAATGATTTGGTCTTGGAGATGGAACAGAGTTGTGGTCGGCCTCGGCCATTAGAGATGGTTTCTTTAGTGATATTTCTAGATCTATTTCTCAAAGATTACTAAATCTATCGTAAAGATCTCTACCAAAATGTATAAAAATTTCACTCCAAAAAAATAGAAGCGAGTGTACAAAATTAGATTTAGACAGAATTGAGAAAAAGTGGTAGGTACACGAATGAATATGAGTTTGTTAACCGAAAAAATAGGCAAAAAAATAAAACCTTCAAGCTTAGGAAGAACAATCAAAAGAAATAAAGAAAGAAAAAAGATCTGTTGTTTTTAGTTAGGTCTTTGTAGCTAGAAAACAAAGAAATGGAAACCCCAAAAAGTAAATTTTAATTTAAGCCTACCAAAGTTTGAATTGTTTTTATTTTGGTCTGGAGTTATAATCTGCAATATGTTGTTTGTGAGACACCAGATTTTATCAATAAAGATTTAAATTTTATCGAAATAATTTTTAATATTATGGTGTGAATTTGAGATAAATATTATAGTTGTGGGTAGTATTTATAAATTTTACAAAATATGCAAGTGGTTATATTATATTCGATTGGTGGGGAATATTTGGTTTAATGGGAATATTCAGTACAACGGCTCAATCGTTGGTGGACCCTAATAATTATTATCGGATTGAGAAAACGACAAAAATATTTTATTGAAATAACGGCGGAAGTTTTACCAGTAGTTCTTGTTAAACTACTCGGTAGTAAAAGAATAAAGATGTCGTGTGGTTGCGTAGTAAGACACGGTATTGATTATTGATCTTTATGTGAGAAGTCACCTCGGTTTGATTCCATTATTGTCGATTAATAATATGAATTATTATAGCGATAATGACGTTTTGTTTTATTCAGTATTATTAACGTAATAAAAGCGAAACATCTTTTTATATAAAATAGAATACTTTATTAAAGTTATTCTATAAATAGAATATATTATATTTTATTATGCGTAGTGTTGCGTAGTGTATTGCATAGTGTTTTGCGTAGTAAAATGTTTTTATATAAATAGAATATATTATATTTTATTTAAAAGATTTTTCTTTAAATATGGACCGTCAGATTAAAGTAAATCAATCTGGATAGTTCATGGATTAATTCTTATGCATTCCATTTTCCTAAAAATAGAAGCTCATTCCTTCATTATTTTCTTCTTTAATTCATTGAAACTCTAGAGAGAGAAATTATAGAGAGAAGCTATATAGAGAGAAAATTATAGAAAGAAGAAGAGTATTCTCGCTACTTCACTACTTCTATATTCAGTTCTTTTACGGTGAGGGTGTTATTCTTTCTTCTTCAAGAGAACTTACATTATTCTATTCATTTATTATTCATTGGAATAACTTTGTAAAAGTGGCATACCCTATACATAACTTTGTATACGCTGGCATACCCTATACTTGGTGAAATCCTTATGTTATTCCATTGCTTATTATTACATTTGGAATAACTCAGATATCTGTGATCACCCTATACTTGGTGACATTCTTCTATTATACATTGGAACATCACATGCATGTGTGTTTTACAGGACTGGTTAAAATCTTTATTATTCTCGTTGGAACATCACATGCATGTGTTTTACAGGACCGGTTAAAATCTTTATCATTCATTGGAATATCCTATCGTGTGTTTTACAGGATCCGGTTCCATCTTTGTTATTCTGTTGGAACATCCCGCTCGATTGTGAATTTCACCGACACGGTTACATTATTATTATTCTACATTGGAATAACTCATCTGGTACCGCATGTATGGTGATTTCTTTTGTTATTCCATTCTTTATTATACCCGGTTGGTTAAAACTTTGACTTTATACTCCATGAAATTAGTAGAATATCCTTGATATTTGCGTTTCATCCAAAGATCTTTTCACGGAAATATTCTTCCGATCATTCTTGAATTTTACTCACTAAACAAAGATATTATGTTGACAATTTGGACGTTAATAATTCATGGATTAAATAATTCTTGAACTTGTTTTATTGAATTATTATGTCATTGTCATCATCCTCATGTTATATTATGTTATCTTTGGCTTTACGTGCATAGATAAACTTAGTATGATTATGACGAGGATCATTCGGTATAATCGTGACTTGATATAAATGATGTGACAAAAGTCCTCGATTGGCTCGTGTAATGCGATGATGGATAGTTTTGGTATGATTATGACCAAGGGTGATTCGGTATAGTCATGACCATTGATAACTTGATGAAAATCCTTGAGCGTGGTACAGGGATGATTAGATGTGGTGGTTTATTTATTAAGCTGAGTCTCAGCGATAAAAATTGATGAAAACCTTTTAAAACCTAAAAGATAGTAGACTTTATTCTCTACTTGGCTCTGTTAATGGATTGCTTATTCCGCTGCAGTTAAACTTGTTGTCTATTGTATTTTATCAGTTTAACACTGTTGAAGGCTAATGATAATTTATTTTGCATTATCTTAGTCATAATATTTCTTCTTTGGGCTAGTTGAGCTCACCCTTTTCTTTCATTGTTCTCTTGTGAAATGAGAACATAGGGAGAGCAGTCGGGAGCGAAGTAATGGTCGAGAGGATAGCATTAGTAGTCCTCACTATTACGTGAAATAGTGTGATAATAGTCATAATGAGGACTCCTTTTGAGTTTGTATAATATCTAGTAGACAAAATTTGTATTCAAACTCACGATTTATGTCGTATTGCATACTACAGTTATATTAGTAAGTTGTATTTGGATTTATGTACCATGTAAGTGGCGACCCAAGATGGGTGACGATACCTAATTTTGGGGGCGTCACGGTTGGTATCGAGCCATAAGTGTGAAGAGCCCCGAGCCCTCATTTGGTGACTTCTGTTGATGGGGGATGCACAAAGCCGGACTCTCCGTAGGGGACGCCGCTTTTCGATGGCAAGTGATAGGTACCAATGTGAGTCTTGACCACAAGTTGGTGTCCAGTCGCGATTGGTATCGAGCTAGGGATATGATCCCCAGCTAAGATGTGAGAATAGTACTAGGAGGGAGAGCGGGGAATTCCTTCGCTAGTATGACCTACCTAAGTTTATTTGGTATTTAATTGGTCGGTCAGAGTATAGGGATAATATTTGATATATTAATTAACCCTTGTGTTGTGGCAGTGTTTGGAAATGGCAGCTGAAAATATTCACAATGGAGTGAATGTGATCGTTGTGACACCTTTAATCACTAATCAGGTTAATGCAGTGTCAGACGAGGAACAAATTAGAGATATCCACGTAGTAAATGAAGAACTAATTGTTGCACCCGAGCTAGTTGCAGAGGTAGCAGCTGAAAGTGAGGAAGAAGAAGAAGAAGAGGAAGAAGAGGAACCTGAGGAGAATTGGTTAGAAGAAATTTATGATCAAAACTTAGAATTACAAAATCGTGTTCGTGAGCTAGAAGAACAGGTTGAAGAACGGCAAACGATCGTGGAACAAAGGGATACAACAATTCAAAATTGGGTTACCCGATATGTGATGCTCGAACAAAATCACGCTTTGGCAGGGTGTAAGATATTAAAGTTGGAATCTGAGAATTTAAAAATCAAAGATCAGCTGAAAGAAGAAACAACTGAACGAAGGAGAATAGACGATGCATGGGTAAAAGCTGCACAACGCGTTGATAGTGTAGAAAAAGGCGTCCAGATCCAATAAAGCCGAAATAGATGAAATGGACTTTGCTTTTGGACAAAGAATTGGGAGAACCCAACATCGAATTGAATTACCCGCATGCATAGCGGTCAACCCGAATTCGATATGGATCGAGAATAATGATTCAAATCATGGATCAGAATGTGAAGAAGCACTTAAGGGTGGAATGTACCCTATAGTAAAGTCAAACTTCGGTAATTTAAGCGAGGCGTTTGTCGAGAAACCGAACGAAGTTATTACGGGTAAATTAATTATTGCGAAGTCTATACTTTATTCAATACAAGTTCTACCCACTCTTTTTATTCTACCTAGTTGTGTTCAATGTTTAAATTTAACTCAGAAAAAAAATTAGACTTTGATTTATCTATTGAAACTTCGTTGGGAGAAACCTTCGTTACCTCCACATGCTTATTAATCTTGTTGTTTCAAATAAACACTTTCACGATCTTATATCTTTAAAAATTCTTGCCTTTGAGGTAATTTTTGAAAAGCGATTGATTAACTACTTATTATTCTTTTTGTAAGGTTGTTAGCTTTCATATTCCTAACCAACCTGTTATACTGAATTCAAAGTAACCAAACCCTAAAGTTAATCAACTTTGTTATATCAAGCCATAAGTAAAGAGCCCCGATCCTTTCATTGTTGACTTCCTTGTGTGGAATGCAATCAAGTTCGGACTTTTCAGAGGCGACATCGTGAATGAAGATGGCAAGTTTATAGGTATCATTGTGAGGGCTATCTAGGTTAAGGGATAGAAGTCGCGGTTGGTATCAATGTAACGTCTTATCCAAGTCTTGGATAAGAGTAGCGATTTTGAATGATATTTCTATCATTAATAAATTTCTTGACGTATTCTTGAAGATTTCTAGCCTACCCTAGGCGTGAAATCGAATTTTGTATTGACCCAAAGATAAAAACCCATTTCTTAAACCCTCAAATATTTCTTCAAATAAAATGAGCAGATTTCGTGGTTTATGATGAAAGTCATAATAAAAGCATTGGAATAATAAAAATCATGGGTATATGAAGTATTAGTAAGTTTTATGATGAGTTATGTTGGTTAGTATGTGAAAACATGAAAGTTTCTTAGAAATCACAAAGAGTTGAAAATCAGATTTTGGTGAAAAACGTAACATAAAATTCAATTGACTATATCTCTTATTATATTTTGAATTTTTGAATGTGGTCAAGTCCTAGAGTTAGATCTATGAGTTACCTAACTAATCCAAGTGGAATTACTGGAAAAGGTGTTGTAGATTTTTGTGGGGACTGATTTTAGCAAAGGAGGCCAAAGCTGTAAATTTCGAAAATGCTACTGCCCAGAAACTTTAAGGGACTGTTTCGGCCACTTAAATTATGAGAAAAATTCTGGCCTTTTGGGACATGAAAGTATATGGTATAAAGTACCTCCTGTCCAAAAATGAGCTCATTCTGACTTAAAATGAGCAAGTTATGACTATTTCAATATTTAGGTTTTTAAAAACGCTATATAAGGAGTTCTATAACTCAGATGACCATGAAATTTAAACTGGAAGCTCAAGTTAACATGTGTAAGGTCCTGCCAAGATTTGGGAATTTTGGAGTTAAACTTGAGGTAGCTAATTTCTTAAGGAATTAATTAGAAATTGATTTTTGAAAAATAGTAAATGAATTTTAAAAATTGAGAGAAAAATATATTTTCATCATGGGACTATATTATGCTAAATCCCTGAAAAGAAATATTTTTGGGACTGATTTGGTATTTTTCATGAAAATAGTTTAATTACTGAACATATGAGTTAAATATGTTATGTGAAGTAACAAAGTTGAAAATAGGATTTTATGGTAGAGAATCTTATATAGAGTATATGCATATTTTTTGAGAGATTTGATAATTGGTGATGATATCTTATGAGTATGACATTTTGAATGATTAAATGCATTATATGGTAAAAGCGTAAACAATTAAGATAAAAGAAGTGATTAAAATATTGTTATAATATTAATGATATTAGATTATGAGATTATTAAGTGATTGAAAACATGGGGATATTCTTGAATCACGGATAAATTATATTATAAATGTTTAATATTTATCCTTTATCTCATTTGATTGATTCTTTATATCATTATCCTCATGCTTATATTATGTTGAAAGTCATACGTGGCGTATGGTGCATAGATGGACTTGGTATGATTATTATGACCGAGGATTGTTCGGTATAATCATAACTAGTAATTGAAAACACAATTATCTTTGGTAGTAGTGCATGGATAATTTGTGGTCGTGATCTTAATGAATACACAATTATCTTTGGTAGTAGAGCATGGATAATTTGTGGTCGTGATACTTAATGAATACACAATTATCTTTGGTAGTAGTGCATTGGATAATTTGTGGTCGTGATACTTAATGAATACACAATTATCTTTGGTAGTAGTGCATGGATAATTTGTGGTCGTGATCTTAATGAATACACAATTATCTTTGGTAGTAGTGCATGGATAATTTTTGGTCGCGATATCTTAATGAATACACAATTATCTTTGGTAGTAGTGCATGGATAATTTGTGGTCGTGATCTTAATGAATACACAATTATCTTTCGTCAGTAGTAGTGCATGGATAATTTGTGGTCGTGATATCTTAATGAATACACGATTATCTTTGGTAGTAGTCGTAGATAATTTGTGGTCGCGATATCTTAATGAATACACAATTATCTTTGGTAGTAGTGCTTGGATAATTTGTGGTCGTGATCTTAATGAATACACAATTATCTTTGGTAGTAGTGCATGGATAATTTGTGGTTGTGATCTTAATGAATATCTTTGGCACAGTAGTGCGGGGATGATTCGATGATATGGATTAATTATTGAACCGAGTCTCGTGAATGAAATATTAATTCATGGATGTGGTAAAAGTCATCTTTGGTAGTAGTGCATTGATAGACTTGGTATGATTATGACCAAGGATTATTCGGTATAATCATGATCAGTAATTGAAAACACGAATATCCTTGGCGTTGGTAATGGATAATTAAGTGGTCGTGATCTTATTAAGTGCGTCTCGGCATTATTGGTTTTACAGTTGTATATCTTTGGCTGTAGTGCAAAAGATGAATTGTTAATGAATATCTTTGGTAGGATTGCGAAGATGAATGTAATATTTTAACGATAAAGGTATTCAAGGTATCCTCACCTCTTTATCATACCAGTATCGCATTCTAATTTCGAGGGCGAAATTCCATAAGGAGGGAGATTGTGAGACCCCAGATTTTATCAATAAAGATTTAAATTTTATCGAAATAATTTTTAATATTATGGTGTGAATTTGAGATAAATATTATAGTTGTGGGTAGTATTTATAAATTTTACAAAATATGCAAAGTGGTTATATTATATTCGATTGGTGGGGAATATTCGGTTTAACGGGGAATATTCGTACAACTACTCAATCATTGGTGGACCCTAATGTAATTATTGCTTCGGATTGAGAAAACGACAAAAATATTTTATTGAAATAACAATGGAAGTTTTACCGTGGTTCTTTGTTGAAATACTCGGTAGTAAAAGTACGATGAATCGTGTGGTTGCATAAGTAGATGGCGCGGTATTGATTATTGATGCTTATGTGAGAAGTCACTCGGTTTGATTCCATTATTGTCGATTAATAATATGAATTATTATAGCGATAATGACGTTTTGTTTTATTCAGTATTATTAACGTAATAAAAGCGAAACATCTTTTATATAAAATAGAATACTTTATTAAAGTTATTCTATAAATAGAATATATTATATTTTATTATGCATAGTGTTGCGATAGTGTTTTGCATAGTATTTTGCATAGTATTGCATAGTGTTTGCATAGTAAAATGTTTTTATATAAATAGAATATATTATATTTTATTTAAAAGATTTTTCTTTAAATATGGACCGTCGATTAAAGTAAATCAATCTGGACCGTTTCATGGATTAATTCTTATGCATTCCATTTTCCTAAAAATAAGCTCATTCCTTCATTATTTTCTTTTAATTCATTGAAACTCTAGAGAGAAATTATAGAGAGAAGGTTATAGAGAAAATTATAGAAAGAAGAAGAGTATTCTCGCTACTTCACTACTTCTATATTCGGTTCTTTACTACGGTGAGGGTGTTATTCTTTCTTTCGAAGAGAACTTCGTTATTCTATTCTTTATTATTACATTGGAATAACCTGTAAAAGTGGCATACCCTATACATAACCCGTGATACACGGCATACCTATACTTGGTGAAATCCTTATGTTATTCCATTGCTTATTATTACATTGGAATAACTGTGTATACGTGGCCTCACCCTATACTTGGTGACATTCTTCTATTATTACATTGGAACATCACATGCTCATGTGTTTTACAGGACTGGTTTAAAATCTTTATTATTACATTGGAACATCACATCATGTGTTTTACAGGACTGGTTCCGCTTTCTTTATCATTCATTGGAATATCCTATTCGTGTGTTTTTTACACCGGATCCGGTTCCATCTTTGTTATTCTGTTGGAACATCCCGCCTTGTGAATTTCACGACACAGTTCTGTTATTATTATTACATTGGAATAACACGCCTATGCATCTGCAATCGCATGCATGGTGATTTCTTTTGTTATTCCATTCTTTATTATACCCGGTTAGTTAAAACTTTGACTTCTATACTCCATGAAATTAGTAGAATATCCTTGATATTTGCGTTTCATCCAAAGATATCTTTTCACGGAAATATTCTTCCGATCATTCTTGAATTTTACTCTCTAAAAAAAGTATTATGTTGACAATTTGGACGTTAATAATTCATGGATTAAATAATTCTTGAACTTGTTTTATTGAATTATTATGTCATTGTCATCATCCTCATGTTATATTATGTTATCTTTTGGCTTACGTGCGTAGATAAACTTAGTATGATTATGACCGAGGATCATTCGGTATAATCATGACTTGATATAAATGATGTGACAAAAGTCCTCGGTGGCACTGTAATGCGATGATGGATAGTTTTTGGTATGATTATGATGACCGGGGTGATTCGGTATAGTCATGACCATTGATAACTTGATGAAAATCCTTGGCGTGAATGCAGGGGATGATTAGATGTGGTGGTTTATTTATTAAAAATGAGAGTCTTAGCGATAAAATTGATGAAAACCTTTTAAAACCTAAAAGATAGTAGACTTTATTCTCTACTTGGCTCTGTTAATGGATTGCTTATTCATTGTGATTAAACTTGTTGTCTATTGTATTTTATCGGTTTAACATTGTTGAAGGCTAATGATAATTTATTTCGCATTATCTTAGTCATAATATTTCTTCTTTGGGCTAGTTGAGCTCACCCTTTCTTTCATTGTTCTCTTCGTGAAATGAGAACATATTTGACGACAGTCGGGAACGAAGTAATGGTCCGGAGGATAGCATTAGTAGTCCTCACTATTTCGTGAAATAGTGTGATAATAGTTGTAATGAGGACTCCTTTTGAGTTTGTATAATATCTAGTAGACAAAATTTGTATTCAAACTCACGGTTTATGTCGTATTGTACCACGGCAGTTATATTAGTAAAGTTGTATTTGGATTTATGTACCATGTAATTGGCGACCCAAGATGGGTGGCGTATACCTAATTTTGGGGCGTCACATTGTTCATGTTATGTTGGAGTATTATTGTTGTTCATGTTATATTGGAGTTATGTTGCACACAAAAAAGATGAAGCAATCTAACGAGAACAAGCAATTGTGTAGAAGGAAATCACAATAAATATCAATTCACTTGTCATCATTCACAAAACCTTAGTAGGCTACAAATACATTCCCATCTCAAAATACACAAATATGTTTTCTTGTGAAGCGGTTTAACTCTAGTGGTGCCAAAGCGAGATAACCAAAGTAGATGACCCTTTGGTGCCAAAAATATACATTGCCCATTCAAGTTTTTACGAAAACTACCAACAAGGAAACTAAAACTAACATCCATGTAAATGTGACAAAATATAATTACATATTAGTCTCAGATTAAGTCAAGGCAAAATCGAGCCTTAATCCCCTTCTTCGCTTTTTTGGTGAACTAACAATGCGACCCTTTGATAAAAGCTTCTTCAATTTTGGTATGCTCTTCATTCTTTCGTCCGATTAATTTGTGTGAACTTGACCTTGGTTGATCAGTAGCCCCAGTCCAACATGCAGACAAACTTGGTCCAGGATTAGTCCACTTGGTGGACTGGTTAGGTTGAGAGCTTGATTTGGGCTGTTCTGAGGTTGAAGAATTAGGTCCAGGATTAGCACCCTTCCCCTTACTTTGCAACTTTGGTGGTCTGATTTTTGCCTGAAAGATACAAACAAATATGTTAGCTTATTCAACATTGCATTTTAAACCTAGGACCATCATTTTCAACTGTTACCTGGGAAGATGATGCCCCAACATTTGACTGACAATCCTTTGCAGCTGTTGTTTCACCAGTTGGTCTGCTTTTCCCCTACAAATATAAACTCGTTAGCTTGATTAAAAAGTCATAATTATATCATTTATATATAATGTAAATACATACCTTAAGTTTGAGTTTGGATGAAATGGTCGCCACAACTCCTATTTGTTATGCCCAAGTGTCAAAACATCTTGCACATATTACAAATTGCCACCTCTTTTACTTGCCGGTGAGGGTTTTTGGTTCATCTTGTGCCTTTTTCCTTACTTTTCTTGGTCGCGATTGGGTTTATGGTACAATGGAGGTTGAATCTTTGAAATTTGGATTGCACCCATTCATGATGACTAGAGCAGGCTTTATGGTAAAGTTATAGGTGCTTAAGTACACTTCCTTGCTATATGAGGATGGAAATAAACATCCGTGGTTGCTCCCTATTACCCCAGATTACACATCATTGCATGTTTGCAAGGAATGCCACTAAGTCGCCACATTTCGCACCACAAGTTTTTTCATTCAAATTGACAACCCAAGTTACGCCGTCACTTTCAACATCAAACTCCCCAATTCCGGACTTCAATGCAAAGGCATCCCCTAGAATGTTTCTTATTGATCTCTAATTTTTTTGTATTCTCGCCCAATTGACCCTCCATACTTGTCCATGCCCTCCTTTTTTTAATCAAACCTAACCATTAATTTCTTCATAATCCACTCTAGCATGTTAATAATCCCTTTATCCCTTGCCTCAATGATATAATTATTCCATGACTCATTCAAGTTGTTTACAACTATATCGGACCTACAATGGGGTGAAAAATGAGATCCGCCCAATATTTGGGCCCAACGACCATCAACCACTTCAACCGCCTCGGGATCAACTTTGTGCATTTCCTTCATATTTGCTTCAAATGTATACATATCACCACAACTAATTGCATTCCGTAAAATATCCTCAATAGCTTCCCCCTAAACTTGATTTTGAAATTGTTGTACAAATGCTTCAAACAAAATCTATGTTCATTATTGGGTAACATTGAATTAAAACCTCTACAAGCCCCTTTCACTTTATCGAAATAAACACATATCTTCTTGTTTCATTTTCACCAATGTCATCTAATGATTCGTGAGAAACCCGCTAATTGTCCTACATTCTATTTCAACTATAAGAATGGCAATGGGAAAAATATTATCATTGCATCTCTTCCTATAGCACTTAACATCCGCCTCCATATATCCCCTTTAGGAAACATCCATCCAAACCTATTATTGGTCTACACACCTGCAAAGGAAAGCATGTTTACATCTTTGATAGCCTCATATCTGATCTCTTAAATCTTCGGAAGAGAACCAGCCCCTCAACACACTGACTGCAGAATTTGAAAACTGTCCCAGGATTTAGTTTTTTAACTGTCTCAATATAATCCATAAGTTTGTTGTACTGTTCTCCTACATCACCAGATATATAATGTAAAGCTTTTCTTTTAGCCCTATATAGGGATGATTTACTAAGACTGGAATGACATTCCTTTTGTGCCTTCTTCTGCCATGCTTTCAAATCCCACTTAGGATTATCTCTCAAGTCATTCAAGTATTTTTTGGCCAAATACCTACTGTCAACAAGATGGTTTTCTCTTGTTCAAAGATACGTGTGATCCCCCCCATTGATTTGATTTTGAAAGTTACTTCACCTTGTTTAAGCGATGCATGAATCCTCCAAGAACAATTTTTCGATTTACATTTGATGCTTATTCTTTTCTTATCATTTTGAATGTATTTAATGTCAAACCCCCTTTTTACGTAAAACTCAACCAAAGCATTCCTAAAAATTTCATGATTTGTAAACTCCATTTCAACCTCAAATTCTATGTTACCCATATCGGTGTCTCATTAAATTCCATAGTGTGGCGCCCCAAAATAGGTATACATCACCTATTACGAGTTGTTAATACATAGTGCAATGAAACAACTACAACTTTATTATTACAACGAGAAAGCGTGAGTTTGAATACAAATATTATCTTCTAGAAAATATCTATACTCAAATAAATCCTCATCACATTTATTGATACATTATTTTACAAAAATGGTGAGGACTACTAAACAATCCTTTCTAAAACCTTCATTCCATTACCCGACTCGTACTCGCATTATATTCTCGCCTCACGAGAAGAAAAATGGAACAAAAAGAAAAAGGGTGAGCTCAACTAGCCCGGTAAAGAATATTATGACTAAGATAATATACAACAAATTACAGTTAGTCTTCAACAGGAAAAATCTAATAGAATACAATAGACAACAAATTTTAAATCAATATTCGCAATGAAATAATAATTCATTAGAAGAGTTAAGTAGAGAATGCAAACTACTATCTTCATGTATGAATTTAAAAGTTCATCGCTCATCTTTTATCCCGTAACATCAATCAATATACATCCGAATCAAATATTCATCTTTGCACTTTCTGAGGCGAAAGATATTCATCATTGGTCATTGTTCATCTAAACACTGCTCATCTTTGCACTACTGACCCAAAGATATTCTTCAGAAATCATTCATCTTTGCACTACTGGCCAAAGATATTCAATAATATCATCATCTAAGACTCCGAGGATGATGAAAATATTTTTAAAGAAAGCGAATCCGGTGAAACAAAATGACAAGGATTAAGGATTAAGGATTCGTGACTTTGTTTTATCCATGTTCAAAAATACCTCAAAAATAATCATAGTGGTGTAAAATTCAAGAATGATCAAAACATGGATACAATCAAAGCTAGTATCCGAATAGATATTTTGGACAAAAAGAAGAAATTTTATTTTTAGGTGAATAGTGTCAGATATCGTGAATAGTCTTGAGTATACGTGAATAGTAATCCAAACACCAAAAGATAGAAATTCCACAAAAACATCTTCACGCTTCATTGAATAGTACTCGTGAATAGTAACTTCGTGAATAGTAACTCATGAATAGTAACTCGTGAATAGTAACTCATGAATAGTAACCCCGAGCATGAAAAAGTTCCAAATTTGATAAAAGTTCCAACTAATATTTCAAAGATAATGATATTGAAGAAATAATATCATTTGAGAAGAAAATAACATCCCTTACCTCGAAAAGATTAATCTTAAATTAAAAATCTGAGGATATAGTCTTTGAAGGAACTCAGACCGAATCTAACAATACTCAAAGTATACTCAAAATACTCACAAGAATACTCGATAATATAGAGAAAGAAAACATCGGTTTCGGTGTGATTTTCAATTCTAACCCAAGCACCCTTATTTATAGGAAATTCTTAGAATGAACCAAAAGTTAGTAAAATTTAATAAATTAATAATATAATTATATAAATTTCCTATGCATGCCTAGAATCTGATTTCAACCATCAAACACATGCCACATTCTAGAAAAAGTAAGAAAAAACGTTTTTCTAATTTTGAATATTTTAAACTTCCAAAATCAATTATTTGAGCTTGAACTTCAATAATTCATAATAAATAGCCCTTTCATCGAGAAAATTGAATCATGCATGAGTTTTTATAGGAAATTCAATTCTCTACAACTTTGCAGAAGAAAGTTTTTCTAAATTCCAAATAGAAATTGGCCAGAAATCCACAAACCAAGCGATTTTACAAATTTATAATCAAATTTCATCAATAAATGGGGTCCAATGAGCATGTTTAACATGTTTTAAACATTTATTGCAACAAAAATACTCTTCCTCCTCAGATACTCATATATCCCACATTCGTTGTAAAAATATCACCATTATTATATTATTAAAATATAATAATATATTTAAATGAATTATTTTATTTAAAAAGATAAAATTTCAATTTTCAACAATTGTCACATTAAAATTTTCTCCATCTATATCCATATAAAATCAATATTTTCCTCATCATTTGAATCAATAATTAATTATTCACAAATAATATTACGAATCACAATATCGACAACCGTGCAGTTTCAGGAAAGAGGGCTTTCAATAAGAATTTCTCCTCATCTTGGCGGCGCAATTAGGTGACCAAACCTCTCCTTAGAAGCGAACTTTCTAGACATTGCCAATAATGTTATCTAATAATATTATTCGGATAATATGAATTATTGCTTCGATAATGAAAAATATCAGTAATGACAATTATGAAACAACAAAGAATATAAAATATCAACGCAAAGAATTATTAAATCAATAAAATCTCGAATAAGTAATTATCGTAACCATTATTGAGTAGTGCCTTCACGTAAGAATCAATAATTGGTGCAATACCTGGTAATCTTCGTGTGTTTTAACCACCGAAAGTATTTTAACAAGATAATCTGAATAACTATTCTATTTGTTATTTTTAAACAACTTATATTTGTCGTTTTCTTCATCCAATCGCTTTCAGTTATGGGGGCCTACACATGGTCTTGGCCGTCGTATGAATATTCTGACAAAGACGAATATTCCACCACCAAACGAATATTTCACAACAACAATGAATATTTTATAACCACTGCTTATTTTCAAGTATTTCACAGATTTTACCCTTAACTATCCACATTAATCAAATCAACCCTTACTATTTCAAAATAATAAATAGAGAAAATTAAATTTCATTAATAATAAGTTGGGGTCTTATAACCTCCCTCCTTATGAAATTTCGTCTCTCGAAATCGACGACGCATTCGGTGTTTTGAAAAGGTGAGGATACCTCGCTTTCATTTCCGTTTTCAATTCCCGTGTCATTTCCTCTATAGCATGATTCCTCCACAAAACTTTAACTTGTGGTATGACCTTTCAAGGCGTAGGACATGTTTCTTTCCTATCCAAGATCTTGACAGGTACCTCCTCACACGTTAAGTCTTCTTATTTATTTCGTCTGGGGTTCTAATTTATAACGTGGTTGGGTCTTTCACATATTTATTTAAGCATGATATGTGAAACACATTATGAACACGAGACATACTTGGAGGTAACGCAAGTCTATAGGCTACATTTCCTACTCGGTCAAGAATTTGAAATGGACCAATAAATCGTGGATTGAGCTTTCCTCTCTTCCCAAATCTTGTAACTCCCTTCCATTAGCAACTCGCAACAATATATGATCCCCTACACTAAATTCCACGTCCTTTCGATGAAGATCCGCATAACTCTTTTGTCGATCTTGTGCCGTTTGTATATGTTGTCGAATCATTTGAATCTTTTCGGTAGTATATACGCATCTTAACTCCTCGGGTCCCAACAATGTTGCTTCACCCACCTCATCCCAACATATTGGAGAACGACATTTTTCGTCCATATAATGCTTCAAATGGAGCCACACCTATACTTGCCTGATAACTGTTGTTGTAGGAGAATTCTACCAATGGTAAATACTTATCCCAACTGCCCTTGAAGTCTAGGACACAGAGTCTTAATAAATCTTCAAGAGTTTACACAGACCATCCCTCTTGGATGGATGAAGATCTAGAGGGGCCTGGGGATGATGACATATTTAAAGAAGGGGAAAAAAAACAAATTTTGATAACTCCAAAGATGTCTTTGTAGAAGATTGGTGGAGTGATGATGAGGGAGAAGGGAAAGAGGCATTAAGAAGGAAGTTTGTTTTATCTGATGATGAGGACAACTTAGAAGGGGATGGGTCTATGGACCTTAATCCTTAATCCTTGTCATTTTGTTTCACTGGATTCGTTTCTTTAAAAAAATATTTTTCATCATCCTCAGTCTTAAATGATGATATTATTGAATATCTTTGGCCTGTAGTGCAAAAAGATGAATGATTTCAAGAATATCTTTGGGTCAGTAGCAAAGATGAGCAGTGTTTAGATGAATATGATTAATCGATGAATATCTTTGGCCCGTAGTGCAAAGATGAATATTTGATTCGGATGTATATTGATTGATGTTACAGGATAAAAGATAGACGATGAACTTTTAAATTCATACATGAAGATAGTAGTTTGCATTTCTACTTAACTCTTCTAATGAATTATTATTTCACCGCGAATATTGATTTAAAATTTGTTGTCTATTGTATTCTATTAGATTTTTTCCCTGTTGAAGACTAACGGTAATTTGTTGTATATTATCTTAGTCATAATATTCTTTTTATCGGGCTAGTTGAGCTCACCCTTTTCCTTTTTGTTCCATTTTTCTTCTCGTGAGGCGAGAATATAAGCGAGTATTAGTCTGGGGTATGGAATGAAGGTTTTAGAAAGGATTGTTTAGTAGTCCTCACCATTTTGTAAAATAATGTATCAATAAATGTGATGAGGATTTATTTGAGTATAGATATTGTGCAGAAGATAATATTTGTATTCAAACTCACGCTTTATTGTTGTAATAATAAAGTTGTAGTTGTTTCGCATCCATGTATTGACAACTCGTAATGAGTGATGTATACCTATTTTGGGGGCATCATGATTGGTATCGTAGCTAGGGAGGATATGATCTCCATGAGATCGGGGAACGTAACTAGGAGGGAGAGACGAGTAAATCCTTCGTTAGTGTGTCCTACCTAAGCTTTATTTTTTTAGTTGGTCAAGATATAAGGATATTATGTGATATATTGATTTCTTAATTAATCCTTGTTTTACGACAAGATTTGAGAATGTCGAATCGAGAATATTAACAATGGAAAAGAGACCGTGGAGACGCTCAGACTCACCAACGAGGAGAACGTGCAACAGTGGCAATGTTCCTCCCGTGAACAACAACCGAAAGCGAGATGATGAACGAGGGATGTTTAGAAGCTTTTTCAGATTCACGCAAAATCGCACGAGGAGACTCGTGTTCAAAATCTGAGGAGAAATGATAGCAATTCACGGGTTGTCACAACCAAGCGATTCAAAGAGTTGGGACCACGAATTTAAGGGAAAGCGGATCCGATCATCATGGCGGAAACATGGGTCAAGCAAATTACCAAGATATTCGATGTCTTGGGATGCACGGAAGAACGAAGGTTCCATTCGCCACCTTTATGTTCCGTGTGGCGAAAGCAGATCATCTTGGTGGGAGTCTCGTGAAGTTGCACTCCATCCACCGCACTCAAGCATGTCTTCGGGAGACATTTCAGAATTATTTAATGACAAATACTTTTCCGAAAGTGTTCGTCTATATGAAGGAAGTGGAGTTCATCGATTAGAACAAAACAACACACGCGGTGTCTCAAAGACGAGGCAAAGTTTGCAGAGTTATCTGTGTTTGCACCTCATTTGGTGGAGAATGAGGAACGATGACGCGGATGTTTTTAGAGGTTTGAAACCCCAAGATACGACAATATCTCATTTCTCATAAATTTTCTCTATTCAGATGTTGTAAAATGTGGCTCAATTATTAGAGCGAGATAACGAGTATGGTCAATCGAGGACCATAACCAGGATCGCACCGGAGATAAAGCGATCAATGTAATAATGATAACCAAAGTGGAGAAAGAAATGAGACGGACAAAATGGTAACCACTCTGGTGGTAATCATGGCCATGAAAATAGAAGAAGCGAAAGTGGGAGGAGATTTTAAAAAGGAGATTTAACAACGATTATGTGAAGCGGCGGCGGCTTAAGAAGAATCGGTTCTAAGGGAGGAGAACGACCACCCATTATATGCTACAAATGCGAAAAGAGGGACATATCACCAAACCGCCCACAACAATTCAAGGTATGCTATAATTGTGGAAAGGAAGGACATATCGCCGAGATTATACTGATAGCGAATAAACCTAGTTCAATGGGACGGTGACTCAAAAGATCATCCCCGTAAAAGTCAAAGTCAATGATTCCGGAAGAAGCGTTTGTTGTGATCGGTCAAAATGCGAGAAACCCAAACGAGGTGATCACGGGTGTTTATTTATAAATTCTTGCGAAGTTTATACCTTACTTGACAACGGTGCTACCCATTCATTTATCTCTCCCGCATGTGCTCAACGCTTAAACTTGACTCAGAAAAATTAGACTTTGACCTATCTCGTGGAAACTCCGTTAGAGAAACTTTCATCACATCCATCGCTTATAAATCTTGTTTGATTCAAGTTGGCACCATCACTTACTGCTGACCTTATCTCTTTAAAGATACTTGCTTTTGATGTGATTTTAGGGATTGATTGGTTAACTACTCATCATGCCAAAATTGATTGTTTTCGTAAGGTCGTTAGTTTTCATATTCCTAACCAACCTGTTTTACTTAATTCAAGCAACTAAACCATTAAAATCAATCATCGTCATATCTAATCATAAAGCTATTCGCTTATTGAAAAACGGATGTCAAGCTTTTTAGCCCATGTTATGGATTTGAATAAAGACACGCCAAATTTGAATAATATTCTGTTGTTATTGACTTTCCGACGATTTCAAGAACTTCCCGGTCTCACCCCGTAACGTGAAGTTGAATTCTTTATTGATCTTGAACCCGGTACAAAGCCCATTTCTAAAACCCCATATCGAATGGCTCCTATTGAACTTCGGGGAGTTAAAGGTCCAACTACGTGAATTGTTGGACATCGGTTTCATTCGCCCCAAGTACATCTCCTTGGGGTGCCCTGTTTTATTTGTAAAGAAAAGAAAGACGGGAGTATGCGACTTTGTATTGACTATCGGAATTGAACCATGTCACCATCAAGAATAGGTATCCTCTACCTCGTATTGATGACTTGTTTGACCGCCATAAGGGCACAATTCTTTTCAAAATCGATCTTCGATTCGGATATCATCAACCAAGATTAAATCGAGGATATTCCAAAGACCGCCTTTAGAACTTGGTACGGGCATTATGAATTCTTAGTCATGTCTTTTGACCGACTAATGCTCCCGCGACTTTCATGGATATGATGAACCGAGTATTCAAGGAATATTTGGATCGGTTTGTTGTTGTCTTTATTGATGACATCCTTATATATTCCAAAAGTCGTGAAGATCATGAGCACCATTTGAAATTCGGTACTCCAAAGGCTTCGTGAAAACAAACTATATGCCAAATTAAAGAAATGCGAGTTCGCTTCGAGGAAGTAGCATTCCTTGGGCACGTGGTGTCGAAACATGGAGTATCTGTTGATCCGCCAAGATTGAAGCAATACAAAGTCGGGAGCAACCAAGCTTCCATGATCAAGACGTAGCTTTTTGGGCTTAATTTGGTTATTATCGGAGATTCGTGGAAGGGTTTTCGAATCGCTACTCCATTAACTCAGCTAACTCTAAGGATACAAAATTCGTTTGGAGAACGAAGAACGCGAGAAAAGTTCCAAGAGCTTAAGAGGAGACTTATTTTAAGACTGTTTCTAACAATACCATCGGTTCGGATGGATTTGTTATCTCAAACGATGCTTGTGCAAAGGGTTAGGATGTGTTCTCATGCAACGTGGGAAAGTCATGCTTTATGCCTCATGACATAACTTAAAAGAGTATGAGAGGAATTATCCTACTCATGATCTAGAGTCAGCGGAAATCGTTTGCGCTTAAAGATATGGAGGCACTATCTATATGGGGAGAAAGTGGAGATATATTCGCACCATAAAAGCCTTTAAATATTTCTTCACTCAAAATAACTCAACACGCTAAGAAATGACGTTGGCTCGAGCTATTGAAAGACTACGACCACACTATTCAATACCATCCCGGAAAAGATCCAAATGATTCGACAACGATACAAAACCAGACAAGATCGACAAAAGAGTTATGCGGATCTTCATCGAAAGGACGTGGAATTTAAAGGGGATCATGTATTGTTGCGAGTTGCTCCGTGGAAGGAGTTACAAGATTTGGGAAGAGAGGAAAACTCAATCCACGATTTATTGGTCCATTTCAAATTCTCGACCGAAAGTAGAAATGTAGCCTATAGACTCGCGTTACCTCCGAGTATGTCTCGTGTTCATAATGTGTTTCACATATCGTACTTCGTAAATATGTGAAAGACCCAAACCACGTTATCGAAGTTAGAACCTGACGAGATAGCCAAGACTTAACGTATGAGGAGGTACTGCACAAGATCTTAGATAGGAAGGAGCACGTCCTACGCCAAGAAAGGTCATACCACAAGTTAAAGTTTTGTGGAGGAATCATGCTATAGAGAGAAATGACACGGGAATTGGAAACGGAAATGAAAGCGAGGTATCTTCACCTTTTGAAACACTGTGTACGACGACGCCAATTTCGAGGACGAAATTTCATAAGGAGGGAGGTCAGAAGACCCCAACTTATTATTAATGAAATTTAATTTTCTATTTATTATTTTGAAATAGTAAGGGTTGATTTGATTAATGTGGATAGTTAAGGGTAAAATACGCAAATACTTCAAAATAAGCAAGTGGTTATAAAATATTCATTGTTGTTTGGGAATATTCGTTTGGTCGTGGAATAATCGCATTGTTTGGGAATATTCGTACGATGCAGCCGTTGTACCATGTGTGGGCCCCATAACTGAAAAGCGATTGGATGAAGAAACGACAAATATAAGTTGTTTAAAAATATAAGTAAGTAGTTATTACAGATTAATCATTGTTAAAATACTCGGTGGTTAAAACACAAGAAGATTACCGGTATTGCATCAATTATTGATTCTTACGTAAGAAGACACTACTCAATAATGGTTACATGATTTACTCGCTCAAAGATTTTATCGAGTTAATAATTGATGCGTTGATATTTTATATTGTTGTTGTTTCAATAATTATCATTACACAATATTTTTCATTATCGAAGCAATAATTCATATTATCCGAATAATATTATTAGATAACATTATTGGCAATGTCTAGAAAGTTCGCTTAAGGAGAGGTTTGGTCACCTAATTGCTTGCTAGTAAGTAAGAGAAATTCTTATCGAAAGCCCCTCTTTCCTGGAACCGCTCGTCATCGATATTGTGATTCTCGTAATATTATTTGTGAATAATTAATTATTGATTCAAATGATGAGGAAAATATTGATTTTATGTGGATATAGATGGAGAAAATTTTTAATGTGACAATTGTTGAAAATTGAAATTTTATCTTTTTCGATAAAATAATTCATTTAAATATATTATTATATTTTAATAATATAATAATGGTGATATTTTTACAACTAATGTGGGATATATGAGTATACGAGGAGGAAGAGTATTTTTTGTTGCAATAAATGTTTAAAACATGTTAAACATGTCTGGTGGACCCCATTTATCGACCGAAATTTGATTATACCAGTAAAATCGCCTGTTTGTGGATTTTGGTCAATTTCTATTTGGAGTTTGGAAAAACTTTCTTCTGCAAAGTTGTAGAGAATTGAATTTCCTATAAAACTCATGAGACTCGAATTTTCTGATGAAAGGGCTATTTATTATGAATTATTGAAGTTCAAGTCTCAAATAATTGATTTTGGAAGTTTAAAATATTTAAAATTAGAAAAACGTTTTTCTTACTTTTTCTAGAATGTGGCATGTGTTTGATGGCTGAAATCAGATTCTAGGCATGCGAGGAAATTTATATAATTATATTATTAATTTATTAAATTTTCTCGCTTTTGGTGTTCTAAAGCAATTTCCTATAAATAAATAGGTGCTTAGGTTAGAATTGAAAATCACACCGTAAACCGATGTTTTTCTCTCTATATTATCGAAGCGTATTCTTGTGAGTATTTTGAGTATACTTTGAGTATTGTTAGGAGACTGCAGTAGTTCCTTCAAAGACTATATCCCAGATTCCAAATAAGTATACTAATCTTTCGAGGTAAGGGATGTTATTTTCTTCTCAAATGATATTATTTCTTCAATATTATTACGCCAAAATATTGGTTGAAAATTTTTATCAAATTTGAAACTTTTTCATGTCGGGGTTACTTATTCATGAGATTATTATTCACGAGTTACTATTCATGAGTTACTATTCACGAAGTTACTATTCACGAGTACTATTCATTCACGAAGCGTGAAGATATTTTTTTGGAAAATTTCTATCTTTTGCGCTTGAGTTACATTATTCACGATACAGCATTATTCATCGAAAAATAAAATTTCTTCTTTTGTCCAAAATATCTATTACGGATACTAGCTTTTGATCAGATCCATGTTTTGATCATTCTTGAATTTTACACCACTATGATTATTTATTGAGGTATTTTTGGACATGAAAAATCAAAATCTTAATCCTTAATACTTGTTCTTTTGTTTCACTAGATTCGTTTCTTTAAAAAATATTTTCATCATCCTCATCTTAAATGATGATATTATTGAATATCTTTGGCCTCAGTAGTGCAAAGATGAATAATTTTTCAAGAATATCTTTGGTCAGTAGTGCAGCAAAGATGAGCAGTGTTTAGATGAACACTTGATTAATCGATGAATATCTTTGGCTTTGTAGTGCAAAGATGAATATTTGATTCAGATGTATATTGATTGATGTTACTGAGGATAAAAGATAGACGATGAACTTTTAAATTCATACATAGAAGATAGTAGTTTGCATTCTCTACTTAACTCTTCTAATGAATTATTATTTCATTGCGAATATTGATTTAAAATTTGTTGTCTATTGTAGATTCTATTAGATTTTTCCCCGTTGAAGACTAATTGGTAATTTGTTGTATATTATCTTTGTCATAATATTCTTTTTTGGGCTAGTTGAGCTCACCCTTTTCCTTTTTGTTCCATTTTTTTCTTCTCGAGAGGCGAGAATATAGCGATAAGCATTTAATGGGGTATGGAATGAAGGTTTTAGAAAGAATTGTTTAGTAGTCCTCACCATTTTTGTAAAATAATGTATCAATAAACGTGATGAGGATTTATTTGAGTATAGATATTGTCTGTAAGATAATATTTGTATTCAAACTCACGCTTTACTGATTGTAATAATAAAGTTGTAGTTATTTCGCATCATGTATCGACAACTTCGGAATAGGTGATGTATACCTATTTTGGGGGCGCCACACCGCCTCTTCACCCCTGCTTTTCATTTCTTTTCATAGGTTGTTCTCATGTTTATTTACCTTTTCTGATTCCTTCCCTTTAACCTTTTCAGATTCTTTCCCTTTACCCTTTTTAGATTCCTTCCCTTTACCCTTTTCAGATTCATTCCCTTTACCTACAACTTGTATTGGACCCTCCATTTGTTCTGCATATAAAACTACCTCTTCACTCTCATTATTAACTAGTACGTCTACCATCTCACATACATCTGTGTCATCACTTAGAATTAAAGTCCCACCCTCCCATAACTCATAACCAGGTACAAGATAATGAATGTTCACATGTGGGATTGGATTTAACTGAAAGTGAAACTCATGTATCCCCATCAAAAATATCTTATCTAACTCTACATTCTCTATAATCTCAACACTACCCCCAACATAATCAATAATTGGTTCTTTAACAAAAGTCCCACCATAATGGAACACAACTCTCACATACATTCTGCATTAAACATATGAGGAGAAAATTTTGGATAAGAAACAAAACATGTTTGGGAGACAAGGGGACCACTAATACTAAAAAAACAAATCAAAGTCTAAAGCACGACGTCACTTAAGCATAAAATATTCCATCAAACACCACCAAATCCATATACACAGAGGGACCAAACAAGTGGGGCATATTATCAGACAAAATAAATCTATTGAAAACATCACAAATCGGAGGACCCCTAACACAACAATATTTATTCTTGAAAAGCCATCCCAAATCGGATCAAAAGTAAGATAAACTCACACAACATAGTACATAACACTTAAATAGCGAAGAAACATCAAATCTAATCGAATAGTTAATACTTACCTTGATCTACAATAAAATATTAGCTTCCAGATACAATTTCTTCCACAAACACCATAAAAGGCTTTGGTTTCCACTTAGATTTGAAGCATTAAGCGAAGAAATCGTGTAAAATCGCCTCAATTGCAAGCCCTAGACAAAATACTACACAATTGACCATATTTTAGGTCATTTTCAATATATATATCAAGGGGCAAAAAGTCATTATCTATTCCATAAGGACGACGCTCAGGCGGAAAGTTCATTTTTTCACTTCAACTCAAAACCACGAATATTTAAATGTAAATTTACGTAATACAGGTGGTTATGTGGGAAATGTCAGATACTAGAGTGGTCATCTGAATTTTACCCTTTTTTCTTTGGCGATTTTCAACCCTTTAGAGGATAAATTATAATTTATTTATTCATTCATTCATTCATTCTAGACCATTCAGCGGCTCAGCGCCGGTGCGTGCGTGTACGATTAGCTCGAACTAACTTAACCAAAAATAAAGTAAACCACAAATTCAACCAGCGTTAAGTTAAGGGCACTAAAGCGACAATACTATAATAAACCCACGGATCGTTTAGCAACTAAGGGTTAGAATTAGTACACGTGGACGGTTAGATATCCGTTGAACTGGCTATCGCTAGTGTGCGTCAATATTAGGTTTGCGCATTTGGGTCTCGAGGTCACACACGCCTCATTTGTCGTTCGATTATCGCTCTAATTTTGATATCTTTTCTCTTGAATTCAACCTTGTTTCTCTGTATTGATCATGGAGATGGAACGTGTGGTTGAGTTTCCCCACGCGCATATGGATCGGCGACCGAGAAAAAGGCAGCGTTTAGGCTGGGATGTTGTTCCTCAGGCCCCCAAGGTATCAGATCTGTTCTCTATACCTCAGATTTCTTTGATTATTTGTTATGTTGTTTCTGTTTTGGTAGATCTGATCAAATTAGATATGTAGAGTGTCAGGTAATGAAAATCGTTTCGTTTGTGTTAAGGAATCGGATCGGTAGTTATTGTGTGGATTATATTATACTCGATCAGATCTGTAAAATTTATATACTTTAGATGATTAGATGATTCTTTTGAGTCTGAAATACTTTTTATTTGGTTATTAGATTATTATGAACCTTTATGCCATGCTTATTGCTTCACCTTTTGTTTTACATACTTTTATTTAGGTGTGGCGTTTATGATATATTCATAGGTGTATTCATACTGAATATAAACAATGTTATTTGGTTAACCAAGAATTATTATTTTTCTTTAATATGTTAGTTTAGAAGAGATCTAATGTCTAGATTGAAACTAGGAAATGGTTGAATATTTTTATTTAGTTTATTTGAATTTTAATCTCTTTTTTAAAAAGCATTAATTTTCCTGATAAATTTTTTATTTTCCAACATAAGAGTACTTTGTTTACTTGACATAATGTGATATCTATTTCCCCCCAATGCTTGGTCGATAGATCCATTGGATACTCCATTATTCTTTTCAATTTCTTAGAATTTCTTAAATATTCATATCAGATCCATGTTTAATAAATTTCATAGTCTCCATAAACACTATAGTCCATTGACCTCAAGATGCAACATTTTAATCATGACAATTAGTACTCTTTCCTTGTTAAGGTTTTTGACAATGATGCATATGCCGTTAATTTCCTTAAAAAGTTACCCTTTCTTTGTTAATGTTATGATGATAATTTTTACAGTTTTACTAAAGTGTATTTCCAAGGGTATAAAGGTATCAGGGCGGTAAGTGAATTGATTTTGTATTGAGAGAAATGTGAATGGATGCCTGTGTGTAGGCTCAGCTAGGATTGTTTTGTGGACAAGAGGTTGGGAATGTGACCAGCTTTGCATCAAAGGCACCCACAGACCATACTAGTTCTTCTCTGTTGGTTAAGGGAGTGGCTCGAAATGGTTCTCCCCCATGGCGAGAAGATGACAAAGATGGACATTATATGTTTGCGGTTGGAGATAATTTAACATCTCGCTGTAACTACCCTTTTCCACCATCAAAGAAATTTATATTCATAGCTTATCGTTGTCTTTAAAACTATAAAAGATTTTTCTTAATGCCTTGTTATTTTGTAGGATTTTTCAGCAAGCCATCTAAAAAATATGTTGTCATAATGCTTCTGTTAAATATTTTCTTAATCTGTTGCGTCAGATAGCCACACTTGTTTTCAGTTTTAAGGAAATATTGCTGTCAAATTTTTAGTGTGTTCTTTGAAGATTCTTCCACCTTGCAGGCTCATATCTAGTTACTGGGCAATATATACGTACCTTTTGTTTATGAGTTTCATGCTTTTTCTAGTTTTCTTTTCTAGAAACACAAGTTTATTTGTTCTTCAATGGCTGTTTCTGAGTGTTCTTGTTTTCCCTGTTTGTCTTTGCAGATAAGATTTTCAGCAAGATGGGGGAAGGTATAATCTCTGATACCTTCCTTAATGCAGGAACATGTAGCAATTGTGAGCTTATTATCTATCCATTTATCTTCATATATGCCTACAATCCTGAACTCTGTTATTCAGGCACCTTTGGTCAGGTTTTAGAATGCTGGGATAAAGAGAGGAAAGAAATGGTTGCTATTAAAGTTGTTCGTGGCATTAAGAAATATCGTGAAGCAGCATTGATTGAAGTTGATGTCCTGCAACAGCTTGGTAAAAATGACAAAGCTGGCAATCGGTGAGTGTCATATATGGGTTTAGAAACTCTCGACTGCTTGTTGCTATTGCATGCCTTTGGTAAATTGTGTCGATTGTTAAATTGGTTTATTCCTTGCAGTTGTGTGCAAATAAGGAACTGGTTTGACTATCGTAACCATATCTGTATTGTAAGTATATATATGATGATTTGGTGGAATAATTTCCCCAATTTGGAAAATGTTATGGGGGTTGAAAATTTTGGATGAATTTAAATGGTTTTAACAGGTCTTTGAGAAGCTTGGCCCAAGCTTATACGATTTTCTTCGGAAAAACAATTATCGCTCCTTTCCCATTGATCTTGTCCGTGAGATTGGCAGACAACTGTTGGACTGTGTAGCATGTGTGTAGTAATTACTTGAGCTAGTTTTTTATTTCTCTTCCTTTTCAATTACCAGTGCATGTTTGTGATGGATTATAGCCACTGTAGATGCTCTTTTTTTTTCTAAAATTGCATCCAAAAAACGGATAGCTGATACTTCATGTTACCTTAATTTTGTTTTTTGTGCGATTCCGTTCTTTCATGGATAATAATGTTTATTTGCTTGAATGTTTGCAGTCATGCATGACTTGCGCCTCATACACACTGATTTGAAGCCTGAGAACATTCTTCTTGTGTCTCCCGAATACATTAAAGTTCCTGACTACAAGGCAAGTCCAAGCAAAATTGTTTGAAGATTCATCCAATTAATATTGACCTCCATAGGTGGAGTTTGATAGCTTATTTAAATACACACTGTAAGGTAAATAGACATTGTTTTTTTTTTGTGTGTTCAGGGTTCTTCCGATTACCTATGGATGGTTCATATTTTAAGAGAGTACCTAAATCAAGTGCCATTAAAGTAATTGATTTTGGAAGCACAACATATGATCGTCAAGATCAAACTTATATTGTTTCAACACGGCATTACCGTGCTCCTGAAGTTATTTTAGGTATATTATTTTTGTTGTGATTTATGTCTTTTATTTGGGGGTGGGGGTATGCAAACAAGTTATAGAATGTGGTGATCAATTTATTCTCTCACTATAGGACTTGGATGGAGTTACCCTTGTGATGTATGGAGTGTAGGTTGCATCCTGGTGGAGCTTTGCTCAGTAAGTTCATTAAAAATGCATTTTGCTTTTCCGTCGTTAGTAAACAATGTTGTAGATGCTTTAATGAAGTCAATTACTCGGGTTAGGGAGAAGCATTGTTCCAAACACATGAGAATTTAGAGCACCTTGCCATGATGGAGAGGGTACTTGGTCCAATTCCACAGCACATGTTGAAAAGAATAGAGTAAGTTATTTGACAGAAAACTCTCAATGTTTCATTTCCTTCACTACTGGATTGAAGCGTAACAATTAAATTACATTACTCTGGCTTTTTAGCCGGCATGCAGAGAAATATGCCAGGAAGGGCAAGTTGGACTGGCCAGAGGGGCAGCCTCTAGAGAAAGCATCAAGGCCGTTTTGAAGCTGCCACGTCTCCAGGTTTGTCAGTGTTTGGTTTACATTTTATGTATTGGGCAGATGTCTTTGGTTTGTTTGGCTTGCATGAATAGAAATGACTGGTTGATTCCTATTGCAGAACCTAATAATGCAACATGTAGATCATTCAGCTGGTGATCTCATACATCTACTACAGGGGCTGCTGAGATATGATCCATCTGAAAGATCGACGGCACACGAGGCCCTCAGGCACCCATTTTTCACCAGGGATAATCTCAGGAGATGATAGTCAGTCAGCGAGATAAGCTTTGTTTGTAACCAAGGCATAACAGAAGTGGTATAAAGTTTCTTGTATGGGCATAATAATAGAGGTGGATCAAAACTGTCGCCAAATCATGTCCCAAGAAGGCAAGAAGGAAAAGCTGGATTACTTTGTATTATTGTAAATGTGTTCATATAATAGAGTTTTTCAAAATTTGTTGTCCAATTTTGTACTTCTTGTACCAACTGACTTGATTCTCAAGTGTATACAAAGAAAAAATTTGATTTAAGATTTGATGGTGTTTTTAGAATTAATTTTGGTTGTGTGTTTTTGGGGTTTGAATCAAGGTCATCTTTTGTTCTTTTATTGTGCGACAAATGTAGTGGAATTTGTTTGTTGTGAAGCATATGTTAAAAATCTTTATATTTTTGAAAAGTTAGGCTCAAGCAAGTTCGATGATTAGAAGATCTTCTACCGTCCGGATGTGATTATCAAATGTTTCACAGACCTCCAGGTGTTTAAGTAATACGTGTTTTGAACACATATGCTCAACAAATCCTGAAGGACTTATTATTATTCTGTATTTATGTGATTATCAATTTAAAATATTTTAAAAAAATATCTAAATTTTATGTGTATTTAGGTGCATTTTGAGAATTTTTCATTTCTACTAAAACCAAAATGGATTTTATAGTTACTTTTGATGGTTAATTGTTTCTACATTCTGAATGATAAGATTATTATCATATATTTTTTATTATAAAATTATTATTAATGTTTATATTTTTTAAAAATTAAAATTGATCGAGATTATTATAAAAAATTCAAAGTAACAAATCTTAGATCGAGAAGTTTGTTTGGGCGACATGTATAATGATTTATTATATTATTAAATAGATAAATATTTCTAAATTTTTGATATTAGAAATTTTATAACTTCATATAATTAAATTTATGTTCATTAATACTCCCTTCATATAGCAAAATATAAATCTTAAATTTTTATGGGATTTATTTTATTGTTAAAAGAAGAATTATTGTAATTAGTAATTTATTTTTACACAGTATTTAATTTTTATTATTTATCATCTCAAATTAAAAGATTATATATTAATTTTGTATTTAAAAATAATTCAAACTAGTTTTGAATAAATAATGTCACTTCCATATTATGGAATGGTATTGGTAGGAATATAATATTTTTTTTTAAATAATATATCTCAAAATATCACTCCTAACCATATTGACCGTTCATAAAACGACAACACGAAAAAAGAATTTGGAAGTTTTTTTTTTTTTTCCAAGAGCAAGGAAATATGCTTCCGTTGTTCCGCAACCTTTTTCTTCTACCTTTTCGCGCGTAAGACTTTGTCTGTCTCTTCAATTTCTTTTCCACCTTGTGTTTGATTTAAGGTTCTGCTTCTTTTCTTCCCCTATCCATCCATTTCCCGGACTTCACTCTCCTGTTCTCACCGGCGGCCAGTTATCACTCAACTTTCCGGCGGATATGGACTCTACTACCGCAGCAGCAGCAGCAGCAGCAGCCATGAAATCAGCAGCCTCCTCTTCTTTCTTCCCTAAACTCCCCAACCTAAACCCTTACCCTACCAGACCGTCCTCCCCTTCTACTTTCACCTTCTTCTCTAAATTACCTACCAGTATCAAATCCATACAGACGCCAAATTCCGATCTCAACCCTCCCTCTTCTCCACCTCTCAAAATCAGCCTTAAAAACCCTAATTCAACAACATTCCCCTGTTCCTCCGCTGTCACTTCTCCTCCATCGCCGGTTACTGATCTATCTACAACAAAGCTCCACCGCCTCACCGCCGAATTCCAATCTCTATCCGAGCCAATCGACCGCGTCAAACGCTTGTTACACTACGCCACTCTCCTCCCGCCCTTTGATGAATCATTCAAAGTCACTTCTAATCGAGTCATGGGCTGTACCACCCAGGTTTGGCTCGACGCAAGATTAGACAACCAAGGAAAAATGAGATTTAGGGCGGACAGCGATTCAGAGATAAGCCGGGGTTTTTGTTCGTGTTTGGTTTGGATTTTAGACGGAGCAAGGCCAGAGGAGGTTTTGAGTATGAAAACGGATGATTTGGCGGCATTGAGCGTTGCTGGTTTGCAGAATTCTAGGGTTAATACTTGGCATAATGTATTGATTAGTATGCAGAAGAGGACCAAGTCTTTGGTGGCCGAACTGGAGGGGAAACCACTTGGAGAACCCTTTCCGTCTCTGGTCGTGACGGCCGAGGGAATACATGCAAAAGGAAGCTATGCCAAAGCTCAGGTTTGATTCTGTGATTGCCTTCATTTTGTTTTTGTTGTTGTACTGATAAAATGGAATCACTAGAAAGCAACAAGGACAAGGTTGTAACTTATAACTAATCATATGACTTGATATTATATTGATCAGGTTTAATAGCTAGAAAAAAAGTTGAAAATTTTCTCCAGCGTAATGTGATTTTCAGTCTTCCAGATGGTTTTGGAACGGGGAAGAGTGATAATTGTTACAAAAAACTCTGGATTGTAAAAATAATTGTGTCTAGAATTGTCACTGCTATGGGTTGGACGTATAAAAAAAGAAAATCTGTTTGTGATGGCCATTGGCACATGAAGTAGGACCCATGCCTTCTCTTTATTATCTTAATTGCACTTTTGTCCCTTGAAATTTGCAACTTTTGGCACATTGTTCCCATCAATTTCTTGTTGTGCAACAATGGCCCTTAATTTTGGCGCTCGAGTCCAATTGCTAACGATCAGTTGGAAAAAATCCAATAAATTAGAAACAACAATGTAACTGTGATACTTCATTTTATTCACATGACAAGCATATGGAAATTTCCGTTTGTTTATCAAGCAGACGTGAGCAAGTATTGTTTTCAGGCTTAGTTTTTTGTATTGGTATTTATTGGTGGGTATTAAATTATATTGGCATTTTGTAATTTTTTAAAGTGCTATTTCTTGTGCAGAATGCAAATTTTAAGAATTCTAAGTTTCATTGTAGTTTAATTGCAGGCAAGATTTTTGTTCCCCGAGGAGCTAAAAGTTCAAGAACTTGCCATTTTGCTAAAGGAGAGGAAAATTGGTGTTGTTGCTCATTTTTACATGGACCCTGAGGTCCAAGGTGTTTTGACTGCTGCACAGAAACTGTGGCCTCACATCCATATATCTGACTCGTTGGTTATGGCAGATATGGCTGTCAAAATGGCAAAAGAGGGATGCCAATATATTACTGTTTTGGGTGTAGATTTTATGTCAGAAAATGTGCGTGCAATCCTTGATCAGGCTGGGTTTCCCGAGGTACAATGCTGTATTGCTCTTTAAATCCCACGCTGGTTACAGAAGTAAACATAAAAGAAAGACAGAACACCAATCCTTTTTTGCAAAATCATATTGTTACTTCAAATTTTCTTCTAAGACTTCAACCTTTTTGCCTGTATTGTCAATTATGTCAAAAATTGTGGCATTTTGTTTTTGGCTATCACTAAAGAAATAAGGTACTAAAATTTAGCATTTATACATGGTCATCACTTTCTTATTTTGTTTTTTTCCCTACTTTGAGTCCGGTCATATTCTTGGTATCAAAACACTTGTTTCTTCAACTATAGTTCAAATAGGGTGCTTGATTTGCTGAATACCAGGATTTTTGCTCTTAAGGACCTAAAGATGTCCATTATGCTTGGGAAAATGGTTTATTTATGACTGAGCCATATCCTACTACTCAGGACTATACTTTGGGAATGGATGAATTAAGGCAATAGGAAGGAAGCAAAAAATAGATATCATATGGTTATTTCTATTACGAGTTTTTTCTTTCCCGGCTACAGAGCATGTGTCATCAATACTTATATTGTGCTGGTTGATACATGGCTTTGCCGATTTTACTGCCATATCTTAATGATGATGCGGTACTTGCAGGTTGGTGTGTACAGGATGTCCGATGAACGCATTGGTTGTTCTTTGGCTGATGCTGCTTCTAGTCCTGTATATATGGATTATCTTGCAGCAGCTTCTGTGTCTTCTCCCTCTTTGCATGTCGTCTACATAAACACTTCGCTAGAAACAAAAGCTCATGCTCACGAACTTGTGCCGACAATAACCTGTACTTCTTCTAATGTTGTGCAAACCATCTTACAGGTTCATTTTTGTCTTGCATCTCATATCCTTGAGCTATATCCTTGTTCTATATGTGCAAACCATCTTACAGCCTACAGATTCATTTTCCTGATTGGGTATAAGTGCCTTTCTTTTTCAGTTTATTAATCCAAGCGAAACATTTTTTTTCACCAGGCATTTGCTGAAGTACCTAACTTAAATGTATGGTATGGTCCTGATTCCTACATGGGTGCAAACATTGTGGAGTTGTTCAAACAGATGACAGTAATGAGTGATGAAGAAATAGCCGGCATACATCCTAAACACAATAGGAATTCAATTAAATCATTGCTGCCTCGTCTGCAATATTATCAGGTTATTTAGCTTTGACACTAGGGATGATATCAGAAGTGCAGAAATTAGTTTATGCGTCTGCTTTTGTTTTCCTGTAGATATTATTTTTACATAGTACACAAATGTCTTATTATTTCCACAAAAAGGATTTTTGTCCTTGGCTAAAATGTTGTGCAGTGTAGACATCTCAATTTCTTAGTAAGCTGACTAATTTTTCCTTTGCCAGGATGGAACATGCGTTGTACATCACCTCTTTGGGCACGAAGTAGTGGAGAAGATAAATGATATGTATTGTGATGCATTCTTAACTGCTCATTTTGAAGTCCCTGGTGAAATGTTCTCTCTTGCTATGGAAGCAAAGAGAAGAGGAATGGGGGTGGTGGGTTCTACCCAAAACATTTTAGATTTTATTAAACAGAGGGTACAAGAGGCTTTGGATAGAAATGTTAATGACCATCTCCAGTTCATTTTAGGAACAGAATCGGGAATGGTGACTGCAATTGTTGCATTAGTTCGCAAATTGTTGGGTTCTGTTAAGTCCTCCTCAAGGGAAGCCAAAGTTAGTGTTGAGATAGTTTTTCCTGTCTCATCAGACTCGGTGACAAGAACGACAAGCAGTTCCTCTCTGGGCCTAAGTTTGAGTGAAGTTGGAGATTTCATGAAAGTCCCAGTTATACCTGGAGTAGCGAGTGGGGAGGGGTGTTCAATTAACGGCGGCTGTGCATCCTGTCCTTACATGAAGGTCTGTATGTTCTTTCTAGTGTTATTATATACTAGTTGCATAGTTTTCTTTATACTT